>OX377622.1:10148149-10551221 GCA_947397865.1 Polietes domitor | reverse complement strand
GATCTAGCCATGTCCGTACGTCCGTCCGTCCGTCTGTTGAAAGCACGCTAGCATCTAAACGAAAGAAGCTAGAACGTTCAAATTTTCCATAAATGCGTCTGATAGTCGTAGATCGGTTGGGATTGAAATGGGGCGAAATCGGCCCAAAGGGAAAATTTTTTCCCTCACAAGGACTAAAAATACCCATAATAATCCCCAATATTTTAGCGTATTTAAGCATGTTGTTTGAATATGTCTGTTTATATTTGCTTGATATTTGGTATGCGCATTACCCTTATAGCAAAAAAGTGCACCATAAAGTGATTCTTATTTGTAGGGTGTGAAATGGGGCAAAAAATGGTTAAAAATGGTACATATTAAACGACAACAGCTAGAAACACGAAATTCGGTGTGTACATTCCTCTAATTGAGTAGATAAATAATATAAAAGTATTTTTTCCAAATTCGTTCTTTTAAGGGGTAATCTGGGAATAGAGGGATAAAAATGGTACCAACCAAACGGCTGTACCTATAATAATGAAATTCGGTGTATACATTCTTCTGACTGTGTAGACACGGAAAATAAACTGATTTTTCGAAATTCGTACTTTTTGGGGTCAAAATAGAAAAAGGGGATGAAAATAGTACCAACCAAATGACCGCAGCTAGAGTCATGAAATTCGGAGTATGCATTCCTTTGACTACGTAGACATGAAAAATAAAAGGTTTTTTTTTTCAAATTCGTACTTTCAAGGGATACAATGGGTACGGAGGGATAAAAATGGTACCGACCAAACGGCTACACGTGGAATAATGAAATTCGGTGTATACATTCCTCTGATTGCGTAGACACTTAAAATAAACAGATTTTTCGAATTTCGTACTTTTTGGGGTTAAAATGAAAAAGGGGATAAAAATAGTACCAATCAAATGATTGCAGCTAGAGTCATGAAATTCGGAGTATACATTTCTCTGACTGCGTAGACACAGAAAATAAACGGATTTTTCGAAATTCGTACTTTCAAGGGATACAATGGTACAGAGGGATACAAATAGTGCCAACTAAACGACTACAGCTAGAATGATGAAATGTTATTGAATGAATCATGAAGTTAGGTTTTTTTGCACTACGTACCTCTGATAATGGATTTTCAAAATTTGTACTTTTGGAATTAAAATAGAATGAAAATACAACCAACTGTAGCACACAATATCTACCAATATTTATGGTATTTAAGCTTTTTGAAAATATAAATATAAGAATATTTATTTTTTGATTTGAAATAATTAAAATATTATATTTATTTATAAAATTATTTTTTTTTTTTCAATATTTGTATTTATTTTGGTTTGGCTATATTAAAAAATTTATATTTTCCTGAAATAATACTGCATATCTACGAAAACCGACAACCTCTGTGGAATGCAATCCATGGTGGAGGGTGTAAAAAGTTCGGCCCGGCCGAACTTAACGCCGTATTTACTTGTTTCTATTTAAATCTGATTAATAGCGTTAAATTTGTATGAGATCGAGCTTGAACGATTTCAGCACCGCAGTATCCCTTTTTCAAGTAACTTCCTTTGAGCTAACCGACCGTTACGTATTTAAAATTCCCTAAAAACTGACTGCTCTAACAGTTGGCTAACTAACTGAATATCATTAGTGGGTCAGCGTGAAAACGTGGTTAGGGTAGATTTATAATATATAAATCTAGCTGTAGGATATATAACAAACGTGCTCGGCCGATAATAATTTCAGTGTTCGTGTTTTTGCTGTTGTTGTGAAATGGCGGCTGTATAAATGCGTGTTGTCTGTCTGTCGGTCTCTGTCCGTCTCTGTTTGTCATTGTGTCTTGTCTTGTGTTGTGTTGCGATGGACTCGCAATTTCGAAAAAACCATGTGTATATGCTGCTGCTGCTGCGTGTGATTCTTTGAACGAAAATTTGTTTATGATCTGACGCCAAAACTTGGATATGGCAATAAATCGTCGATGTATTAAATAAAATGTGGCGCAAACCATTCGAAAGTGGAATAAGGTGGAAGAGCAATGCGGCGACGAATTTTTTCTCAGACATTTTTTGTTTTGGTATTTTTGGCCAGTTTTAAATATACTTCAGAAGAATCATTAAGAAGAAAATAAAACGAGCAGCAACACTATTTGGAAATCAAAGGGATTGACACAATTCTCAATGATTTCTACATGCAAACATACAGACATTTGTATATGATGATGAACGCAGACAATTCCCCCCTCAAAAGGCCTATTAATGGATATTTTCTTTATAGGTAAATATGTATGTAAAAAATAAAACCATTAATTGTTCAAAATTTTTTGAAGATTTACTGATGTAAATAAATCTTTCGAAACAATCCAAAAAATAATACTTGCGAAAGCCAACGTGTTCTTTACAAAACATTGACATTTGCTGGTTGGTGGGGTGGGGTAGTGTACGTGTATGTCTGGCAAGAAACAGCGAAAGTAAAGATCTCCCCTTGGAGATGAGTGTATGTATGTGTACACGCCAAAAATATAACATTTTGACATTTTCATTTACATCGTTATCAATAAATAATAATAAATAATTCTCGGTGTTATCATTAATATTTGCTGTCCGTCCGTCCGACCGCCTGTCCATCCATCTACTGCGATGGCAGTGTGAGAAGGCAAATAAATGCAATTGAGGAATAGACATATCGACATGTACATCTGCATGTATGTACATCCATACATACATATGTAGCTACAAGTGTTATTACTGTAACACATACATATGTATGTAAATCGGTGTGTATCGGCATCTATTCCGATTCGTATGTCCATCATATTCCGTGTGATTGTTTACGCATAATTTTGCTCTAGTTTTTCCAACTAAACCACTGATCTAAATTTCGAAAATATTATTGTTTTTCTCATGCCTATATATACACACATACATACGTTTGTGCGTGTGTGCGTGTGTGTTTTATAAACAAATCCGAAATCCGGTGTGTTTGTATTATTTATAAATCAAATAAACTACAAACCACATTACAAGGAATGCATTTGTTTATACGCACTTACATACATACATACATACATACACATGTATGTGTGTGTGTGTATGTTTGCTTGCATGAGAATGCATTTTGTAAATAAAAGCACAACCGCAAATGGGAGCAGATGAGCAGTTCGAATTCAAATTCAAATTTGAATTTGAAAAGTTTAGAAAACAAACAGTGTGTGTGTGCAACCCCACTATCCCAATTAATTTATGTGTGCGTGAGTTTGTGCGTGTTTTGGTATTTGTAAGGAATGCAGTTCTCCCCTCCCCCCCGAAAACAAGTGATTTATATTCGAAACCCAGCACGTGACATGCTGGGTGGGTGGGAACAGCTACAGCTACATCTGTATGTGAGAATGTGAAATATGACATACATATTTAATCAATATAATCCCAAACACAATGCACTTGTCTGTGGATATAGTTCGAACCGATCACTAAAGTTTTTTTATGTTGCAGTTTGTGTCACAATGAAAATGTTTTTGGGGATCCAGTTGTTTAAAACATCATTGAACCTTCATCGTGTAGGTGCAGTGATTTATTATAGATGAGGATCAACAGGATTAAATGCGCTGTTTGGAAATTTATAGTCATGCTGTGTTCATTTCTATATAGAACAAAATTTACTTTAACCCGTTAGTAAAACAGAGGACTATTATATTCTAAAGGGTGTTTTTTTATTGGGGTATAGAACTTTAAGTTGGCATCACTTTTTTAACTGGCGGCCATTTTGTCAGCTGTCAAGTGATTAATATTTAGTTTGGTTTGCCATTTCATCATGAACAGGTTGACAAAAGAACAACGCTTGCAAATCGTGCAAATTTATTTCGAAAGTAATGGTTCAGTTCGCGAAGTTCACCGCAAGCTCCGTCCATTTTATGGTCGACATAATCGTCCATCAGAGCAATTAATTCGATGAGCGCATAATTTCGCGGAATGGACCTGTCAATTGGCCACCAAGATCGTGTGATTTGACACCATTGGATTATTTTCTTTGGGGATATGTGAAGTCGCTCGTCTACGCCAACAAACCAGAAACGTTAGGGGACTTGGAAGCCAACATTCATGGCGTTATTGCCAACATACGGCCCCATATGCTGGCTATATTCGAGCCAGCCGCGGCGGTCACATGCCCGAAATCATATTTAAACATTAATGGCATAAAATTATCCTTCCAATAAAGCCAAATTGATGGACATTAAAACGATTTTCTTGTGTTTTATTTCAATTCGAAGTTCTATACCTCAATAAAAACACCCTTTATTAGGGTGTCTTGATTTTAGACAATTTTTGATTTTCAAAAACGTGTAGCAAAAAAAGAGGTGCACTGCTTTGTCATTAACTAATAACTTACAATTTATTTAAATTGGGTGGTTTTTAAACATTCTTTTAATCAAATAAAGAATCCTTACAGCTATGTTGAAAAAAATGCAGTTAGGAAAATTTTGATTTAAAAATATTTACTGAATTTATAAAATTACAAAATATTTAATATTATAAGTTATAAATAATTTACTTAATTTACTAAATAATAAATGTCAAATTCCATATGTAAATAAATTAGCCTTCTATAAAATATAGATGCAAATGGTCTTGAGCCAGTTCAAATAAAATTTATTGAATACAGACCGAAATAAAACTGACAAATGTGTGTGGCACGGCAAAACTGCATATACTTCACATACATTTACATATGCAACACAATGAGATGCTTGTAAGATGGCATTGTGTGATTTATTACTTGCTGCGATTGTTTTGACTGATATTCAAAAAGTGAGTTATGTTTCTCATTCCTCTTGTACAGTTATAAACATAAAGAATTCAGGTGTTTAGTTGAAAAATCGCTCTGAAGATGGTTGCCACGCGTTACCATGATAAAGATAATTTTCATCCAAGTAATAATTGTCACCATGCTATTTATAAATAAATTTGCATTCTATCCCAGCAAACAAAAAGTTGGAAGTACTTCCTTAGGAAGCACATTTTAATCGCATCTCAAAATCCAAATGTGCATTTTTCCCGCTTTTGAGGAAGTTCTTTTAGGCAACTTCCAAAAAGTCGATAATATGTTAATATTCCGTAACATTTTATGAATAGCATTTTCACAACTGAATGGGAACGACTTTTAAGTATGGGGTCACAAAGGTAAGCTGTCCGCTTTGCACCCCGAAAGGTCCCGAGTTCGAATCGTGGTTCAGGAAAAAACTTTTTTTATATTTTTTATTACTTTTATAAATAAACAATGTTTAATTTGTATAAATTTAACAATTTACCTTAAAAAATACAAATTTATAGTTTTTTTAATGTACTTAAAATATTTCATATTTTTATTAATTATTAATACTACATAATATCAGTAAAATTAAGTAGTGTAAATTTATTTAATACTAAATTTAATTAGTATTTATTATAGTTATTTGAACTATATATTAGTACATATTAAATAAATATTTTGTTAAGTTTCCTATTGTCAGTTCTATCTAACTAAATGATTTGGTTTAGCTATTCACAACAGAGGATAGCTGAGATGGTTAGAGTGCCGTAGTAGCAACCAGAAGGTCCGCTGTTCCACCCCCGGTAGCGGCGGATTTTTTTAAAATAGAAATGGAAAGTAGTGCAAAAGTGCTTCCTTTAAAATAACTTTTAAGTCTTTCAAAATAAATGACATTCCACCTATGACAACTCCGTGTTAAATTCATTGGTGAAGATCCCAATTTTCACTACTTCCGAATCACAGGATGAACATCTTTTCACTTCTTTGGGTGCTCTCTTTTGGCTGCGATAAAATATAGGTGCAAAATGGTCTTGAGCTAGGATAGATAGTTAAAATAGAGACAACGAAACAAATAATGACAAAAGGTCAAACATTAGAAAATATACATGTGGGGACGGTTTTGCTTTTCGAAGAAAAATTGGATAAGTGTAGAGCTACGAGTAAAAATGGCAAACTATTTTTGTTGGAGCAAAAATCTCTGTATCTGTATTAGTTTAGCATTAACAGCCATTTCAAGTTTTCCCTGTAAAATCTGAAATAAACTAAATAAACTAAGGGGTAAAACTTGACATGAACTAATAGAGATGGAAGAATTATATTTGAAGTATTTTTAACGGCGTACGGTCATAACGCCCAAATCGATAAATGCAATAATCGGCATATCACCCAAATTTGGGCAATAAAAACGTCACAACGCCCAATCGAAATGTCAGAAAGCCCAACAAACTTCTTTGGGCCTTATGAAGCAAAGTTTGGGCTTTATGACCTTCTTTTGGACTTTATGGCATTTTCGTAAAATTAAAGATTTTCTCCTATGGGTTATGTCCAAAGTCGGCTACGCAAAGTAAAGATTTTCTGTGTAGCCGGCCTTCGGCCGGGATTAAAGATTTTCTCCTATGGGGTATGTCCAAAGCCGGCTACGCAAAGTAAAAGTCTTCTGCGTTGCCAGCCTTCGGCCGTGATTATGGATATATTCCTATGGTGTATGTCCAAATATGGCTACGCATTGGAATGGTTTTATACGTTGCAGGCCTTCGGCCGGGATTAAAAATTTTCTGCTATGGGGTATATCCAAAGCTACGTAAAGTAAAAGTTTTCTGCGATTTTCTTCTATGAAGTATGTCCAAAGCCTACGGCTACGCAAAGTAAAGGTTTTCTACGTTGCAGGACTTCGGCCGGGATTAAATTTTTTCTCCTATGAATTATGTCCCAAGACGGCTACGCATTGAGGGCTTTGGGTAATATGTCGCAAATTTGCCCAAAAAATCGATACATTTTACAACAACACAATCAACGCATAGATTTTGGGCTTTATGACATTTTCAATTTGGGCGTTATGACCGTACGCCATTTTTAACAAATATTCTCCTCTTAAATTTGACACTAAATAGTACCGTTAAGTATTTAAAGTAAACGTAGTAGTATAGGGTCCGCCATCTAACGTTTTTTTTTTCAACTATTCAACCGTTGGACTATAATTCGTCCATTATTATCCAGAAGGATTGTACTTTCAAATAAAAAAAGAAATTTGAGAAAATATTCTGTAGTTTTTTTATAGCATTTAAAAAAAAAAGTTATTTGGCGGACCCTATATTTATATTAACGTCTACAGTGGAATGCACACTCCTAATTGTACCTAATGGTACCAGTTTTATTCTTTTTTCATTTCGACCTTAAAAGTACGAATTTGGAGAAGTACTCTGATTTTTCGTGTCTACGCAGTCAGATGAGTGTAAATATTGAATTTCATGATTCTAGCTACAGCCGTTTTGTTGCTACCAATTTCTTACCGAATATCGAAAGATACCTTCATTTTTCACGTCTAAGCAGCCGTCTAAGCAGCCGGTTGGTATCATTTTTTCCCCATTTTCCACCTAAAAGTATAAATTTCGAAAAAATCCTTAATGTTTCGCGTCATGAAGTCAGAAGTTGCGGGTATTGCAGCTATTTTTATTACTACCGATTATAACTCAGGTTATAAATTGGTCTGTTTTAGGAAAATAATATATCCGACTTTTTTTTATTTATTTATTATGAATTACAATACAAAGTAAATTTATATTCTAATTTTGGGTCCAGGGATTGAGCCGGGGTGACTAAGACCATAGTAGCTGGTTATTGCAGCGACAGACCAGACATATCCGACTTTATATTTCCTAATCGTTGAATTTGATCGTTTCAGGTCGAGAATTCAGAGGAATTGGGACCGACGACTCACACTATTTAAATCCAAGCTTTCGTGGGGATTTTGGGATAGACTCGCAAAGCTTTTCATTTCCTTTTTTGGCAACTATTTTCAACTTCGTATGATTTGTTTCCTTAGGGAATGGTTTGAAGTTGAAAATACTTGACCGATTAATGGGAATATAAAACAATATTGGGAATTTCGTTTTCAATCACTTACATCAATAATGTTTATTAGGGATGAAAAGAGCTACTTCCTTAGTTGAGCTGCTGATGATGTTAGAGGCCGAGCCTATCACCTTTGCTTTCGTGACAGCTCGGTTTTAATACAATGGAGACTTAAAAGAAGACGGACCACTGACTAATTGCCAGATTTGATTAAAAATAGGGTTTTAATTCTATTACAATTTACAAGGTCGTAATATTCAAATGACCGTTAAAATAATATAATAATTCAAATGACTTATGTTAAAACTCATTAATATTTTATAATTAGTTGTTAGTGAAATAAACAATTCAAGTTACTTATTATATAGTTGAGTCGGAATTTCATGATTTCAACTTCAGCGCTTTGGTACTATACTTATCCCTTTCTTCCAATTGTATCCCATAAAAGTATGAATTTGGAAAAACCCATTTATTTTACGTGTATACATAATTAAAGGAATTAAAGCATTCCAAATTCCATGTTTATAGCTGTTGTGGTGTCATTGGTACCATTTTTATCCCCTTTTGTCCCATTTCACACCCTAAATCTTTTATTACATTTCTGGTACTTTCAAGCTACAAGAGGATCGTTTTAGAATTTTACCACCAAACCAAATTGAACATACATGGTAATAGAATCTGAGCAATTTCTTAATGGGAAATTAAAACTCTAAAAAACTCCCCATAATATTGGATTCTATGACCAAAAAATAATAGCATAAACTAGAAACGTTATAGTGTTGGAAAAAGAACTATCAAATCAAAATTCCCTTCACGCTATGAATAAAAAAATCCAGCTTATCCCAATTTATCCCATCACGAATAGGACAATAAAAGCCCAGACATTGCTGGAGTATCTCATACATTGTCAGACTATTTCGGAGCAGATACAACCAATGCAGACAGTGAATACTTTCACATGTTCATGTTTATCCCAAAAAATATTCCAGAACACAATATCGTGGGTGCACTTACACTTAAAATTCTATTAGGCATAATTCTCGACCCCCCACCACCCTTCTGCCGGAGAAAAGATACCGGAAAAATAATATTATTATATGTGGTCGTAAGTGAGTATCCCGAACAACAGAGACAGGAATCATATGGTGAATATGTACTCGTGTAGTATGTCTGGAATGATCTCGCTCCTCGCTACTTCACTATATATAGATTTTAAATTAAGGCAATACCAAAAAACAAACTTGTGTTTATTTGTGCAATGGAGCGCAGGCAACACCACAGCATAATTGCAGCAGCGGCAGCAGTTGCACTAGCTGGTGGTGGCGATGAAGATGCAATGTTGTTGGCTGTTGTATATCGAGTGCAAAACTATAAATTGATGTAGGCATACATCCATATGAATGTGGATGATGACAACAACACCACCATAGACATGGCCTCTGATGGGAGCGGGATGGGGCTGCCGACAGCAGCACTAACGAAAGACAAACATTAGAATGGAATGAAGATGCCACGGATCTTGTAAAGACACCATTGATGCATGGTAAGACAGACAGCCAGACGAACGGGCGGGCGGACGTTGTCGGCGATCAGTGTGGTGTGGTATGAATGAACACCCATGAACCATACGATGCCGATGCCGCCGCCGCCTGTACGAGCAGTTTGTATGGCTGCAAAGCAATTAACGCCGTCATTATGCGGCATGTCTTCTTCCACTTCCATGGGCTAAATTCACAGGCGCATTTGTTTCTTCTTTCATTTGCCCGTTCTTCATCACGAGATGACTTATGTTTTGTTTTTATTATTCTTCCGCCACTTTGTTCCAGTTTCTTCTGGTTTTAATGAGGGCCGATGCTCTTTTATTGCCGCTGTAAATGAGTGAGTGTGTGTGTGTATGTGGGAAAGTGAATATGTTTATATCCACTTAGCAGGATTACAAATCCACCCTCTGGCCCTCCTTAGAATTAAGTATCGCTCTCACAAGCCTACAGCATGTAAATCACTTAGCACACTCCACTTGAGTCTCAAGTGGTTTTCTAATAGTCCTTAATGTCAACTCAAGATAATAATCCACACACATACCCACACTCACACTCCCTTATTCCACATTCCTCGGAATACAAGTATTTAGATGAGAATTTATTACCCCGCTAATTGATTGGCGGCCGAGTCAAGTACTGTGTGATGAGATGTCATGGGTGTGGAAATTCCCACCCCAATTTTTGAAACGATCTTTGCGACATCTTAATTTTTATGCTCTTCTTCCATTTGCAGATCAATACCAATGGCATCTTGACATTCAATATTGAATTTCCGGAATACATCAATCAACCGTTTCCATTCGAGTACCCCTCGATAGCCGCTTTCTATTCTAACGTCGATACCTCGGGCGGAAATGAGTCGACCTCAATATCGATTTTCAGCTCACAGGATCCCGATCAATTGCAGAAGGTCAGCGAACTGGTGCGCTATGCCTACGATGCCAAGGCGGACTTTGAAGCTACCGAAGTGATAGTGGCCACCTGGAAGAATGTGGGCTATTTCGAGTCGAAAACCGATCAATTGAATACGTTCCAGGTAATTTTGAAGAATCATTATAATGGGTGAGTAACTACCATACCACTTACCTTGAATTTGCAGATTGCTTTGATCGTGGATGATGAGGACACCTTTGTGCAATTCTTGTATCCCACGGGCGGCTTAAATTGGCTGCAGGGCGAAAATGGTCCTTTGGGCTTGCCCGATATAAGAGCTCAAGCTGGTTTTGTGGCTGAAGATGGTCGCTATTTCAATTTGGAAGGCTCCGGCACCGAAAATGTAAGTTAAACATAAATAATTGGGTTTGACTCAATCATCATCTCAATATTTGTTTACAGGCTCGCTTCCTGGTGGACAAATCCAATGTTGGCATTGCCGGTGTCTGGCTTTATCGCGTAGGACCGGTGGACTACGAACAGAATGTCCAACCGCCCACCAATGAGGAGACCTTCACCGAATCTCCCACCGTCTCGCAAACCTGCGCCGAGGCCGGCCAGCGTGTCTGCAACAAAAACGCCATGTGTGTCGACAATGCGGACAGCTACTGTTGTGCCTGCAATGCTGGCTTCTATGGCAATGGCGCTGTCTGCATCAAGGATGATCTGCCCGTACGCGTTACCGGCTCCCTGATGGGTGAACTTAATGGGGAGATGATCAACGATGGCTCCAAACTCCAGTCTTATGTGGTGACAGCCGATGGCCGTAGCTACACTGCCGTGACACCCATCGGCACGGAGCTGGGCACCAACCTGAGACTGGCTCTGCCCATTGTCACCTCCATTGGTTGGCTGTTTGCCAAGCCCCTGAATAACACTCTGAACGGCTATCAGCTGACCGGCGGTGAGTTTGTGCACTCGTCCAAGATGAGTTTCGAAACTGGCGAGGTTTTGTTGATCAATCAAACTTACGAGGGCCTCAACTACTGGGATCAGTTGTCTTTGCGAATCGATATACATGGACAGGTGCCCGTTGTCAGTCATTCCCTGAAATTGCACATGGCCGAATTCACCGAGCAGTATGAGTTCGTGTCGCCCAATGAAGTGTATTCCGTTCAGGCCCATGTTTTGGAAATTCCCGAAGAGAATCGCGTGATCAACTTCCAATTGGAACAGAACATCTACTTCGAACGCTGTGTGGATAATCAGGATATTGCGTATGACATCACTGGCTCTACTTACTTCCAGAAGATCTCCAAAATCATGTTGGACTTCTTCGAGAGGGATCAGGCTTTGCGTACCAGTATTTTGACCGTGGCCGGAGTGAGTGCTGTGTCCAATGCTTGCACCGATGGTACTGCCGTGTGTGGCGATAATATGGTGTGCATCCCCTATGATGATAACTATCGGTGCGACTGCATCCACGGCTATGGTCCCCAAGTAACCGAATCGGGTTCCGAGGTTTGTACGGATATTGACGAATGTGCCATGGGCACTCACGTGTGTGATGAGCACGCCTTGTGTTCCAACAATGAGGGAGGTTTCTCCTGTGTCTGCTTCGATGGCTATGAGGGCAATGGCTACAGATGTTTGACCAACAGCACGGTGGCCGATAATATTGAATCGCCTGCTGGAGGACAACAGATGGGCACCACTGTGCTGGTCTTGCCCCTGGAAGAACACACTGAGAGAGTGGAGAACAATGAACATGGTCAATATCCTCCCCAACCTCAACCAGAGCCTTATCCTACTACTGCGACACCTTCGTATCCTACTTATAACTCCAATGATTGCTATGTAAGTTCCTATAGGTTCTCCGTGTAATGTAGTGGAGTCTTATCCCATATTTCCTGTTTTGATTTTGCAGCAATGCTCACCTTATGCCGACTGCTGGGAGGGTAGATGTTCGTGTCGCGAAGGCTTTTCCGGCGATGGTTTCTACTGTGCCAGCAACTGCGGCCACGACGAGGTCTGGGAGAATGGCAGATGCGTCAAGTTGTCCTATGAGGAGCCCGACATTGAGCCCAGATGTAACTTCTTTGGCGACTGCAACTGCGATGATGGCTACGAGCTGATGGAGGATGTGCAAATGTGCCGTTGGGTGGGCCATTTCAATGGAGAATCCAAGGTCGATGACATAGGTAAGTTTGAGAGATGAAGTCATATAGTGATGAAGTGATGATTATTGAGCCTTCCTTCCAATTTCAGTTCCCTGTGATGTGGACTTCAACTGTCATTCAAATGCCACCTGCGAATGGTATGAGTTGGAATTGAAACACATATGCACCTGTAAACCGGGTTACTATGGCGATGGTTACAGTTGTGCCATCATCGATGAATCCTGTGCTGTGGTAAGTGTAACTTATTTCTAATCCACAAAAAACCCGTTAATTGTTGCTCTTCTTCCTCCAGAAACCTGAGATTTGTGATCCTCAAGCCGAATGCAACTACAACGAAGGCTTGGGCCACTCCGAGTGCCAGTGCAAACGTGGATACGAGGGTGATGGTTTCCGTTGTGCCTTGGCGCCCGAGTGTCTGGAAGATTTGGATTGTGGCCTAAATGCTATCTGCGATCGTGACGTGTGCCAGTGCATCACGGGCTACGAGCGTGACATGTCCGATGTTTGTGTCTTGGCCGGCAGCTGTGGAGCCGTGTTCTGTGGAGCGAATGCCTTGTGCAAGTATGATCGCGAACAAGGTGTCAAATACTGCGATTGCATGGAAGGCTATGAAGGAGATGCCGCTCTGGGATGTAAGAGCAAACCGATACCCTGCAACGTTCAGTACAATTGCGGCGTTCATGCCAGCTGTGAGCCGACCGAGTAAGTAGAGCGGAAGAAAGAGATGAGAGTAGGGTGTGTAATGTTCTTCTTTGGTCTCCGCAGAGAACCTGCTTATTACGAGTGCCAGTGCCTGGCTGGATTCAATGGAGATGGCTATGTCTGTGTGGAGGATCAGAACTGTTTGAATACACCGCAATTGTGTGACATGAATGCCCAGTGTTTGTCCACTAACACGGGTTTGGTGTGTGTCTGCAACAAAGGTAAGGGGGAAGTTATGCTACTTTCAAAATGAGTAGGGATATGAAGCGGGGACATATGTCGTATGAGAATTTATTATTTATTTATCCAAACGGTGCCTTAACGCACTACTTAAGGCTCCCGTGAGAGCGACCGTATGAGAATTTCTCTTCAATGGCCGTCGCTTTCATATAGGATGGACTCTGGAGGACAGCTGCTCTCAAATGGGCAGTCCTTGTCAAATCAATATCTGCTGCTACGACTCGCACATCGTATTTGGTTAATCGGGTAAAAGCTTTAAATGTACATCACTCTCGAAGTTGTGCAATGTTCCCAATCCCTTCGCTTTGTGAAGTACTTAAGAGAATAAGGGAGAGAGAGAGGTAGTAGTCGCTGGATGGCAACGGAATAGAGTTAGAGGAAGCTTGTTTGACTAGAACTAAAGCATGCACGTCACAGCTAGGAAAGATTGGATGTAGGTAATTCGTGGTGGACGGTTCCCACCCAATCCGAAGTAATAACTATTAGAGAAGTTGCGGAGTGGTCGCGAGTAAACCTGTACTCAGAAAGTCAGCTGGAGAACTAGGACGCGAAGAATAGAGAAGATGGTCTGTTCAAAGTATAATATGAAAAGGTTGAGCTGCCTTCTATAACTTGAAATATTTCAATTGTCCAGGGACTTAGCATCGGGACAAACGAGTAGCTTTGAGTATGAGTTATAGGGCGTCGAATATATTCTCAGTCTGACTTCGGAACTGTGAGCACGAGTTTGAGGTTTTCGAGTATTTTCTCTGTCTCTCTTTCTCTAGAAGACATCTCTGGCTATGGTGACGTTTCGTGACTCTATGTTCGGTCTCTCTGAAGGGCGACTTGCCCAGTACAGAGATACATTGTTTCGTGAGTCGCACAGGTTGATTCCGATGATGAGATTGAGGACGTCAAATATAGCCTCTGTCTGGTTAGAATAACCATTCGTGGCGCCGTCTTCGGAGCTATGAGCACGAGATTGAGGGCTTCGAATATCTTCTCTGTCTTGATAGATGAATGAGGTAGGACGAGATTGAGGCTCAGAAGTCGTCTCTGGCTATGGTTAGTTGATGTATCGTGACACTGTGTTCGGCTTCTTAAAAGGAAGACTTGCCCAGTATAGAGATAGATTGTTTCGTGAGTCGCACAGGTTGGTTCCGATGAGGAGATTAAACTCCAGTGATGTCAAAAGGAACTTCTTCCGGTCTAACTGGGTCGGATAGTTTGTTTCTGACTGTCATCAGAACCCAATCTAACCTATGCATCAATAAACTCAGTTCATCTCAACGGATGGTCTGGTCAAAGTATGATATGAAAAGGTCGACCTGCCTTCTGTCACTTAAAATATTTCAATTGCCCAGAAACTTGGCATCGAGTCAAACAAGTACCTTTGAGGATGAGATTAAGGGAGCCGAATATATTATCTGTCTCTGTCTGGTTAGAAGAACATTTCGCGCCACTGTGTTCGGAGCTGTGAGCACGAGATTGGCGGTGTCGAATATCTTCTCTGTCTCTGACTGGTTAGAAGACGTTTCTGGCTATGCTTAGATGAAGGACGCTGTGTTCGGAGCTGTGAGAATGAGGGCGTCGAATATATTATCTGCATCTGTCTGGTTACAATAAGTTTTCGCGCCTCTATCTTCGGAGCTGTGAGGACGAGTTTGAGGGTGTCGAATATCTTGTGTTTCTCTGTCTGGTTAGAAGACGTCTCTGGCTATGGTTAGATGACGTTTCGCTTCTTTAAAGAGCGACATGCCAGTACAGACGACGCCAAGATAAATTGTTTCGTGAGTCGCTCCAATGTTCCGATGAGGGACGTAAAAACCGGTGGTATCAATGTGAACCTCTTCTGGTCTCAGTTAGTCGGATGTTTGGTTTCGGACTCACACCACAACCCAAGCTATCCTCAGTATTGAACAAATTTCAATAAACGCCGTTCATCTCAACATTTTCCTTCCATCTCTTAGCCAGTACAGACATCACCAAGATAAACTGTTTCGTGAGTCGGAATGGTTGGTTTCGATGAGGGGCGTACAAGTCGGTGATTCAAAAGGTTGGTTTCTGACTGTCATCACAACCGAACTTAACTAAGTATAAACTCCATTCATCTCTATCCTTTCCTTCCATCTCTGCGGATGAAAAGCCAGAAGTTTGGATTGTAAGTTGGAAATACGATACTGTCTCTGGATTTTGAAATAATCTAGGGACCTCATGGGAATTTGTAGCATAATTTAGTTCAGGCGATGAGTTATTACAGAGCTCTTAATATTTGAAGTACGCGATTGAGGTTTCCATGGGTTATTGAATAGGCAGTAGCTCTCACATTGTTCAGGTATGATTGAGGGATGGTATAGATCAGATCAAATTTTGTGAATTTTGGTTCGTGAGACGATAAATCCTAAACCAATTTGAAACTTTTTTTGAAATCCTAACCTTTCTCTCTCCCCCTAGGCTTTTATGGCAACGGTTCGGTGTGTTTGGAGCGCAAACAACATGATTCCGGCTTCCTGTTGGTCTCCCAGGGTGTTGTCATTGTGCGAGTGCCATTGAATGGCAAAAATGTTCGTCCCATCTCGGTAGCCTCCATGGCCATCGGTTTGGACAAGGACTGTGTCGAGGGACGCATCTATTGGGGCGATATTTCGGCCAAGAAGATTATAAGTGCCAAATATGATGGTAGCGATGTGCAACCATTTATTGTTGAAGGTATGTCGTCTATTAAAATCAAATCATTTTGATATATTTCACTAACACCCGCTTGTTTAGATATTGAATCACCTGAAGGCATTGCCATTGATGCCATATCCAGGCGTATTTATTGGACTGACTCCGTCAAGGATACCATAGAGGTGGCCAGTTTGGAAGATCCCAGTCTTAGAGCTGTTCTGATCAACAAGAATCTGGTGAATCCCAGAGGCATTGCTGTCGATCCCTACAGAGAGTAAGTCCTCAAGAACATCATCTAATTTGTTTCAATATTCAATATTCAACGTCCATGTTTGTGTTTTTAGGAAATTGTATTGGTCCGATTGGAATCGTGAATCGCCCAAAATTGAAATGTCCGATTTGGATGGCACAGGTCGCGAATTGTTGGTGGGCAAAGATGGTGTTACTCTGCCCAACTCTTTGGTCGTCCTAGAACGTTCGGGCGAATTGTGTTATGCCGATGCCGGCACCAAGAAGGTCGAGTGCATTGATCCCTATGGCAAGCAAGTGCGCACTATTTCCAATGAATTGACCTATCCCTTCGGTTTGGTCTTTACCCAGGATCAATTCTACTGGACCGATTGGACCACGTTAGTTTCTCAATAAAAACTCAAACTTCAAAATTCAAAGTTATCGTTAATTATTTTCTTTCAGCAAAAAACTCGAAAGTGTTGACAGTTTCGGCAAACGCCAGAAGAGCTTGCAAATACCCTTCTTCGGCAGCCACAAAATGTATGCCATGACCTCGGTGGAGGACAACTGCTCTCAAATGGACAGTCCTTGTCAAATCAACAACGGCGGCTGCTCCGATTCGCGCATCTGTTTGGTTAATCGCAAGGCCCCCTCGGGTAAAAGCTGTAAATGTACATCTCTCTCGAAGTTGTGCACTGTTCCCAATCCCTTCGCATTGTGAAGTACTTAAGAGAATGAGGAAGAGCGAGTGAGAGAGAGAGAGGTGGTAGTCGCTGGCTGGCAACGGAATAGAGTTAGAGGGAGTTGTCGTCAATTGACCGATTAATTCATTCGTAATTTATATGTAAACATTAATTGTTAAATAATTCATTTGTAATATTTTTTTATTTCTATGGATTTTTCCTCACACTTAAAATATGATCATAATTATCTGGGACAAAATGCAAATTTGTGCCATCATCTTTTTTACTGCAATAAAATTAATTAATTTAAATATCTATGGAGACTTTTATTCCTAGTTTAAGTTGGGCTACTTATAGAGGAGTGAGCTCGACCGAGCACGTGGGAGATACCCACCTAATTAATGCTTATGTGAGAGCATGTCGCACAGAGGGATTTGCTCATACAAAGTTTGGCAAAAAATATAAGGAGTGCTCGTAGAATGTTGAAATTTTGCTCTGAGCCTTTGGTTAGCTCAATTAAGAAAAATATAAAGTTTCATCAAAATTGGCCCCAGTTTATTACTCAAATTTATTTTTGGCCCAAACATTTTGAAATTTGACACGGAACCTTTTATTACCTCAATTAACACCCACCGCCCACATATCCCATATTATATTTTTTCCCAAAACTTTTTGTTTCTTTAGCAAAACTAATTATTTTATAAATAAATTGCAGTACATGCATTTAAATATAGACTTTTATTCATCATCTATCTTTTCTGTAACTATATCATCAAGTTCTAGAGCCTGTTTACGGGGTTGACATCTAATGGATCTGACGATACTAGAAGTCGTTGAAAAACATCTTTATTTGTTGCAACTCTATCACACTTTCTGGAGAACTTTAATCTACAATTTCTACAATCTTTTTCTACAAGTTTATGTAATTTTTGTAAATTAAAAATTCCATGAATTTGGAGACGAATTTTATGATTTTATAAAAGACTAGCAAATACCCGCTACTTCGTACGCGGAAAAATGGTATGGTATTGACAGTAGTTTGTATCGGTATTCAAACTGTTTTTTTATTTTGAAATTGCCTTAGTGTAAGGATATTACTTTCAGCGTTTATACGTAGTCAATAGTTTAATTTATAGGCACAAAATGAAAACATTTTTTCTACAAAAAATCATATAAATTAGAAAATAATTTGCACGTTTCTTTCTTAAGCTATGAAAATTATACTCTCACTACAGAGTAGGAGCGTATATATCATTAGGGATAGAAAAAAAGTGTAACGCATTGAAGGATAGATTTAAAACCATAAGTATGTCCCAAGTCCCTTTCACGTCTGTCTGGCTCGCTGGTATACACGATGACTCTGGAAGGGACTGGAATTTATTCAAACTCTGCTACTATGTGCATTTTTCCAAACTTAGTTTAAATTCGGAAATGGGGAAATTGATATACATCTTATGGTACTCACACACGTATAGCCCATATTCCAAAACAAACGACCCATGCGTAAAATTAAACCTAATATAACTTCTATATTTTCCACGCAAATTGACATAAGCTTTGGTCAAAATAAAACTGATATAACTTCCATACGTATAGTTGAAATTAGTTGCAATTCGAGATTTTAAAATTTTTTTATAATCATTTTAAACCTACAAAATATGTATGCTTTTCAGCGTCCTTTTTAATCCCTATCCAAGTGAAAATTAAAACCATAACTTATATACCGGTGCGTGACTTGAAATCTGAACTTATAAATGGAACAAACATTTTGTATCTATCTTTTATTTTGCCGTGGATAATGAATATAATAATCACACATATCTCTTTCTGTGCCGCTTGTGCCCTTAAACATACAAATTTCGAAAAATTAATTTATGTACCACTTTTGCACCACATTTGATCCGCTTCCCCCTTTAAAGTATACATTTGATACAATCCAATTGTATTGCAGTATCCATTTTAATCGCTTTTTTTCAAGTTCAACTTAAAAGTATAAATATAGAAAAACAGTTAATGTTTCGCGTCTACACTGTCAGAGGAATATACACACCGTATTTCACGATTCTAGTTTCAGTCGTGTTGTTGGTACCAAAGGAATATAAAAGGTACAAAGGTACAGGAATGTACAAACCGAATTTCATGATTCCAGCTCCGTCTGTTTAATTGGTACCATTTTGTTTCCCTTCTACCCAATTTCACAAAAAGTACGAATTTTTAAAAATATTTTCTTAGTCGCATTCGTGCTGTAAAAGTAATGCCAGTTCCGAAATTCATTATTCTAGGCCCAGTTGTTTGGTCTGGCCTGTCGTACAATTTGTATCTTATTTAATCCCTTTAAATTACAAATTTTGAGAAATGCCTCCGTATCAGTGATGTGCGCTGTAAAACGAATATACATACCGAATTTCATTATTGTAGCGTCATCCGTGTTGTTGGTACCTTTTTATTCCCTTTTCCGCGTTTACCTATTAAAAATACGAATTTAAAAAAAATCGGGCATTTTGCGTTTCTAAGGATTTTGAGGTATGTACACACCGAATTTTATTATTCCAGCTCCATCCGTTTGATTGGTACCATTTTTATCCCTTTTTACCCGATATCGCCCACAAAAAGTACGAATTTAAAAATATTTTCTTGGTCGCATTCGTGCTATAAAAGTAATGCCCGTTCCAAATTTCAAGATTCTAGGCTCTGCCGTTTGGTCAGGGTGATGGTACATTTTTTATCCCATTTAATCCCTTAAAAGTGCAAATTTCGAAAAATGCTTTCTTATTAGTGATCTGCGCTGTAAAACGAATATACACACAGAATTTCATTATTGTAGCGTCATCCGTGTTGTTGGTACCTTTTTTATCCCTTTTCCCTTTAAAAGTACAAATTTCGAAAAATTCCTTCATTTTGCGATTCTAAACATTTTGAGTACACACCGAATTTTAAGGTTTCAGCTTCATACATTTTATTGGTACTATTTTTATCCCTTTTTACCCGATTTCACGAATTTTGCGCGTTGAAGCTATAAGAGGATTTTTTTACCAAATTTCAAGATTCTAGTCCCAGCCGTTTGGTCATTGCGGTGGTACAATTTTTATCCCTCTTTAACCCATTTTAGCCCTTAAAAGTACGAATTACGAAAAACGCCCTTCAAACCTGATCGCTTCGCTGTAAGGGAAATGTACATACCAAATTTTATGATTCTAGCTTCAGCCATGTTGTTGGTACAATTTTTGTCCCTTTTTGTCCCATTTGACCCCCCAAAGGTACGAATTTTGCAAATGAAATTTTTTGGGATGTCTTCATGCTACAAGAGGAATGCACATACCAAATTTCAAGATTCTAGGCCAAGCCGTTTGATCATTGCGGTGATACTATTTTTATCCCTTTTTACCTGAATTCACCCCCAAAAAGTACGAATTTTGAAAAATATTTTCTTTGGCGCGTTGAAGCTATAAGGGGAATTTTTGTACCAAATTTCAAGATTCTAGTCCCAGCCGTTTGGTCATTGCGGTGGTACAATTTTTATCCCTCTTTACCTCATTTTACCCCTTAAAAGTACGAATTACGAAAAACTCCCTTCAAATCTGATTTCTTCACTGTAAGGGAAATGTACATTAGGGCGTACCTCAAAAAAAAAGTTCGCCGTACACCTTCGAATATGAAGTATTATTGAAAGGTAGTTTCAAAAAAAAAAAATTTATTTTTTTATGCCGAACGTAGGGGTCGCGCTTTTACATTTTTCTATATAACTTGTATTTATAAACGGATTTTAAAGTGTGATACATCGATGTTTTTGTCTCGACGAGGCCGATTTTTTTGTCTTTGAAGTCATTGAGCTCAAGCACCCCCTTCTGGTACTTACCCATCATTTCTCAGTTGCTACTACCCTAATGTACCACTCTAATAATCGAAAATTAAAGCTCGCATAAAATCATGAATCATGTTTGAGCTCAATGACTTCAAAGACAAAAAAATCGGACAAAAACATCGATGTATCACACTTTAAAATCCGTTTATAAATGCAGAAGTTATATAGAAAAATGTAAAAGCGCGACCCCTACGTTCGGCATAAAAAAATAAAAAAAATTTTTTTGAAACTACCTTTCAATAATACTTCATATTCGAAGGTGTACGGCGAACTTTTTTTTTTTTACTTGTAACCTGGTACGCTCTAATGTACATACCAAATTTCATGATTCTAGCTTCAACAATGTTGTAGGTACCATTTTTGTCCCTTTATGGTACAAAATGGTGTCCCTTTATGGTTAACCCCCCAAAAGGACGAATTTTTAAAATGTCACTTTATGGAGTCTTACCTTTCATTTTATTATAGCGGGAGAACCTAGCACGACCGAGCAACCTTTTTCCTTCCAAGGAAATTTGCAATCACGGCATATTATAGAACAAATTTTATTCTATCATATCTTTTAAACCATATGAGCGAATTTTATATATATTATTTTAAAATACACAGAAAAGGCTATATTTGAAAAAAAAAATCACTATTTAAACATAAAGTCCATTCATCTCAATCCTTTGCTTCCATATCTAAGGATGAAAAACCAAAAGTTTGGATTGTAAGTTGGGAGTAAGATAATGTCTCTGGATTTGGAAATTATCTAGGGGGCTCGTGGGAATTTGTATAATAAGTATAATAATAATATAGTTCAGGCGATGAGTTATTACAGAGCTCTCAATATTTGAAGGACGCGATTGAGGTTTCCACTGGTTATTGAATAGTGAATAGCTCTCTTCTCACAAAACATTCACATTCCTATACTTAAAATGTAATGATCACAAAATTTCCTATGCAAATAGGACCCGCCTCTAAAATGACCACCATAGGTAAACTTTCAAAACACCAGAATCTCGTAATTTTCGAAACAGTTTAATTGTATTCCACAGTGTAATTCATAGTAAATAAATATTTTGTTAGGTTTCTTATTAGTAATACTTGCTAACAAACCACTTTGATGATGTTACTCCAACATACAACAAAATATAGCTAGATGATTACAGTGCTGTAGTAGCAACCGGTAGGTACGATTTTCTATCGGGATCATTCACACTACTGAAAATTAACCTTAGAGGTTTCAAATTAAAAAAACCTCCTCCTATTACAACTCCATCAGATTTACTCCATCCATCTTAAAATCATTGGTCACAAGATGGTGATCTTTTGCTAGTCTTCAAATGTTCTCTTTTGCTGGATATTTATATATGAATATGTATATTAATTGCTGAAATTCCTTCAAGATTTAATACTTACTGTTTTATATGATACTTGCATATGAAAGTCTCGAGACGTCCAAGGGAGTCCTTTTTAATCAAAAGATTTTTTATTTATTTTAATATGTGTTTTTTATTGAACATTTCTTTTATTATTATCGTTTTTTTATTGAAGAATTCTATTTATATTACTTCAATATTCCAATCGTCTCCGTTTTGTATAACTACATGTTTTTGTTTGTTTCTTTGTTGTTGGGTTTTTTAATATTATATAGATTTTCGTTTTTTTAGTTTATTACTTGTTTCATTTATCATATGATTTTACTATTTTACCTTGTATTAGTCAAAATAAGATAAGTGGATGAAGATGAATGTCGGGTATGACCGAAGGAGTGTTTTGGAGGCATGAATGCAAAATGTATATGAATGTGCGTGTAAGCACGTCTGTGTGTATATCTAAAGTATACATTTTAAAAGCCTTAAACCATATCAATGACTGGTATCAAGAATCAAGTTATCTTATGCTAAACTAAACGAGACAGTTGTAGTCGAATGTTCGTGGCCACTGAGAGAGCCGACAGCTATAGGATAGTCTAACCCATTAACGCCAAAAGAAAACTATTGTTGAAAAAATCGGGCTTTAAACAGGGGACAGAGGGCACTAATGGGTTCAAGATTTTTGTAAAGCAGGAAAAGATTTCGAAAATTGAAAAAAGAAATTGAATTTCCAAATATTAACGGACACAAAATCGTGTTTAACGAATGAGTTGCCTTAGGAGAAAGCTTAGGGCACTTATGTATGTCCAAACGAACGAACTTCACCTCTCTCGGAAACCGAAGAGCTTGTGTGAAATTTTGAATTCTATTAAATAAACTGTGAAAAAGGCTTCCAGGTTTACGGCCTCTAAGGATATCTTCATTTTAGATGTGTCAGAAAAACATCTGAATCTAAAGATCAGTGCAATTAAATGATTTAGAATTACTTTAAATGTGGAATTTAGAAAGAAAGATATAGTTTAGCTACTTTTTGGATAGGTGCAACGAACAGTCTCATAAATGATAAATGATTAGTGCGTAGTGTTGATTTTTCATAATTTCGATTTTATGTTTGGAAATATTCTGATTTCCATATGTATCCTATTTATCTTTTGTACATATTTTTTTAATCGATTTTGCGAAAAAATAAAAGTATTGGTTTTTGCTTTTTGATCGAATCGAAATAAAATATAACTAAATTGGATGCTTTTGTTCTCGTTTTTTTGTTTGTCTAATTTCTTCTCAATATACTACAAAGGTGCAAAAATAAATTTCTACAAAGTTTCAGTAAAGACGACATACATATTTATATGTATATATGTATACGACAAATATGTATATATAGTACATGTATGCTAGTGGTATATATAGTACACATTAGTTCCTTGGATTTTCTTCTTTTTCGAATTATTTTTTTTCTTTATTGTTGTTTTTGTAAAATGTTTTAGGCTTCTATAGGTTTACCAGCAAAACAAGGCCTTAGCATTATTTATATTAAAAAAAGACAAACAGAGAATTTAAAAAGTTTAGCTACAAAAAATATACATTTTCACAGGATCAGAAAATATGGTGAAAATTGTACTTTTGTGGAGAATATTTATTTGATTATTTTAGTAAATATGTACGTCTATGGCACTGTTCTGAATTATTTTGGAGCAGTAAGCTTTTATAGGATTTCTATTATAGGATCACTTCATAATTATGGAATAATGCAAATTTTAAAATTTTTCATTTTCTATTTATGAACACATTTTTGTGTCACAAATAGTTACCGTATTTTGTACAGACATGCTAAGAAAGAATTAGTTTTGAGGTCCCAAGTTAACATTTTCAAATCTCCCTGGCATTATGAAGTTCAAAATTATAGAGTCCGGGTTTGATGTAGAAAAGTCGCTGCGTAGCCACTTGAAAAGACTTTTGACATGGTCGAAATCATGATCGTGGTAGTCTGCAGCCAAGTAATAAATGTCACCATACCATTTGTAAATAAATTTGCATTCTATTAAATATAGATGCAAAATGGTTTTGAGCCAGGACAATATCCCAGTTCAAATCAAATATTGATTACAGACCAAAAAAATACAAACGAAAAAACTAAAATTCTACATTTTATGAAAAAATTCGGTATAGTTGTATTTTGATTTACTTGTCTTATTTAAGTTATTATCCCAATAAACCTTTATGTATAAAAACTGTTAAAATCTCAAATATTAATTTGAAATGAAATGAATTGTTTCCCTATGGATTACATTCACAATTACTACACCATTTTCAATTGAAATTGAGAAAATACAAATCGAAGTTCAGAAATCTCAAAAACGCAGTCAACTTTTAGCTGCAACAATAAAGGTCTCACTTTGCCTTTTTGCTAATTTTGGGTTCTGCTGAAGACTTCAGCACAACCTTTGTTCTTAAACAAAAATAAATGACAACACATACATCATAACATACCAACTATACATACAAACAACAACAATACACACGAAGTACAGTGAAGACGGGACATACCATACAACAACAACCTTTGCATTGTTGCGAGCACATGCATAAAAATGAATTGGAAAAGTGAGATTTTTAGTGTGTCGACTTAGTTTTTTCGTTTATCAGCGCTTCTCATTTGTCATATGTGACCGCTGGTACTAATATGAACCCTGATTTAAGTCAAAGACATACATTCGTTGCGAAAGTTCTGACGAGATGGGGTAGCGCCCATAGAAACTGCGCAGTCAACTTTTAGCTGCAACAATAAAGGTCTCACATTGCCTTTTTGCCAAATTTTAGGTTCTGCTGAAGACTTCAGCTCAGCCTTTGGTCTTAAACCAAAATAAATGACAACAAATCTAAAAAAACTTGACACAAACGATTTGTGCATGCCGAAGACGGACGTTGTTTAATTTGAAGCAAATCGGTTCAGATTTAGATATGGTTCCCATACAAATGTTGCTCCCGATTTGACTTTTTCTGCTCTGCCATAATTGAAGCCTTCATGAAGCTCATTTTCATCTCCGTAGCTATGTCAATAAGCAAAATTACCGTATATTGGGGTTCAGAGAACCCACATGTGACTATTGAGAAGCAATGCATCCTCAACGAGTCACAGTTTGGTGTGGATTTTGAAAAATTGGGTTGATCGGATGAGGTACTGCCGAGCGCCAGTCGTGGTAGTCATATGAATGATATTGTGTTCCATTATTAAATGATAAAGTTCAACCTTTCCAATTTAAACCAGAAATTTGAAAAAATAATCTGTACTTTTTTTATAGCCGATTCTAATTTAAAGTTTTAAATGGCATGCTAACGTATACGTAAGTAAATAGAAAAAACTTAAAATTTTGGGAACAACATATTTCTGTTGTAAGCTGTTTCTAAATTGGTTTTTACTTGTGCGTGCTGCGATTGTGAAGCGATTAACTGGTTTAATTTTCAGATTAGCTAAGAGTTTTCCAATATGGGCGGTTGGAAGCTGACGTTTAATTAAACATTCTGTGCTTGAGGTTCTGCTTCTAATTTGAAAGACTTATGTATGCAGTTATTTATGAATATGACAGCACAAAAAACTATTTGGAGAGCTACAGCTCAGTTCAATGTCTCAGTTCAATAGATCCGACTGAATTTAAGCGTCGGCCTGGGTTATGACTTCAGAAATCCCAACAAGAAAAAGTCTAGCGACGTACGTGCCCAATTCACATCAATTCAAATTGTTCATGCAGAATGTGTAGTGTAGCGTCGTCCTACTGGAGACACATGTCGTCCAATTGGACTAAAATAAATGGCTTATCTTTGATCTGTCGGCATCATCAAGTGGTTTTCGAAGACCATTGATGCCGCCAGCCCAAAATCTGTCAACTTGTGAATCTCGTGTGGGTTTTTGTCGTCCCATACATGACAATTCTGTTTTTATACCCTCACTCTACAGAGTAGGAGGGTATATATCATTTGGGACAGGAAAGAGTGTAACGCATTGAAGGAGTGGCTTAAGACCCTGAGTATGTTTGGACCAAATCCGTTTCACGGCCAGCCGTCCGTCTGTCTGGCTGGCACGATAACTCTCGAAAGGACTTAAGGAATCAATTCAAACTTTGCACATGGTAATAGTTTTCACAAACTTAGTTTGAGTTCGAAGATGGGCGTAATTGCCACGCCCCTTCTGGTACCTCCTACACAAATGACACATATTTCTATGTCAAATTAGAACTAATGTAACTTCCACACGGATCATCTATTTTGGTATTTGATAATGTTTTTATAATCAATTTTAGTGTACTAAATATGGCGGGTTTTGCCACGCCCCATCTAGTACCTCACATACAAATCAACTACGTAAAATTAATGCTGTTATAACTTCTATACGATAAGAATGATCGGAATTCTGTGAAAGTTATAGAGATTACATTAGCATGGAATATAGGCGGCATTTTCACACCTTTTCTGGTACCTCCCACACAAAGTGAAATAAAATTTGGTTACAATAAAACCGATATAACATCTATACGGGTTGTCAAAATCATTTGCAAATTGATATTTGAAAATGTTTTTATAATCACTTTAAGCATAAAAAATATTTACGCTTTAGCCACGCCCCTTCTTGTATCTCCCGCATAATTGTCTCTGTCCTAGGTAAAAACTTTACCGGTGCTTGAAATCCACAAACATACTCCGGCGCTAAGCAAAATTTAAGTTCTTGTTCTGTTCTCTGAGAGTGAGGGTATATATAGGGTCCGCTAAATAACTTTTTTTTTTGAAAATCCTTACAAAAAATCTACTGAATATTTTCTCAAATTTCTTTTTTTATTTGAAAGTACAATCCTTCCGGTTAATAATGAAAAATAATTTCATTCAAATGGCTGCCTCGGGCACCCCACAAATAATAGTCCAACGGTTGAATAGTTGAAAAAAAAAACGTTAGATGGCGGACCCTATATAAGACTGTTTAGCCGATTAACGTTTTCTTACTTTTTTATATGGTCTTTGCATAATCTGAATTTATCTCAGTTTTTTTAGAATTTGAACTAGAATTTATTTCAAAGCAAGTCCTAATTTAAAGAAAATTTTGAAAATGATGGAAAAGACATCATGGCCACCACCTTTAAACATATACCAACATAATTTTTGTCAGGAAATGAAATAGTTGTTTTCTATTTAACTGCAAACCTCAAAGTGGAGAATTGTCCATGCATAAAAAATTCTAAAGAAAGCTTTCTTCTGATCCAAAATGCTTGATTTATTTCTACTTTACAGGTTGGCAACTCTTATCTTCAGTGGGAAGACGATATGTCAGCCCTCGATATTTTTTGTGCATTTAGTTTTCTTTGTTGTAATAGACCATTCCGATTGCTCCAGATTTAAATCAAAATTTCCGAAGAAATAAAAAAGTTGGTCTACACTATTTTTCCAATATAATTTTCATGATTAGGTGCTCCAGTTTTTTTGTATTTTGTTCTCTAGTGTAATCCACAAAAAATATTTAGGAATATGATTATTTTATATATTACACTAGCCGTAGTAAAAAGTCATATTCAGCCACACGATCCTCTGAAAATATGATTTGTATTTTTGAAAATATTTCTTAACCCCTGTTTTTATAAAAAAAATCTTCGTCTAAGACGAATAAATGATCGAAAATATCTTCAAAATACAACAAAATTGGATACATAAATCATTCAAGAGTTACTTCTTTTACCCATTAAAATTTTAAATTTTTTGATTTCTCCAATTTAGAAGTTTCGTTTGTCTCAAACGAAAAATATTTTATAAATAGAGGGTACTTAAATAAATATCTTCAAAATACAACAAAATTGGATACATAAATCATTCAAGAGTTACTTCTTTTACCCATTACAATTTAAAATTTTTTGATTTCTCCAATTTAGAAGTTTCGTTTGTCTCAAACGAAAAATATTTTATAAATAGAGGGTACTCAAAAGACAATCATAATTCAGTTACTTGTGTAAATCGAGTTGTTTTGAAGGTGTTCTAAGTTTATTATTCATAGGAAAGAAAGGGGGAAAGGCAGGGTTGGTTAAACTATATAAATTAGGAGCCATTTCTTGGGGGCAGGGGAGTTGTTTTCTTTTCCTCTTTTTTTAAATAGTTGTAAAGCATTTATTGTTTACCAAAGCGTTTTTTCTTCTTTCAAAATATAACTTATATACTTTTGTAAGTTTTTGTTTTTTTTTTGGTTTTGAACTTAATTCTATTTTTTGTTTTCGGGGGAGTTTTTAAAATAGTCTGAAACTGAAAGATGATTTAAGGCTATTTACAGTACGAGTTCATATCATTTTCAAACGAACGAAGAGGACAGTCCAACCAAAAAAAATCTAAATAAAAAAGGAAAAATACTATTTGTGTAGAACCAAATGTGAAAAGAATAGTTACTGTCGTTTACTTTATCTACATTTCATTTAAATCTAGTTTTTCTCTCTTAATTTATCAACTACCTTGTTCTAGGCTTACTTTCAAATGTTGTTTTTTCTTTTGGTTTTCTTTTTTTTGTTTTGTTTGTTTTAACTACAGGTTTCTTTGTTCCCAAAACACACTTGGTTTTTCGCCAGTTTTTTGTTTTTTTTTTTTTTCAACTGAAAAAAGTTTGCTGTTGTCTTTATTTTAATATGCTTTATGTTTTTTTGTATGTATGCGTGTATGTATGATTTTAAAATTGACCATTACAATTTAATATAAAGTTTTACAAACTAATTTATTTCTCTCTTTGTTTTTATGCTTTTGCTTGTTAGTTAGTTAGTTAGTATTTTTTCCTTCTAATTATAATCAATGTTAGTCTAAATATGATCTTTTTGTTTAGTGGCTTAACGATAACGATAATCTAGTTGTATGTATGCATGTAAGTATGTACAAAACAGTTTTGAAAATTTAAACAAAAACAAACAATTAACAAATAACACTTTTTCGTTAATGACTAGTTCTCTGTGGGTGTGGGTGTATGTGTGTGTGTGTGATGGCATGGTCATGGCCTTGAATTGTTAGCTGATCGGTGTTGATCATGATGGTGGTTATGCCCGAAATCTCATGGATATGTATGTTATGTTTGTACGCTGCGAATTAATAGTTCCCACCGTTGGCATTCAAAATGGTCTCCAAAATAATGGTTGTGGAGAAAGAAGGAGATAATTATTGTTGGAAATAATAGAAAAGTTTGCAAGGAATATATCCATTTATTTATGTATACCACTTAGTTACCCTGGCTTAAAGAAAAAATATGTTGTGGCGAATAGGGGAAGGAATGAGAAAACATAATTTGAGTAAAATTTTTCTATTTAAATCGATTTTTTACAAATGCATATTTGTTTTTTTGTGACATTTATTTAATATTGTGCCCAAAATGTTCAGAAAATATGAGAAAAACAAGTAAAAAGGCGTTAAGTTCGGCCGGGGCGAATTTTATATACCCTCCACCACGGAGTGCATTCCATAGAATTACCGGTGGATTACCGCCTGTCGGCTGTACAAAGAAGTGAAGTAAGTTTAAATGTTGACCTTAAAGAACGATTTGGGAGAAATACTCATATTGTGCGTGTCTACGAAGACAGACGAGTATAACCACTGAATTTCATTATTCTAGCTACCAATTTTATCCCGTTTTTATCCTAATAGTATGAATATCGAAAGATATCTTTATTTTTCGTGTCTACACAGTCACAGCAATATACACACCGAATCTCACTGTTCTAACGGCAACCGTTTAATTGGTACCATTTTTATCCCTTTCGCCCCATTTTCCGCCTAAAAGTACAATTTTCGAACAAATCCTTTATGTTTCACGTCTACACAGTCAGATAAATGCATACACCGAATTTCATGATTTTATCTTCAGCGCTTTGGTTGGTACCATTTTTATCCCCCTTTACCAATTGTATCCCTTAAAAGTACAAATTTCAAAAAATCTTTATATTTTACTTGTCTACATAATTAGAGGAACGTACACACCGAATTTCATGTTTCTAGCTGTTGTCGTATCAAAGGTACTATTTTTATCCCTTTTGTCCCATTTAATCCACTAAATCCTTTTTGTGATTACACGTTACTGGAGGAAGGTACGAAACAAATTTCAAGTGTATAAAATTGGAAATTTTCAAAAAATTGTTAAATAGTCTAAATATTAGGGGTATTTTCAGTCCATGTGAGGGAAAATTTTTTCCCTCTGGGCCGATTTTGCCCGGTTTCAATCCCAACCGACCTGCAACCATAAGACATATTTAGGGAAAATTTGAACCTCCAGCTCATTTCGTTCGGCTTTCAACAGACAGATGGACATGGCTAAATCGTCTTAGAATTTTACCAGGATACAGAATATATATACTTTATGGGGTCTCCGTGGAATATTTCAAGGTGTTACAAACGGAATGACAAAGTACCCTCCACCCCATCCTGGAGGTGGAGGCTATAATTAAGGAATTCTATTCACATTTTTGACAAACTAAAGTTTTGTTTAAGTTCGCCTTCATGTGTCAAAGAGCAAAAAAGATTGTTTTGTCAAAACCTACTTCCATCAAAGACTTGGCAAGTATACCTCAACTTCACCTCAATTTTTCAACTTCGCGGTATGTCTGCAAGTAAGTGCTTGCCTCCAATGACATCATTCTATATAAAATCATTAGAGGGATCATTCGTCATGATTTATTTCGTAAGTGGTGAATACTTTTACTTTTGGACCTACCCTCAAGGTTATTTGATAATTATAGTTTTTGCTGGACATCTATGAACTTCAGTCCTAAAGTGAAATCTAGGTCGAAAACAAAGACAAAGTTATCCGTGTACCCTACGACTCCCTCGACTTTATTATTTATTGTGCTGCGTTTTCATTTTGTGCACAAGACTTGGGAATTGAATATGAATAACTACACAATCGAACAATGCACCGAAACAATTGAATTATGGAAAATACAGGGTGGCGCAGAATAAGCTATATGATTTAAGACCTTTATAACTTTTTAATTATTATTTTTCCTTTGTTTTTTAGCATTTTGTGAAGAAGACTTAGGAATACACAGCGAACAACGTACCAAAACAATTGAATTGACAATTGATTTTCCAACCCGAAAAGTTATAGAAATATGTTGAAAATAGCGAAGCTATCAAAAAGATATTCAAAAAATCTCCAGTAATCTACTTTATTTAAAATATAATAACAATAATCGCATAAATAAAAAAGTTATAAAACAATTTAAACCGTATAGCTCTTTTTTAAGCACCCCTGTCAAGAAGACTATAATCAATATTAACGTCTGAGAGAAAAATGAATTTAGCCCTTCACCAAACATGGATAACGAGATGTATCCTGTTTCGATTGGACATCAAATGAGGATGTAGCATACTAACTGGTAATTTGGTAGGCCATATAGTATTGCCTTTGAATATTTTGAATTAATAAAGGGTCCGCAAAATAACTTTTTTTGAAAAAGCTATAAAAAAAGTACTGAATATTTTCCCAAATTTCTTTTTTTATTTGAAAGTACAATCCTTCCGGTTAATAATGGAAAATAATTTCATTCAAATGGCTGCCTCGGGCACCCCACAAATAATAGTCCAACGGTTGAATAGTTGAAAAAAAAAACGTTAGATGGCGGACCCTATATTATATTCTTCTTTCGTATGGAGACTGTGAAATTAAAGTCCAAGGACGAAAAATGACGTGTGAAAACATTGGTGCGTATGCATTGCGTACATTTTATGTATTTAACAGATTTCTTGATTTATTTTACTTGAGAAGGAATGGAAATATAAAAGTTAAAAAACGTACATTTTCGAATTATTTTTATAAATCGTGATTCAAAGGGTCAGAAGTTCATTGGTGTGGTATATCGCCATTCAGGATTTGAAAACTCGTATTAGGCTGGGCCATGATGAGGTCACCATAAATATAGTTTGTTATGTTTAATTATGATTTGCACAATATTTTGTTCTTGGCTCAAAACGCCATTGAACAAAACGTTCCTGAAAACACCACCAAAAGTCATGTTTTCCAGCGTATTTTTGGTATGTTAAAGTTTTTTTTGTGGTTTTCCAAAGTGACACCTGAAAATCCATATTTCTTGGGATTTTTGGAAAAAATAAAAGATTTTAGGAAAATAATAATAGAAAGAATAATTAACTTTCGAATGATGTGGTCGTTGGCTCCTTTTTGTGAAAGTAGTTTATTTTTCAGAACCAAAATGTTCAAACTCTTTTTACAAATCATTCGATAGGGACTGTTCGATTGAACTTGCTAGCTTTATAAATTGAATTTACTCGCTTACTAGTAAGGTGTACCATATTTATCAAGTCTCTTTATTGTAAGCTAGTATGCCCAATCGGACAGGCATTTTTTTCAAAATATTCAGCTGCCACTTAAAAAATTAAAATAAATATTAAAAAAATTCGACCAGTTATTCTAAGACAAGGATACAAATTTATATTTAAAGTGCTTTGAAGTACTTTTTAATTACGAAAAAATGCACAAAAATACAATTTAAACAATTGCACTGGAAAAACTTGTATTTTTGAGGTGTTTTCGGTAGTGTTTAGCATACCGAGGGATTGGCCCCCGGACATTATTAAGCAAATCATTATTAAACAATCCAAGCTTTATTTCCGTTGGGTGAGTGCAAAATATTTATAATATATATAATATGTGGATCATGTGGATCTAAGAAACGATTTCTCGAAATTGGTACTTTTAGTGGATGTCAAAAAGGGTTAATGGAACCATCATCCTGACCAAACGACTGTAAGTAATCATGTATTTTCCTCTTAATCCTCCATTGGCTGCATGAGTCTGGCCAGATATTTTTCGATTTTAACTGAAATATAAATGTATTTCTAATCACGCTAGCGACTTGAAATGCCAGGTAGCTACCTAAAAAAAGGTTCGTTATCGATCTATGAAGAAATAAGGACGATAAACATTATACGACAATAAATATAAGGACTTTTTCGTTTACGTGCTTCATGAGTCTGTCCAGACTCATACTGTCCATATGAAAATTTCTTCAATTTTATTATTATATTTTGTAATTTTCAATTTAAATTGGCATTTCAATATTCTCAGAATGTTTTGTGTGTATGTTTTTTCTGTTTATATCACTACACCATTTTCAAGTGTAATTCAAAAGACACCATTTGAAATTCAAAAAATATCAATTTAAATTCAAAAATTCCGTTTGAAATTCAAAAGATATCAATTAAAATTCAAAAAATATCAATTGAAATTCAAAAAATATCATTTGAAATTCAAAACTCATCATTTGAAATTCAAAACTCGTCATTTGTAATTCAAAACTCGTCATTTGTAATTCAAAACTCGTCACTTGTAATTCAAAACACACCATTTGAAATTAAAAAATTATTCCATTTGAAATTAAACAAAATGTAAACAAACTTATTTAAGAAAATATACATTAGGTGGGGTAGCATTTATTTTTTTCTGCAAATTTGGATATTCTGCTGTTATTGTTTATAATTATAATGATATAAAATAATCGGTAATTTCATATATAGTTTATAACCTTCACCAGCTCAGAGAGCATCTGCATATAATTTATAATGACTTGCATTTTACTTAGGGTTGGATTATTTGTGTCGGAGGTACAACAAATCATAACTAGATTACATGTATAAAGTGATTGTAAAACCATTTCCAATATTAAATTGTTACTGATCAGTTTTATTTTAACCAAAGCTTATGCCAATTTGTGTGAGAGGTCTTGCTCATATTGCAGGTGTATATAACGTCTATGAAAACATTACCAATGACCAAATTTCAGAGTATTCCGATAGTCCGTATAGAAGTTATAAAATCTTTAAATTTAATAGGTTAGAGTGATTTGCGTGGGAGGTACGTAAATCTGTTTTCTTAACATCAGATTAAAGATTACAGAAATAAATAAATACTACCCAACCTAATGTATATTTTGCTTAAATAATTTTTGAATTACAATTGGAATAATTTTTGAATTTCAAATGAAAACTTTTGAATTTAAAATGGTGTCTTTTGAATTACTTATGACGAGTTTTGAATTGCAAATGATGAGTTTTGAATTACAAATGAAGAGTTTTCAATTTCAAATGATGTCTTTTGAATTTCAAATGATGTCTTTTGAATTACAAATGACGACTTTTGAATTTCAAATGTTGTCTTTTGAATTACAAATGACGAGTTTTGAATTTGAATTGACATTTTTTGAATTGCAAATGAAATTTTTGAATTTCAACTGGTGTCTTTTGAATTTCAAGCGATATCTTTTGAATTGCAATTGAAAAAGTTAGTTGAATGAATAAATCGCAGCTAACATGCGAACTCTTGATCAAAAATCTTGATCTGGAAAACCGGGATAAAACAAAATGTAAGCTTCTTGGAACCTAATCAGATGATGTTGAACCTAATCAGGATGATGTTACCATTATTTTGACATTATATTTTTAAGTCGATTTTAATATTTTTCCGAAAAGGCCCCCAATTTGCCTGCGATGCTCAGGGCCTTAACTAATTGTATCCCCACATATATGGCATTATTTGCAGGAGACCTTTTGAATTGCTTGATGCTGTGTAGGAACAATTCGCTTGTTTTCCTTATGAGTGGCATGAAACTGAATATCTTTTGTTTTCTTCTTTCTTGTTAAATAACAACTACTAACTAATAACAAAATAAACTTAGTTTAAATCTAATACAAAAACTAAATAAAGAACATTTTTGCATAAACATATCGTTGATTTTGAATTACTATAATACATGTCCAAGTTGTCTACCGCACTCTCTCTATCGTGTTCTCTCTCTCTCGTGGGTCGCAACTTATTTGGCTCTATATTAAATCCATTTGTTCTTCTTCGATATTGACGAGCGGAGTCTGCGACCCCACATAAGGTTGTATCATACAATTGTGCCCTGCAAATGTTGCGGCGATTGCACGGCTGCTGAACCTGGCGACTGATCCTGGGGCACTTGCAGGGGGCTGTTCGAATTGGAGCTGGCAGCCAAGTCGGCCGTATTGATATTGAGCGAAGAGCCACCGCCCAACGTTGAGGGATTAATGCCGCCACCCTGGCCGCCGGGCACAACACAGGGCACACCCAGTATGGGTGTTGGCTCTTCGGGGGGTGTGACCTGCAATGAAATGCGATTCTTTGGCGAATGAGGTAAAGCATAATCGAATATAGAGGGGTGGGGGTCATATAAGGTATCGGGGTTATGCAAGAGCCCTCAGTGCTTGCAGAACCCTTTACCCAGAGAGCACCGCCATCAAACTTACCTCCAAACCGATACTGCCATTCAGAGCAATCTTTATGGGATTCGTGTGATTGGTGGCCTGCATCAGAGTGGTGAAGTGGCTGATGCCAATCTCTTCCAGCGACGATTTTCGACGTCCCGTATTTACACCGACATTGGGCAAGCCCTGGCGCAGCGACGAAGAACGACGCAGTAGAATATCATTATCGATCTAGAAGAGAAAGAGAGGGGAAACATGGTCCAAACCAAACAATAGAAACACGGCAGAGAACTGAACTCATTCGGATACATTGATGAAATCAATTGAAAAAAAAACAAAAACACTTCTGAATGCATCAACAAAACAAGAAATTCAAAATTTGAAATAAACAAATCTAAATAAATAAATATGAAGTTGGAACCAAAAAGGTGGCTCAAAATGTGAAGATGTTGACTTGTCCATTCATCTCGGCTGGTGTGGCTTTACAACAGGTGCCTGGCCTCTGGCCTCTCTCACGACACACACACACACACAACAATAACAGTAGAGGTGTTGGTTGTGGTGGTGGCGGCGATGCTACTGGTGCTTGTAGTGGTTGAGGTGGTGGTGGTGGTAGTGATGGTGATCGGTGATCGTGATCATTTAAGTACTTTGAGTGATGTTTGCTATTACGAGTGGCTTTCCAATGCTTTGCCAATGCTTCCGCATTTCAACAAAACTTTAAAGGAACCAAACTAAAGTTAAAGATACAGTGCCGTTGGCAGTGGTAGGTGAGGGGGTTGGGGCGGTGGAGAAGGTTTGGAGAAGACAGAGCACACATAACAGGACACAGGACACAGAGTACAGCCAATTGTTGAGGTGTTAGGTGGTGGATAGGGTGGTGATAGTGGTAGTAGTAGTAGTGATGGTAGTGGTAGTACGAATACACAAAAAACACAAACAAGGGTGATGGCCAATAATTAGCATTTCTAAGGATCTAGATGGCCGTGGATAACGATGACAACTGAAAATTAAAATGAAATTAAAAATTAAAGCAAAAAATAATAATTCACAATATAAAATCAAAGAACACAGAGTTTAAAGGAAATGAAAATGAATTATACTGGACCTAATTACGGCAGATGATCGCATTGAAATATTAAAGCTTCCGCGTTTCAAAAATATCATATTTATACTGGGTCTAATTACGGGATATATGTATACGATTGTATCGAAATATCAAAGTTTCAACATCTGAAAAATATCATATTTTGAAGGAGATTTTATTTTAAATCGACGTGCAGATCTTTCCGCCTTGAATTATTTGACAGGCATCGTATCATCTATCAAGCCCCAATGTAGAGGTCAAATTTAATCTTCCCAGCTTCTATTTGAAACATAAAGCTCTTAAAATATGATAACACAGTGCAACCATATCAAATAAATAAGTTTTGACTATGATCGGGTGAATTAGCTATTATAGCCATAAAGTGAAGGTAATTGAAATTTTGCAAACATGTCGATTAAAAAAACAAGTAAGAAAATTTCTGTCAGTTAATTAAGTACCTTAGTGTCGCAATTCCCTAATGAAAATTTAAATTTTACTCTAGTTAGACTCGTTTGTGTGGGTAATACCAGAAAATAGTTTCAACTTTTATATTTTTAAATAATTGTAAAAACATGATCAAGATTCTAAGTCGATTTTTTGGAAATAATTCTGTCACATTCAATCATTTTATTCTTACTTTTACCAGACACAGCCGAATACCGTAAGACAGAAGAATCAGGATAGAGTAAAGCCCCTTAACATTTGTGTAATACGAATATGAAGCCAGCTGTACTACGTTCAAGGGCAAATTCTCTAAGGCTCCATCAGACGAGTATCGACTCTCGATCGGAACTTATTTCGAAATTTTTACCAACACCAATTTTTCGGCCAGATAATTTAAACATAAAATCGTTTCCATTTTTAGAGATTGCCCTCTTTCATTTGATGGCCGTATTCACATAAATTGATGGGTACAAATATTTTAATACATTTTTATATACCTAAAACTTTGAAGTCCTTTATAAAGGAGAAAATATCATCAAATGGAAAACTGAATACACAGTTCTTCTACATACGATCTCTAGTGTATTTGAGATTGTTAAAGTTCAATTAGTACTGTCCAGTATTTGCTTAATCTAACTTTTTTTAATATTCGACTAATAATATATTTCTTAAAGCTTAACTAATAAACTATAGGAACAAAATTTAAGTCTGTGGAAAGTTACAACATATAAAGGGTGATTTTTTAGCTATTATCTTTTTGGCAACACTGGTTTAAACAGCTGACGCACGTTTCGTGTCTTGTTTCACTGTCAAACATCTTCCATGAATTGTCTTACAAACGTTGCAAATTATTGAATTTTACTATCAAAATGCATGCTTTGTTAAGAAAGTTCATTTACCGAAAAATTGTGTTCAGCGACGAAGCTCATTTTTGGCTCAATGGGTACGTAAATAGGCAGAATTGTCGATTTTGGAGTGAATATCAGCCAGAAGCATTGCAAGAGCTATGCATCGAGAAAAAGTCAAAGTTTGGTCCGGTGGGCTGGTGGCATCATTGGACCGTACTTCTTCAAAGATGATGCGAATCGTAACGTAACTGGTTCGGTTAGTTCGGTGAACATTTTATTTCACGTTCGCGACCGGTCAATTGGCCGCCTAGATCGTGCGATTTAACGCCTTTAGACTATTTTTTGTGGGGCTATGTTAAAGCTCATGTCTATACAGACAAGACCGCTTCCAATGACGCATTGGAAGACAACATTGAAGCATTTATTCGTGAGATACCGGCCGAAATGTTGGAAGAGAGTAATTGGACTAAGCGGATGGACCATTTGAGGCGCAGTCAAGGTCAACATTTGCATGAAATAATCTTCAAATATTAAATTATATGGACCGTACTATCAATTCAAATAAAGATTTCATGCATTTTTCTGAATTTTATGTGTTTTTTTGAAAAACTTTCCTATAGCTTTTAAAAATCATCCTTTAGTTTATTTGAGAAAAATATATTGGAAATTCTGAAGGATATGAATGAATTAAGTTTTCAAAGGACACTATTAAAATTTATCCCTCCGTACCCATTGTATCCCTTGAAAGAACGAAATTGGAAAAAACTTTTTTATTTTCCATGTCTACGTAGTCAAAGAAATGTATACTCCGAATTTTATGACTCTAGCTGTGGTCATTTGGTTGGTACTATTTTTATCCCCTTTTTCCATTGTGACACCCAAACAGTACGAATTTCGAAAAATCCGTTTATTTTCCATGTCTACACAGTCAGAGGTATGTATAATCCAAATTTCATAATTCTAGCTGCGGTCATTTGATTGGTACTATTTTTATCCCCTTTTTTTCATTTTAATCCCAAAATGTACGAATTTTGAAAAATCCATGTCTTTTACGTGTCTATGCAATCAGAGGAATGTATACACCGAATTTGATTGTTCTAGGGGCAGCCGTTTGGATGGTACCATTTTTATCCCTCTATTCCCATTTTACCCCTTAAAAGTACTAATTTGGAAAAAAATACTTTTATATTATGTATCTACTCTATTAGAGAAATATACACACCGAATTTCGTGTTTCTAGCTGTTGTCGTTTAATATGTACCATTTTTATCCCTTTTTTGCCCCATTTCACCCCTTACAAATAAGAATCACTTTATAGGGCACGTTTTTGTTATCGGGGGAATGCGCATACCAAATATCAAGCAAATATAAACACGCTTAAATACTTTAAAATATTAGGGATTATTATGAGTATTTTTAGTCCTTGTGAGTGAAAATTTTTTTCCCTTTGGGCCGATTTCGCCCCGTTTCAATCCTATAAGACGCATTTATGGAAATTTTGAATTTTCTAGCTCCTTTCGTTTAGATGCTAGCGTTCTTTCAACAGACGGACGGACGGACATGGCTAAATCGTCTTAGAATTTTATGACGATCAAGAATATATATACTTTATAGGGTCTCAGGTCGATATTTCAAGGTGTTACAAACGGAATGACAAAGTTAGTATACCCCCCGTTATTAACGTTAATTGCCCTAACTCAGATAAATGGAAATAAAATAAAAAGAAAAGTTTCAAACAATCGCTTATAATGGCCTCACTCTATAGAGCAGGAGGGTATATATCATTTAGGACAGTAAAAAGTGTAAATCCGCACACAAATGGTTTCTATTCCAATGTTAAATTAAAACCAACTTAAATTCCACACGGATATTCGAATTCAACTATATTTTAGTGTTTGAAAAAACTCTTTGATTAATCACTTTGATCGTAAAGAATATGGCGGGTTTTGTCACGCCCTAGTTCTAGTATCTTCCACACAAATCAGCCTAATCCACGTAAAATTAAAGCTCTTACAACTTATATACAAATGATCGTAATACTATGACCTGGAATACGCGCGATATTGCACCGCCCCTTCTGGTACCTCCCACACAAATTGGCATAAGCTATGGTTAAAATAAAACTTACATATCTTCCATATGGATAGTCGCAATCAGTTGTAATTTTATATTTGAAAATGTTTTTACAATCACTTTGATCGTACAGAATATGCCGGATTTCACCAGGCTTTAGTACCTTTAGTACCTCCCACACAATTGTCCCTATCCTAGGTAAAATAAAATCCTTTATAGCTTCTAAGCCGATGGCTGAAATCCAGCTCTGGCATTAATAGCTCAGACCTAAGTAATAAAAGATTTCTGAAAAATTCAAAATAAATGCTCAGCATTTTGATTCTGAGAGTCGATATAATTTACTTGCCAGTCGGTTTAACCGACTGAAACTTTCTTATTTGTTTTTAATCAATTTTCATATAAAATTTTTGAATTTACTGTTTGACCCGACCATACTTAACACTCATTTTATGTCTTGAAGAAAAGTTAATATGCCATCGGTATACGAATGAACGTTAATTTTTAACGTTCATATCTAACGTTATTCCCATTTTCATATGGGTGGATTTAGAAAATACACCAATGTGGCTAAAGGTTAGTTTTTTATTTTCCAAATGTATTTCTTTGTCTACAGTTTCAGATCATTATATATGTACCTTTCATTCTAATTATATCATTTAAATAGAATAACTGACAACAAATTCGAAACTTTTTACAGAAAATCATAATCAATGCAATTTTGACACAAAACACTGCAGAATATAAATATAAAAGAAACGAAATATATACATAAGTAAAAGCACACAGATTTTCTTTTTTGCATAGGATGGTGGTAAAGCGAACACAATTTTGTCTTCTTTGTTTTGGCGGAAAGAAAAAACACAACACAGGAAGTCCAGAGAAAAAAAACAACAACAAAATAAATGAAATGAAAATCCAGAAGAGAGTTGTGAAATTTGAGTGTGGAAAACACAAATGAAATGATAAAGAAAATGTGGAATTTTAACTATAGCCAACCCGTAATGAGTTACTCCGTCCGCGCTGCGAGCCAACAACCGTAGGACTGTCGGGTAGAGAAAGAGAATTGGATTTAATTTGTTGTATTGGCGGCGTGCAGCGTGGCGAAGCATACCCGGCCAGTGTCTGCACACTCTGCATCTGCATGGGATTCAGGCCAGCCATGCCCGAACCGCGCCTCGAGCCGGCGCCCGCATTGCCGCCCACGCCCACGGGGCCGACATTGGAGCCGCAGGCGGCGCCCATATTGATGTTCGAACAAAATGATATGTTTGATTTGCGTCGTGAATTATGACGTTCAAAGGTTTTCTGTGCTGAGAAGGGTGAAGGACGTACTAAATATCTGGAAAGAGAGAGAGAGAGTAAAACAATTATTAAAGAGCGATAGAGAGAGAGAGAGATGTATCCCCCCTGATTGCACTTACATTACATCGCCTTCTTCTAATTTAAGATCACAGCTCGGATTGATTATCACATACGAGAGATGGTTGCGCTTTTCGCTGACATCATCATAATCAATGGTGGGTAAGTTCAACGACTCCATGCGACTGCGCACCAGGTTGGCTATTTCCGCCCTTTCGATTTGCTGCGCATGATTGTCGCGCGCCTCGTCCGCCAGGTTTATCGAATACTGAAAAAACATAGGAAACTGCTTTACGATTACGATTTCTCGACAGCTCGAAACACATGTAGAGTCTGAGGCGCTCAGAGGGGCGCTTTCGTCGTCTACATCTTTTCGAATTTTTTGGATTAGGTGGTGGGTTACTTCTTTTTTTAAATATTTCTTTTTTTTTTTTTGGTGGTTAAAGATGAAGAAAAAGTTAAGAGGAGATATCGTTTCAAAGCACACTAAGTTGTGGTTAGAGATAGAAATGGTCTGTTTTGTTTCCAGCTGGAGGAGTGTCATCATTCATTAGTTTGTTAATCATAAAAGCTTTTGAGTTTAACTATTAATTAATTCATCTATTCAATCAAGTCAATAGTTTTGTTTAGTTGTTGTTGTATTTTTTAGAAAATTCATGCTTCAATCTACTACGGGTTAATTTCAAAAAATGCTATGAGTAAACATTTCATTCAGTTGTTAATTTTATTTTAATTATTATTGTTGTCATTTAACAAAACGAGGCATGACTATGTTTTTGTATTTGTTTGTTTCATTTTACCTACCTTGAGACTTTTTTTTATATTTGAAATACTACTTTAAGCAAAAAGGGGCGGTTGCAAAATTTTCCTAGATTTTCTAAAAGAAGGGTTTCAAATCCTAAGAGGAACAGGAGTATTTTCGTTTAAAGTTCCTCATAGCTTTAAACGAAAAGCGTGTGAATGGTCATTGAAGAATTTCACTGAAGTTTTAGCCAGTCAACAGAATTTGACGACAATGCTAGGGACAAACAGATTTATCCCAAGCCTTTTATGTTTTTATTAATGCAATTTTAGCTAACTTTGGCTAATTCTAAATGGAAAATGGCATAAGGCACATTTTCCATTTAGAAAGGTAACACATTTTCAAAAATAAGGCGTTTTGTCAGTCTATATCCTGTTAGAAATTCGTCGTAAGACATAAATAATTTTTATACAAATATTCAAAATTCAAATATACATAAGTTGTCCCTAAAGTTGTAGACTAAAAATCTCCGCGCAGTGCCTATATTCAAATACTTTTGTATATCACTTGCGTAAATATTTTTCATTATCGTGTGATTATAGCCTTATTTACAAATATATATAAATAATACACTGATTTTATTTGCGTAAATAAAATTTGGGTGTTAATACTTACAATGCGATTGGCAAAGCATTCAATATTTTCATCATATTCTAATTTTTTATAATATTTATAATAACTTTTCCAGAATTTTTGGGTGAAATTTCGTGATAACAGATTTCTTCCTTTTCGGAACAGAATTATGGCATTTAAAATGTTCTAACACATATTTATTACCAAATATGTTCAACGAACATTATACAAAATTAAACTTTGCCAAAACACAAACTGTTCCACAAAAATTTTATTTTCACTGAAATAACAGTCAGGGGATGTCCCCTATAAATGCAGTGCATTGCGTTGGCTAAGGGAAGAAAACAAGTAAGGAAAGACTAAAGTCGGGCGGGGCCGACTCTATGATACACTCCACTTTCAATCCAAATACAATTTAATTCGGTGAAAAAGTGAAAACGGGAAGGATTTTTGTATCCTTTAAATGTATGTGTTTGACAAAAAAATGTTAAATCGGAAAGGACATTTGTATGGGGGCATATTGAAATCTGGAACGAAATAGGTGAAATATAATATGTATAGTTTGGCCAAAATCGGTTAAACATTTGGGAGCAACATTTGTATTTGCGCTATATCTAAATCTGAACCGATATTAGACACTTTCACCATAGGTTTTTTACTTGGATTATAAGCTGTTGTGCCAAATTTAAACAAAACTCGAGTATAATATGTGGTTTCTAAAGCGGCAACAGTCAAATCGGGAGCGACATTTGTTTGGGGGCTATATCTAAATCTGAACCGATCTTACCCACTTTCTGCATAGGTGTTTCTAGTTGGATTGTAGGATGTTGTGTCAAATTTAAAGAAATTCGGGTACAATATGTCGTTTCTAGAGCGGAAAATGTCAAATCGGGAGCGACATTTGTATGGGGGCTATATCTAAATCTGAACCGATCTTATCCAATTTTTGCATAGATGTTTCTAGTTGGATTATAAGATGTTGTGCCAAATTTAAAGAAAATTGGGTACAATATGTGGTTTCTAGAGCGGAAAATATCAAATCGGGAGCGACATTTGTATGGGGGCTATATCTTAATCTGAACCGATTTGCCTCAAATTAAATAGTGTTCGTCCTTGATCCACAAAACTTACTTGTGCCAATTTTTGTTAAGATCGAACCTTAATTGCGACCTGTAATTTGATTACAACAATAGATGGATAGACAGACGGACATTGTCAAATGCACAAAACCATAATACTCTCGTGGAGTGTATAATGAGTTGGAAGGAAGAAAGAGAGAGAGATGTATTTGTTTACGTCTGTTTTAAATCTCTGGATGTCATAATTAGAGTGAAAGATATTTGCCGGAAGTCGATTTCACATACGAGTTGCACGAGCAAAGAACAAATTCAATCTGTAATGCATAGTGCGGCCAACGGTCCAATCGACAACAAATAGATGCGAGTTCCTTGGAAGTTGAACGTCCTCACGAACGGTATGAGATCACAAATATCCGAGGAACAAATGCCATAAAAGTATTGATAAAACTGCGGCACACATCTCACATTACGGTGATCAAGGGAGACAATAGAATTGGATATCCTACTGTCACCTATCAGCACCATCGAGTTGAATTCAGAGCTGTTAAGTAATGATTAGTAATCGTAATCATTAGTAATTAGATTACTTTTTTTTTAAGTAGAAGTAATGATTACAATACGATTACATTCAGTTTTATACGATTAGTAATTGATTACGATTACAAGTAATCAAAAAATAATCAGGATTACTTGCGATTACTGAAAAATAATCAAAGGTAATCAAAAATGAGTTCGAATACTTTAAATGATTACTTTTGATTACTTTTGATTTTTTGTGATTACTTTTGATTCTCGCGAAATCGGTATGAGAGTCATAGTAGTCTGTTTGTCAAAACTTTTGACTTTTCAATATATGTCAGTTTTGATTTTTTCTGTTCTCGTTCTCGTTTCTTTCTCGGTAATCGCAAGTAATCCTGATTATTTTTTGATTATTTGTAATCGTAATCAATTAGTAATCATTCGGATTATATAATCCACTATTCGGATTATATAATCATTACGATTCTTTTTAAAAAGTAATGTAATTGATTACTAATCGTAATCGAAATTTAACAGCTCTGCCACACAGCTAATGAAACAATGGCTCTTTTGCGCGACAAATTCAATGGCCGTGTTATCTCACGTGGTGGCGATGTCAATTGGTCGCCAAGATCATGTGATTTGACACCGTTGGTCTTCTTGCTTTGGGGTTATTTGAAAGAAAAGGTGTACGTCAATAAGCCAGCAACAATTGAATTATGCCTCAGCGTCATCGAAAATTTGAACCATCGGATGGAGGTGTGCCGCCAAGGTCGCTGCTGCCATTTGGCCGATATTTTGTTTCATATACATATAATTGAACCATATCAACATTATCATAATAAAAAGAAATGACAATAATTTCCTAAATAATTTGTGTTTTATTCAAAATCAACATGGGCCCTTAAAATTTAACCACCCTTAAGAAGGAAAAAATAAATTAAATAATTATATCCTTAAATAATTATATCCTTTTAAACACAATTGTGGTATGATTCGTAAGAATTTTCATGAGCCATATTTTTCTTTATTTTTTGGAAGTGGGACTATTTTTAGATTAATGAGCACAATATTGTTTTTTATATATTTTAAATTTTGAATGTGTTTAGGCCGAAACAGCCACGCAAATATTGTGTATTCTGCTTTGCAAGGGTTGCCATTTAACATTTTAAATTTGAACTACCGATAACATTGACTTTGAAAGGTAAAATAACATTAATTTCTATTTTCAGGTTTATGTTTGACATTTGCAAAATGGGACGCTATACGCTCGAACAATATTGGGAGATATTAAAAACTTACTGCCAAAGTAGTGAGTCTTTAACACAAACTGTAAGAACTTTACGTGGCAAAATTTCGAGAAGAGATCGGCCTTCAGTTCAATCTTCGTGAAACTCATTTTCATCTCGGTGGCTAGGCCAATAAGCAAAATTGCCGCATATGGGGTTCAGAGAACCCACACTTGACTACTGAGAAGCCAATGCATCCACAGCGAGTCACTGTTTGGTGTGGATTTTGAAAAATTCGGTTGATCGGAGTCTGTGGTGGTAGTCATATGCATGATATTGTGTTCCATTATTAAATGACAGAATTCAACATTTCCAATAAAACCAGAAATTTGAAAAAATTGTCAGTACTTTTTTATAGGCGATTCTAATTTAAAGTTTTAAATGGCCCACCCTGTATATGTTGAAATTTGTTCGAAATGTCCAGCCAAAAAAAAAGTTGTCAGAATTTTTTATCGGCTACCTACTTTGTTAGCATTCAATACACCAAATATTGGTCAATTTCATTGAAAATTTGTAATAGGACATTTTTTAAAATTGTTTACGCTAAGGTGCTCTTCCTTAAGGGACTATTCTGCCTAAAACATGTTTATAAAAATAGAGTTTTTGAAAAACATTTTTCTCATATATTTTTTACGTTCATTCGAATGGTGCCGTCAAAAAATATAATTTTATTTTCACCTTTATTATTATGATTTAAAAATAAATTTAACATTTGGTAATCTTCGAACATTTTTAATTTTTTTTTTGAAATATTGTTAAAAGAAAGCATATATATTTGCTTTAATGTTACCAATTTTCAAGAATATGTTTTTTTTCGTTTTTGAGATACATATTGAATTTTAAATTTAGCTTCATACGTTTTTTTTCACATTGCTGCCAAGAAGAACTTTTGGATTTTGTATTATTACATTTCGTTGAACCAAAAATAGTTTGAATTTTGAGTTCGAAGTCATTAACTAATAACTTGGTTTAGGCCAAAAGCTTTAAAGGTAGTATTTTGGCACTATGGATATTTAGAGCTTGGGCACTTCAGAAATTCAGGCATTTTTCGTTTTCTATCGGTTTCGGGACTTATCGATTATATATATTTACCGATGACAGGCGATAAGCGGTTGAAGCTAAATCACAACTATCTATTCTAATGCTACACTGTGCAGTCCAAGACAAACTGTTCTCTTGAACTCGTTGTTCAATTCATTGACAACTAAAATCCAAAAAACTAGGACCTTAAGTAGTTGAATCTTAAGATTTTTTTTCTGGGTGGGTGGGGTTTATTTTTCGATTATGGTGCTGAGTGCTTGTTGATGGTGGTGGTGGTGGTTTGCTTTTTGGTTTCGTTTTGAACTATATTTAGTTGTACTTACTGAAGATCCTTTGCGATCGGTACATCCACCCAGACATGTTGTTGATTTATGGTGTTGTGGATGGCCACTATGATGGGTATGAGGGCCACCCGATGATGGTGGTCGATATGTAACACTGTGCAATACTTCCTTACTATCTTTACCCGAATCTGGCGTAACAGTGGTATCCTCATCATACTTTAGTTTTGTTATCGTTTTTTTGTATTTTTTTTGGTTTGTTATCGATTTTGGTTTTTTTTTTGTTTATATTTATGTTTCAATTGAGTTGAGTTGAGGGTTAGTATCGAGAAAATGAGCAATGAAATTTAAATACAAAATGATGAGTATGTCAAACATTATGGATTTTCTCTCTCTCGTTTTATTAAATACATATTTTCTGATTATGGATATGGATATACGCTAAATAAATATAACTAAATACATACATATGTCTATGAATATGTTTAATTGTTAACAACAACATACAACTAATTATGTCAGGTGTGGTAGAATGAATATTAGTTTTGCTCTAGTTTAAAAGAAGAAGAAAAAACAAAATAAACAAACACCGGAAACAGGCACATTCACACATACAACTGCAGCAAACTGACAAGCGGAAGTAAATAAATTCATTTTAAACATTAATCTAAATCATGTGTTTTAATTTGTGTTGATAATTTAGATTTATCGAGCCTTTCAATTGTGCAAAAAGTGGGCAAAAAAAATACATAAATGATGTTGATGTGTATGTGTGTGTGTATTTGATGAACATAACCCCAAACTGCAGGGCTATTTTATTTTAAATCAAAATAAATTATCTGTAATTTATTTACGCATAAATTATTGATATTTGAATACAATTACTATGTTTGATTTCCTCTCCAACTAATGCGTTTTAATCCGATTATTAGCATCCGCATACAGCCATAGACAATTGAACGTATGTGCGCCGGTATGTGTGTATTGACATTTATTATGCTATTTGTCGGAAATCCGGATGGTTGGATATATAGATGTTAATGTATTGACGAATTGATTTATGGATGAGCAGTTGTTTGCTCATTCTTTTCATTTGGATGTGGAAAAGCTCACACACAAAACATGAAAACGGAGGGATGTATAAGAAGCAGTGCGAAATTTTTCTGGTCATATGGGGGCAGTTCAATTAAGAGCCGATCTCAAAGAACCTTTACACACTGACGAAGAAGTCCAGATTGATTCCATTTCAAGTTTAAAATTTAAAAAAATTTATATTTGAAATCGAGTTAAGATCGAAAAGCTTTTAAAAGGTTACATTCAAATTAGCCGGTCGGCGTGGTATTTACTTTTTTGTGATTTTTTGCAAAATAATGGTTAAAACCAAAATTTCGAGCAGGGATTGAATATGATGAAAATCTAAAAAAGATTGATAAATAAGAATTTTTGATGTTACATCGACGTAAAATCAAATGTGTGTGAGGTATTAATGAAATTTTGTAGGACCCATAGTAAAAGATCTGGCCACTCCAATCATTTTTTCAAAGAAGTAAGGACCTATGATGTCCACCGGCCACGAAGGCAACCTCGTATGGATTGGCTTGGCAATTTTGCTTGTAAACATAGCCATTCATAATATTAAATGTGAATGTAAACAATTGCACAGTGTCCTAAAATCGATTTATTTTGAAAATAATTTTTCACTTCCATTTGATGTAGCTCTATGAAATTTCACACACAGCCACAGACGATTTAGTCTAAGCCATATTGCCTTAATGGGGTTTGAGTTACAGATCCCCGAAATTGGTCACCACAGGTGTAAACAAATTAATACTCTCCAAAGCTAGAATTTTAATCCGATTATAATAATATAGATTTCAGAATCATAAAATAAATTTACTAACATATTTTGTACTCAGAATAAAGTAATCTTACATATTTCCCTGATGCAGTATTTTTAATGTGTCGTCTCAATGACACCAACTACAATTACATTATATATATATTTTTAGAATTCCTAGTGAATTCTGCACAAAATAAAAGTGAAAATGAAACTTTTGACATGGTCTAAAAGGGACAACACTGCCAAAAGTTTAAGCCGTTTGAAGTTTGAGTTTTTTTCGCTGACCAGTCACGGGATGTACCCTATAAATGCAGTGCTTGGCGTTGGTGGAAGGAAGATAAGGTACAGCCGTTTTAAGTTTGACTATTTTTTTAAGTTTTTTCGGAAAAAAATAATGTAGAGATATATGTATGTATAATAATAAATTTATACATTTTGGAAAGTGGGAGCCAAAGAAATTAGCAACAGATCACTACAAAAAAGCACTCACCCGGTTCAGTAGAAATAATTTATTTAGACAATTAATTCTCGAAACGCAAAATGCAAATTAAAAAAATTGCCCACTAATATGTCTGCTAATAATATTGTTTTCCGATCCGAAATCGAGATACAGAAATGGTGGTCATTTAAAAAAAAATCGACTTTTTGGGATTTATTTTCCCCATTTTAGGAATTGTTGAATTTTCGTATTTCAAAACTTATACGATGGCAAATTCTGTTGTCAAAAACATTTTTGAGATAACTCATTTAAAAAAAACCTAAAAACGGGGAAACTAAATTTCAAATATTTGATTTTTTTTGAAACATGACCTTATTTTGATCAGAGTTTAGACAATATATTTTTAGGTACGATCGATGTGAAGGAATGGAATGGTGTTAATGTTTTTAAAAAAATCTATTTTTGTGATTTATTTCCCCCGTTTAAGGAATTGTAGAATTTTAGTTTTTTTTTAAAGCTACATGACTGTTAATTCTGTTTTCAAAAACTTTTTGAGATAACTCATTTAAAAAATTCCTAAAATGGGGAAAATAAATCCCATCAATTTAATTTTTTCTCAGCTCATTTTTGGGATTTATTTTCCCCGGTTTAGGAATTGTGGAATTTTAGTCATAAAATGGGGTAAAATCCGATCCGTTGTTTTTTTAGAATATGACCTCATTGCGATCGGGGATCAGACAAGCTATTTTTTCGAAGTGAAGAAATGCCGTTCATTTGACCTAAAATCCTATTTTTGGCATTTATTTTCCCCATTTTAGGAATTGTGGAATTTTAGTTTTTCAAAAGTTTGCGATCGGGGATCAGACAACCTATTTTTTCGAAGTGAAGGAGTGCCGTTCATTTGACCTAAAATCCCATGTTTGGCATTTATTTTCCCCAATTTAGGAATTGTGGAATTTTAGTTTTTCAAAAATTACATGATTGTAGTTTTCTCTTTTCAAACATGTTTTTGGGAAAGCTCATTAAAAAATACCTAAAACGTGGAAAATAAATCATATAAAATACTCCTAACAACGAATAATATTTATACTGGAATTGTGGGTAGTAATATTGAGACAACGCACACTAAAAAAAGAAAAAAAGTGAAGAACTTTATGTGATTTCACAGAGATATTTAAATTAATTAAAAACAAACTCCTGGGAAGCGATACTATTTTTCTTGTAGGTGTAGGTCAGTTTTTCATTTTCTGGTCGAGTTCGAACTTAATTTTTGAAGTATATAATTATTCAAAAGTTCATTGCAATTTTTCTGGTAGTCCTAGAAATGATATATTGGTACCAAATGAAAGATGACACTTTGGGAAATCTATATAATTTTAGAGGTTTTAGAAATCCTTTTTTAAACATTTATTACTCTTTATGGTGTTAGCCTTTATAGAAATATTCGAAAAAAATTCTATTTCATGGATCTTACTTTTCAACTAAATATATGTGTTTAATTTTAAGAGCTAAAGAGTGATTTTTTTGAGGTTAGGATTTTCATGCATTAGTATTTGACAGATCACGTGGGATTTCAGACATGGTGTCAAAGAGAAAGATGCTCAGTATGCTTTGACATTTCATCATGAATCGTCTTACAAACGAACAACGCTTGCAAATTATTGAATTTTATTATCAAAATGCGTGCTCTGTTAAGAAAGTTCATTGCGCGCTTCCATTTTATGGTCAGTTTAATCGACCCACTGAAGCGGCTATTCGGGCTATTGTGACTAAATTTCGCACCAAATTTACATTGTTGGACATTAAACCACCAACACGCTTACGTAGAGTGCGAACTGAAGAAAATATCGCAGCTGTATCGGCCAGTGTTAATGATGACCACCAATTTTCGATTCGTCGCCGTTCGCACCAATTGGGTCTCTGTTACTCAAAAACGTGGAAATGCCAAAATTGGACTAAGCGGATGGACCACCTAAGACGCAGCCGCGGTCAACATTTAAATGAAATTATCTTCAAAAAGTAAATGTCATGGACCAATCTAACGTTTCAAATAATGAAACGATGAGATTTTGCAAATTTTATGCGTTTTTTTTTTAAAAAAGTTATCAAGCTCTTAAAAAATCACCCTTTATTTAAAATATTTTGTAAATATTCCTAAAATGGTCCATTAAACAATGAATTATTGAATACCAGCAAATCTATATTTTAACTCAATATTTTTTATTTATTTTATTATGAATTACAATACAAAGTAAATTTATATTCTAATTTTGGGTGCAGGGATTGAGCCGTGGTGACTAAGACCATTGTAGCTAGTTATTGCAGCGGCAGACCAGAGCCTCTGGTGGGAGTCGAACCCACGACCCCCACACTGATAGCCGAGCACGAAACTCAATAATACAGGGTTTTCCAACAAGAGGTGTTATTTTGAATCACCCGGTATTTCGGTTGCTGTCGCTTTTGAAGCTTTTATTATTTGACATTTGACAAGTAGAAAGTACGCTATTCCTAAAAATGGAACGAAACACGCTTCAACAACGCATTGAAATTATTGAAATTCATGAATCAAAATGATCCGGATTTCCATCGAAAAATCATCTTGACTGATGAGTCCCATGTCCACCTCGGTGGCTCGTCAACTAGCAAAATTGTCGCATCTGGGGCTCGGAAACCCAAGAGTTATTGCTGATAAGCCTCTCCATCCTCATCGTGTGACTGTTTGGTGCGGTTTATGGGTCCGACAGGGTCATTGGACCTTACTTTTTCGAAAATGAGGTTGGATCAACAGTTACGGTGAATGGATTGCGCTATTGAGAGATGATTAATGATTTTTATGGTCGGAGTTGGATGGTATTGATTTGGACAACGTACACTTTCAACAAGACGGCGCTACGTGCCACACAGGCAACAAAACCATTGCTCTTTTATGGGAAAAGTTTCCGGAGCGTGTTATCTCTCGAAGAGATAACACGGTCCGGAATTGGCCAGCGAGATCTTCTGATTTCAACCCTTGCGACTTCTTCCTTTGGGGCCACGTGAAAGATAAGGTCTACGCCAACAGTCCAGCGTCGATGCAAGACCTCAAAGATAGGATATCGAGGACATAGGGCAGCCACTTAGCGATTTGGTTATGAAAAATTTCATGAAAAGGATATGGTCCTGTAAGCGTGGTCGTGGTGGCCATTTAGCTGATGTTGTTTTTCATTAATATCGGCATACCTTCCTCTTTATTGCGAAATAAATATCCGATCATTTATCTCAAAAAATGACATTTTTCATTGAATACCAAAATAACACCTCTTGTTGGGAAACCCTGTAGTTTATTGCTTTTTTATTATTTGCTTTATTTTCGTTATCCGTTTTTTAGATTCCTTTTTTCTCTGAATTTTTTGGTTTTCCAAATGCTAAGTATTATGATAGTGTTCATTTAGTGAATTTCAGGAAAAAACAACATCCGTAGAATGAATTACCAGTGATGACGATGAGAATAGTAAATAAAAGACATGCACTAACTACAGCTTCAAAATATCTACTTGAAAAAGTGACAGCCAACAGAAAAAGAACAAAAACGTTTCAAACTCAGTAACTACAATAAACCTTCCAAAAAAGAGCAGGACGAACGAATAAATAAATACGTTAAGTCAAATTCAATTTAAAAAAAATATTTAAAAATTGTGAAATCGCTTTAAAAGCAATGCTCACACACTCACAGGAACACACACACACATGAAAGCAACGAAACGAAAGAACGGAAAACCAAAAAAAGTCCTTTAAAATATGTAGGTATGTATTCGTAGGTAGGTAGGTATGTACTGGTATGTGTGTATGCACTCGTAATTCAATTACAATGTTTTTCCATTACAATTGACACGTTGATGGTGACAATCAATAACAAAAACAACAAAAGAGAAAGGCAAACTCGGAACGCGAATCGAAAATTACACCAACAACAACTAAAGATATAAACAAAAAAAAAAACTCAACAAAAAAGGACACTGAAACTGTGGTCCATGCAAAATAAAACAGAAAAGAGAAGAACACGCACGCACACACCAACAAACAACAAAAATCAAATTAAAACAACATGAAAATGTTTCAAGTGCCGTGTTGTTGTACTATTATGTTGATTATTATTATTATTACTGTTGTTGTTTATTTAATTACATTTACTAGGCATAAATTCACAACAGGTTAACTAACATTTGATTATTAATTAATTTATTTATTTTCTGCGTGAGCTTTTTTTGTATGAAACAACAACAACATCATTTAATATTTGTTGTTCGAACACAGAAAAATGATGAAAATACAGAAATCGGAAATCAAAGAGAGCAGAGAAAAGGAGGACGGTCTCTAAAAGGGAGGCAAAGGACTCACTGCGTGCGTGTGCGTAATTATCAGTTAAAGTCCAATACAATGATGTTTGTTTGTTTCTGTTTTTGTTTGTTGCTGTTGTTGTGGTTTTTTATCTGTTTTTGTTTTTTTTTTTTTAACCGAACCGTTCTTTGTTTGTTTTGTGTAATTTACAATATTTTTTTCGCATTTGCTGAGTGTTTATGGATGTGTTGGTGACTGGTTGACTGACTCTTCTCTTCATTGGAATTCATATGCAAATATGCATGACTTGTAATTAGCCTCATTGAGAGTGCCAATTTCAAGAGAGACAGAGAGCGAGAGAGGGGGGCGAGCCATGACTCTGTAGCAGTAGTGTGGTAATGAGTATGACTGTGTGCAGGTAGCTCTATGTTCGTGGGGGTGTGTGTATGTGATGTTAAGTGGCTTTCAATTGTCTTTCGAAATGATGCTGTTACTGAGTGTGTGTGTGTAAGAGAGTGTGACAAAGTAAATCGATTCACATATTATGAAATAAACTCAATCAATTATGATTTCCCCCCACTTCAAGGTGTACACATGTTTGCATGTATGTATGTGATGAGTCCGTATGTGTGTGTGTGTCAGATGGAACACAAAAAGGAAACAAAAGTTTCGACAACACAACAATGAAACTTTGTTACTTTTGTTGTCTTATCCTCTTATCAAGCGTGCCTTATCTTGGAGTGGTGAATTATTGTAGCTGTTACTGTTACTGTTGTTGTTGTTTTTGTTCTTGTTCTATTGACAATTCATAAGTAAAACAATAATGAAGATGACAGTAGTACTAGTAGTAGTAGAAACAATATTTGAGAATAATTAAGTAAGTTAGGCAAGAGAACAAATATTGATTATATGTACATAGTAGATGATGAAGAAGAAGACTAAAAAGAAGAAGAGCAATTAACAAACAAAAAAAAACGGAAATTCAAAACTGCTGTATCGTACAGTTAGGATATGTAATTATTAGAAAAAGTGATTAAAGAAATTGAAAAAGAGACAGAAGAAAGGGGAGAAAGATATAAATACAAAAAGAAAAAAAATAACGTGACAGACAGCTTCCATAAGCATTTCTCAGTAGAAGTATTAGTAAACAAAAGAGTAGAGTAACAAAAGGCTATCCTATCGAGACGTACTCAGTCTGTTTTGAAATGAAAAATTCTTCAAATTCGTTTGTACTTAGAAGCAATTTGAAGGTAATGATTTTGTGTTCCTAGGCATCTTGAACCGCAATACTTTGCCGTAAGCTATGCAGCTTTTTGAAAATATGCCATAAATTGTTTGATGTTTTAAAAATATATCTGTTGTGTAAGTTTATTAAAAAATAAATATGAAATTTTCTATTTACAAACAAATATACATTTTGGAAATATTTTTTTAATTTGGTTGTCGACATTTTGTTAAAAAAATTATTATTTAAGATTTGTTTTTCGCAAGTCTTTTATGACACGCTTAAAGTAAGAGGAACCTAACATAACAAAACCAAAAAAACTTAAACTCATATTATATATAATAACTAGCAATACCCGCTGCTTCGCACGCGAAAAAGCCAGTTATTTGTTAATTTTATCCGTCTCAGTTATTTATTTATCTATTTATTTAATTTTCTTTTGGTGGATATATATAAATCTAAAATAGTAATTTGGAAACATCCTATTATATAGCACTCACACACAGTCAAAGTAATGTGCTTGTCGATATGCACTATTTTAGCTGAACTCCTTCGTATGTATAATTTTTATCATTTTCTACCAAGTTTTGAACAAAAAATTACCACCATTTATTTCCTCGATCTCATGTCTCTAGATGCAGCCAGCTACTTTATAACTTTTGCACCTCCCAAAAAGTACATATTTTGAAAAACCACTGAAGGTAACATGTGTTTTTGCTTCCCCTAAAAATATGTACATTATTTGGTAACACATTTATTTCTTGTCGGGACGTATCGTTGTATTAAGTACAAATTTTGAAATATCCATTTATGTTCCGCGTTTAAGTAATTAAAGGACTGTACACAATTTTTATTCCTTTTCGTCCCGCGCATCCCTTAAAGGTACAAATTTCGAAAGTCTAATTTTACTGCGCTTCTACGTGGTCAGAGGAATTTACATACTAAATCAAGAAATCCATTTCTGTTGCAAGTCTACGTTGTCAGAGGAATTTACACTCCAAATTTCTCGACCATGGCTGAAATACTTTAGTTGGTACCATTTGTATCCCATTTTGTCCCGCTCACCTCCTATAAGTACAAATTTAAAAAAAAAAACCATTTAGATTGCGTTTCTACGTTGTCAGGGAATTTACACTCCAAATTTCGCAACTCTAACTGCACTATTTTAGTTGGTACTATATTTACCCGCTCGCCGTTTATAAGTACAAATTTCGAAAAATTCTTTTAGATTAGCGCTTCTAAATTGTCAATACTTTAGTTGGTACTACTTTTATCCGTTGCCAGAGGAATTTACACTCCAAATTTCACGATTGTAGCTACAATACTTTGTTTGGTACAATTTTTATCCCTTTTTGTGCCGCTCACCCCTTAATAGTACAAATTTCGAAAAATTAATTTATATTGCAAGTCTACGTTGTCAGAGAAATGTAAATACCGATTTTCACTATTCTAGCTGCAATTCTTAAATTGGTACCATTTTTATCCCTTTTGGTCTCTTTCCTCTCTTAAAAGTACAAATTTCGAAAAATCGATGTTTATACCTTTTTGGGCCATTTTACCCCCTAAAAGTATGAATTTCGTAAAACCCTTTCTTAGTCGACGTCTACGTCATATTTGGGAACTACCCTGAAAATTTCATGACCCTGGCTTCAGCCGTTTGGTCTGAGGGCTGGTCAATGATAAGTCAGTCAGTAACGCAACTCTTTTATATATATAGATTGATTTTGTATCGATTAAAGTTTGTTCGTTTTGTTTTGTAGAATATTTGACTACCAATTATTAAATAAGCTAATTCTAAATTTAATTTTATTTCCATGCTATTTGGTATTTCATTTATATTTTGTAATTGTTGATTATTATTTTTAAAAAATTTTGTAGAATATACATATTTATCTAAATGGAATAATATAAGTTTTATATTAACGAAAATTATATATTTAATGTGGACGAAATTTGCCGATAACACTATTTCATCATGGAAGAGATAGAATGAAAAAAAAAAACAAAGTTTAACTGCAATATTTTTATATTTTTTAATATATAACCACACCGATGATTTTTGTGTAGCATTTATGGATAAAGTTTACAAAAAACTTCTCCGAAAAGTAATAGTACGAAATGTTTTAGTAGAAAATGCTTAAAATATATTTTAATTAGCAGAGTAAAGAAAAGAACTCGGGAAAAAGTAATTCATATTTGACTAACGAGAAAGAATGTAATCTTAGACACTTAGAAAAATAATAAAAACAATGGGAAAAATCGGAGAAGAAATTGTTTTTTTTTTTCTAATAGATAAAAGTTGAAACTAAATTGTTATAAAGAAGTAAGTAAGCGTCAGGCTAAACAGACTTATACAAATTGTAAATGTTTTGGGACGGACAAACAGTGAAACGCATTGAAGGAGTGACTTAAGACCAAATCCGTTTCATGGATTTTTAATCTCCATCCGTCCATCTGACTGGCGTACACGATAACTTGTAAAAGGTGTTAAGTAATCAATTAGAACAAAACATAATTCGTACCTCAGCTATTCAGGAAATATAAGAATATTCAATTTCGTATAAAAAATTATTTTTGAATAATATTTTCCTTCTCCTACTCACAGACAAAACTACAAATCAATTCGAGCACAAAAGAACTATTTCTATGTATGTTTTTTTTGCGATTTTTTAGTTGGTTAAACGTTTTCTGTTTTCTGATTTTTGTCAATAAAACGGAGCAGTGGGCAATGTGTAGGTAGGGACCTATCGAAATATAGGTGCCAAATTAAAGATGAGAATATATGTTAAAAATGCCTTTAATTGCATGCTTCTATTTGTATTAGTTTAGCCCTCTGTACCATTGTATCCCTTGAAAGTACGAATTTCGAAAAATCAGTTTATTTGCCGTGTCTACGCAGTCAGAGGAATGTATTCTCCGAATTTCATGACTCTAGCTGCGGTCATTTGGTTGGTACCCTTTTTCTATTTTGATCCCAAAAAGCACGAATTTCGAAAAATCAGGTTATTTTCCGTGTCTACACAGTCAGAGGAATGTATACTCCGAATTTCATGACTCTAGCAGCGGTCATTTTAACCCCAAAAAGTACAAATTTTGACAAATCCGTGTATTTTACTTGTCTATGCAATCAGAATGTATACACCGAAGTTCATTATTCTAGGTACAGCCGTTTGGTTGGTACCATTTTTATCTCTCTATTCCCTTTTTACCTCTGAAAAGTACGAATTTGGAAAAAAATACTTTTATATTACGTATCTACTCAATTAGAGGAATGTACACACCGAATTTCGTGTCTTTAGCTGTTGTCGTTTAATATGTACCATTTTTATCCCTTTTTTGCCCCCATTTCACCCCCTACAAATAAGAATCACTTTATGGTGCACGTTTTTTCTGTACGGGGAATGCGCATACCAAATATCAAGCAAATATAAACAGACATATTCAAAAACATGCTTAAATACGCTAAAATATTAGGGATTATTATGGGTATTTTTAGTCCTTGTGAGGGAAAAATGTTCCCCTTTGGGCCGATTTCGCCCCGTTTCAATCCCAACCGATCTACGACTATAAGACGCATTTATGGAAAATTTGAACGTTCTAGCTCCTTTCGTTTAGATGCTAGCATGCTTTCAACAGACGGACGGACGGACATGGCTAGATCGTCTTAGAATTTTATGGCGATCAAGAATATATATACTTTATAGGGTCTCAATATATCGATATTTCAAGGTGTTGCAAACGGAACGACAAAGTTAGTATACCCCCATCCTGGAGGTGGAGGGTATAATACATTTTTGAAATTTCAGAAGATATCAGATATATATATATCTTATATTACCATAGATTCATTTACTTAGAAGTGTTTAAGGTTAACCCAATATTTTTTTGTTCAAAGTTGACAGTTTCAAAGTAAAGTTTCCAAACACTAAACGTATTTTCTCGTGTATATGTCCTCTTAAAAATCTTACAAAAATCTGTACAAAGTAAGGCCAAAATTGTGGAAATTGTAGAAAGAACTGGTAAAAACCTCAATTTAGGAATTTTCCCCATTTTTGGGGATTCTGGAATTATTTTCCAAAAACCTTTTTTTATTTTTCGATTCCCAAAATTCTTTGGGATTGCTCGATTGACATAGATTTTATTGAATATTGAATTTTTCACATTTCACGGAAACGCAGAATTGAGATATTATTACTCAATGTGCAATGCGACGATATACATGCCAGTTAGTATGATAATGATAAGTCAAAAATCCAAAAAACATTTTATATATTTTTAATATTCTATTCAAGCAATATTCTATTATAAAATTTAATAAAATGTCGACACATTTTATTAAATTTTATAATCGTAGTTGAAGTGGACATTTTTGTATTTTTTATTTTGAAAATAATGTCAACATTTTTCCACTTAGTCGTATATTGGGGAAATAGTATTTTAGTGTATTCAAAAATATATGTATATATATACGGAAAGCAAGTTTTGAAAGAGCTTCTCCTTCAAACCCGGAGAAGTGAAGGAAGTCGAAAAAAAATAAAAAAAAGGAAGAAAGATGTGATAATGCCTAGGTGGTTGAACTTGGTATAAAGATGTTAACAGCTGCTTAAAATGAAATATGACAAAAATGTGTTTTAATAAATACAAATATTTTAATGTATTTTAATATTTAAAACAATGTTATTCTGGTTCAAGAGTCTGGGAACAATTGTAGTATATTTTCTTAGTTTTTGTGTAGATTTATTAGATTTGTTTTTAAAAATAGCACATCTCGATAGGACAGTCCTCTCAACAAGGTCTTGAGGAGAGCATATCGTCATATGCATATAAAAGCGTATAAAGGTTGTTAGTAGCATTTAATCAAAGAAGAAAGCAGAAAGTATCGAAGAAGACAAAACAAATGCAAGTTTACAGATTGGTAAGTGTTGGGCGATAGTGTTTTAATTTTCTGGGATATTGAAAATGAATTCATGGCGACACATTTCACTGGCACCCAATACAAAAATGTGACTGGTGTTGGTAAAGAAAGAAAAAAGAAATAAACTAAAAATCTATTGTATTTTTCCGAATAATTTAAAGTTTTAGTAAAAAAAGAAGAAAATAAAGAAAATCATTCAAATTCTAATTAAGAAAACCTAACTCATGTACACAGACGGATACTCGATTACAGCGATGACGCTCTCTAGTTTGTTTGTTTTTGTTTTTTTTTGTTTTGTTTTAGGAGCAGATAAAAAACTATCAGTTCTAATTGTTACTCAAACTAACTACAATGTTTCGTTTTGCTGGTGGTGGTGGTGGCAACTAAAAACACATAAAATGCAAGGACATTGTTGGCTTTGCCGAAGGTAAAAATAAATAGAAACAAATGAATGAACGTAAAGAGATAACAATGTTAACGAAACGAAAACAAAAACAAAAATAACATTGAAGATCAAATGAAAAACTCGGACAAAGTAAAGGCCCGAAAGGACGAGAGCAACATCACATCATTATTTAGATGGCCGGCTGCACTAGTTGGTCATGTATGTATGTGATGGCATGAGTTGTTTGTTTTTAAGACGACGACGATGTCAAGAACAGCAACGGCTTTGTTGCTATTTTACGCCTGAAGGGCCATACTTGCAGACAGACATACTGATTTTCGTCACAGTGACTTTGCCTGAATGGAAACAAGAAACATTAGGGAGGGTCAGATTCAATTCAATTGAATTAGCCATATTTTGATTTTTGACGAATATTTTATACTTGGTTAATAAAATCGAGGTCCAACATTTACAAGCTTCTTGTTTTATGGAGTTATTAGCAGTCAATAAAAATTATTTCAGAGTAGTTATTCTAAGGCTAGTACTACGAAAAACTAGAAAGCGAAATAGAGGTTTTACCTAGACCTTAATCATATGGACGAACATATGAAGGAATTTTTGTATGGACGGACGGTCTAATTGATGAATCGAGCGAAGTCAAGACTTCCCATCCATATCATATTGGAATATCATATATAGAGCGTTTGCAGAGAATTATTTAGTTGTCCATATAATTATTTGTATTTGTTTGCACTTTAGTCGGTTTTGCAAAAACTCTTTTGCTAAACCCCAGTTTAAGCCCGATAACGTACTCTGTAACCTACGGAATGTCTATAGTCATACAGCACGATCAAAGCCAAATGGGGGTTTAATTGGAGCCCACAGAATATACAGGAAATATCGTTTTTGTTTCAAATTTTTAAGTTTTCGGTTTTATCGTGAAGTTTTATATGTCAAGGCAAACCAGAGCAAATTAAAAAAACAATTTTCAGAGCGCAAAAAAAATTCACAGCAATTATTCTTAGAAAAAGAAAATGCTATCTTTATCTAAAAACATAAACAGAGAATACGTTGAGGATTCCGATATTGTCCAAACATATTCTACTGTTTAAAATATTTTATATGTATTTAAAGAAAAACTGATACAAGGTACGGAAATTGTATATAAAGAGTGGGGTTTTATTATGAAGGTAATTCCACGTGATTTTCATTGGAGAAGAATTGAATGTTTACTGCTACTGACCAACTATTTCTATTTTGCGGGTTTTTTCATTTTCATTTGTTGTTTTCACTATTAAAACGCGAACCTAAAAATGCACAAAAATATGGGCGATTCTAAACAAAGCCTGAACATTTTAGAGTGGAGAAATTATTAAAAAAAATATTTGCAGAATATTTTCAAATGGAAAACATAGAAATGAGTCCAATAGAAACAATTAGAGTGCACTATGAAAAATCTCTTTTAGTACAAAGGCCTCTTTGTATGTACACATTAGGGTTTTCAGTCGACTATATTTAGTAGCACCCAAAACGAAACTAGATAGACTCATGTAATTAAAGTACAAGTCGAAGTTCTTGACCCATCCTAACAACAATTGGTAACATTTATGGACCAAGGGCGAACGCTATTCAATTTGTGGAAAATCTGTTCAAATTGATATATAGCCCCAATACAAAATTTGCTCGCGATTTGTTTTTTTCCGCTCTATAAACAATATTTTTACTCGATTTGCTTCAGCACAATACAGCACGTTTTGGCACAATACCTTACATTTCAACTATAGACTTCTTTAGGGATAAACATTTTCGAATTGATATGTTTTCCGTCTTATTTTAACCGATTTTCTTAAAATTTCAACTAAAAACATATATGGTGAAAGTAGGTCAGATCGGTTCAGATTTGGCCTTCTCTGCTATAGAATCCATATAATTTAAATTTTGGCAAAACACATTTCAGCTAGAACCACCCATAGTGAAAGTGGGTCCAATCATTTCAGTTTTTAATATAATTCTCATATTATATTGTACGATTTAACTTTTTTCCCTCAGACACATGCCTTCGCAGATTTTGACCCAATTTGGCAGAACACCTTTTATTCACATCGGTTCATGTTATATTACTAGACAGCGGAATTTTATGCAAAACTCAATTATAGTCCGACTGAGCTCAAATTTTAATGCCAGAAATCGAATTCCGACTGCATATCTAAAATATGCGTTTTTTATGCAAAATATATGCAATGACATATGTAGTGAGTTTGCAAAAAATTTATTGCATATTTATAAAATATGCATTTAAAATGGCAAAAACTTTATTTATTTTACTAAATTTTTGGATAATTACAGAGTATAACAATGCAAACGCCAGCAATACACACTTTAAAAATTTCTCAGAGCTGATTGAAAAGTACATAGAACCAAGATTTAGTCTACCTACCTAAAGGAAAACAACCTGTCAATCGTATCAGATATAAGTATACTCAAATATTTTTGTGTTCCTCGAAATTCAATAAAAAGTAATGCCACTCCTAATTTAATTCCCACTTTGGAGCTAACCCAAAAGTGCCGTTTCTTTTGCTTAAAATATTCATATAGTGAAATGTATCTGCTGGCCAGTCTTGAATTTCTTTACCTGGTAAATATACACACTCAAGTATTAATTAAATTCTATATTATTCCTTGTAATTTTGACTTGATCTTTTAATTATTTTTAAATTGAAAAAAAAAATTGAGGCATGTGCCAGTATTAGCGTCCAAAAACAACCTTAAAATAACCCTTCAGATCGCGCTAAGAAGATATAGCTCATTTCGTGCAAGAACGTCACATATTTTATTTCGTATATTTTTAGAAGTCTGATTTAAAGATCATAAACCATCATATATAATCTAGTAATTATCTATAATAAATCAGTACTGTTTATTATATAAAATATATTGCGATTAGTTTAAAATTTTTGCATACATTTAACATATGCTCGATTTATACAAATATGCACTTTGCATAAAATAAGCAAAATATTGAAAAATATGTTTATATATTTCGAATACATTTTTGATGAGAAACATTTGTGTAGCCTTACCATTTCGATACAACCATCCATTCAAAATATGCAATTGCATATATTCCGCTGTCTATATATTACCCATACAAAAATCTTTACCGATTTCACCTTTTTCCCGGAATTCAATTGTAGTGGGGTAGGAAGTAGGCCCCGACCGACTTTAGCTGTTCCTTACTTTTTTTAAATATAAACCGATATTTCTCCACTCTAAAATTTTTAGGGTTTGTGTAGATTTTTTTGAAATTTTTTGAAAATCACAAAAGAAAATGAAGAACCGCAAAATATAAATATTTGGCCAATGAAACAAGTTGTCATTCCGTATATTATGCTTTTCAATGTCCTACCTCAACACTTTTTTACTGGATTTTACCAATTTTCAAATGAACATAACTTCTGAAAACAAATTTCGGTTTTTGTCGTCCTCTACAAATCAAATATTTTAAAGAGTTGAGTTATTTTGTCACGTTTAAAAGAAATTGGAAATTAAAATGTAAAATATGTGTTCAGTTTGGCGTGGAAGAATGAACGATATTTAACAATTACACATTTGACTGACTCTGTCTGCATATTTTTAAGTAGACATCATTAGTTCAACGTTCTGTAAATCACAGGGCAGGACGTAGATAAAATATACTTTCGAAACATGTCCATCGGATTTTGGAGAGTGTCCATGTGATTGGGTGTAGATATATTTTCCTTTGGCGAATGCGTCGCCAAAAATATTTAAACAAGAAATATTTGCGCTACACAATAATAATAATTAATTAAAGATGAATTATTTTATTTATTTATTATTATTACCTTTAAGCTATTGTTATATATAAAACAACAAAGAATTAAAATTGGTCACAAAAGAAAACATCGTTTTTCCCTGTATATTTTTGGGGGATCGATATCATTCAAACTTTGGGCAGTTCTTTCTACCCAAGTATGTTTTCGATTAAAGTTGAAGTTTGTGAAATTGTTGCCATAGACATGCAGTTTTAGGAAAAAGGAAAGATGCTTGCAGAATCTAGATTTTATAATTTCTGCTTATTTCTCAATAAGCACAGTCTTTTTTAAAAGCCAAAAAGTACTGAGAAAATATAAGAAAATGGTGTAAATGTAACGATACGAACTGAACTGGAATTTCTTAGAGTATTTTTGTCTTCATTAAACAACTGAGCATATCGAGCTAATCAACTAATCAATGAATGTCCACCATGGCGTATACTTTATTTTTTTTATATTTTATGTGATTATAACGTATACGCACTACAGAACTCACAGCTTCGAATTAACACCTCTTTGAAATACGTTGTATACGTGGAGTATCTTCAAGCGTAAACTATATTAAAAGTCTAATTATTATACCATCCGACAGTCGATTGAACACTTGAACGTTTCAAACTATCGTAAAGTAGGAGTTAGTTTTTAGTTTTTCATTTTCTTATCATGTTGCCCCTTTAAAAAAACTACAAAGTTCCAAAGTATAAAATTTTTGAAAACATATTTTAAATACTCATTTGTACCCTTCGAAACCTATAATATTTCGAATGACATACTTCTATCTGTATAAGTTTGGCATTAACAATAATTAAAATTTTTCTATCTTAAAAAGTAAAATCTGAATAAAGTAGGGGGAGAATTGAAATAGCTGTTAATGATAAACTAGCACAGATAGAAGTATGAAATTTGAAGTATTTTTAACAGACATTCTACTCTTTAATTTGACATTTATACCAGTATGAGTCGATGCAAATAAGTATTTAAAATAATTCTTTGAAAAATTGTATCCTTTGGAATTTTGTACTCATGTGAATGGGCAAAAGGTTGAGGAAATTAAGAACTGAAAACGTCGAGTGACTCCATTTTGCCTATAGTTTCATACGTATATTATCAATCAAGTTTTTTTTTTGAAAATTGTCGTACATTGTAATCAATGAATGGTCACCATGGCGTATACTTAATTTTTAGATTTTATGTGATTATAACGTATACGCACGAAGGACCGCACAGATTCGAATTAACAGCTCTTTGAAATACGTGGTAAACGTGAAGTATCCTAGCTCGTAAGCTTTATTTAAACTTGAACTCATATCACTTGAAAGCTCTGTGCTGAGGAACAATTTTTTGTTTTTCTAATTATTTTTATTTCTAATGGACTTATTTGCAGCTTTTGCATTTAAATCGTGTAATTATTGCAATTACTTTGTTGTTTTTTGATGGCATAACAACTGAATAATCTTTTTCCAATGAATAATTATTTCTCTCCGAGGATGAACCTAGGGAACGTAGGGAATATATTTACAGAGGATGCAAATTTGTTATAAAGAAACCATAACAATAAAAAATAAACAAATTTAATAACAACAAAACAAAACAATTCAAATTAAATAAGTAACAAATTAAGGGGTTAAAAAAATATCCTTGCACTTTAGCATGTCGTATATTGAATGCCTATATTTTCGTTTTTAGTCGAATATTATGAGGAAAAATCATAGATTGGTTTCAAATCATTAATGGCCAAAACATTATGAGTATGTAAGTGTGTGTGTGGTTAAGGATATAGCTGGAGTAGTAGCAGTAAGTTAGAGTTAGAGCAGTAGTAGTAGTGGTAAAGTTAATAGTTCTTGATGGAATGTCCTTGTGTACTTTGGTGGAGTGAGAGTTAGAGAACAAAAAGTGTGAGAGTTATAGCGAAAGAAGTCGTATTGATGGGACAATTCGTTTTTCTTTTCTTTTTTTTTCTTGTGGTGGTGGTGGTTTGGTTAATTTGGTAGTGGTAGTGGCAGTGACAGTGGTTTTGGTATTAGTTTTAGTTTGAGTTGTTTGTTTGTTTGTTTAGAGTGTTGAGACTTAACATCTTAAGACATGGACTCACCGATGGCCGCAAGCGCACACAGTGCTTTCCGAAAGCTGAAAATGGTCCCCATTTGTCTACAGGCGAATTACTCACATGTGTTGCTTCCGTATTGGAAGTATCCTGAGTACGATAGATGCCAATCGGAATTTCGCAGGTGGTCGAACAAAGCTTTTGATACAAACGGCCATAGGTGCGTATCCACATGTCCTCTTTGGTAATGCGCATCTGAAACCAGAAGACAAAATAAATAAATGGAAATGGAGAATTGAAACTGAAGAAGAGGAGGGAGATAAGGAACTTACCGATGTTAGGAAACCACTGCCGGGCGCTTGATCGATGCCCAGGAGCAGCCTTACAAAGGTGATGACATAATCTTTGACAAAGGCCTGATACAACAACGTATCCAACATGGAGGCACTGAAGACGGCACCGGCCGCAAACGGCAAACGGAACATGTACGAGATGTGGGAGCCGCGTTCCTTCTCGCGCTGCAATCATGGACAAAATATGATTTACAAAGGACGTGTGTGTGTGTGTATGTGTTTAGAGGGAGCCTTCCTTACCTTTTCCATTTTGCTCAAGTGCAGAGCGTATTTATCGTGAGCCCGGAACTGCATGAAACGCATATTGGAACTCTGCGACAGTTCGGTGATGCTCTTAATGCTGGGAAAGAATCTAGAGTGTATGTAGTTGTGTTTTTTGTTGGAGTGATAAATACAAAAAAAGAGAGAATCTCAATTTAGCGGCCAATTCGTCTTGGTAAGCATTTTGTTTAAAAGTTTTACTTGAACATGGTTTGAACGGCCACAATTGTATTACAATCTGAAAGAGAGTCTTCTTCGGCTGAATTCGACAGTTCCTTATTCACCACCACCACACTCTCGGCCAGAGTAATGCCAGCTCTTAGCAAGTCATCTAAGCAATCGATAGAACCCAACATCCAATAAACCTTTAAACAAAATCAGACAACAACAACCCCGTCCCCCCACATAAACCATTAGCAAACATTCGGTGGGGCAAGAACGTATCAACAAAGCCACACAGCAGCCTGGGGCGCATCCTTACCAAGGGGAAGTAGGAGAGGGCATCCAGAAATGCCACATCCGGTCGACGCTCCAGCAGCAGTATGATCGGATTCAGCGAGGTCTTCGAACGGAAGTGCGCCCGCAAAGGTATGATGAAATTATATATTCCATTCGAGGCATAGTCGGCGGCCAAAATGATGGTCTTGTTCTGCCACTGATACTCTTTGGCATTGCGATAGCTGCAGTGCTCGCAGACCTTGTCAAGGACAAAGAACAAAATTTACATATTCATATTAAAAACATATATAAACACGACAAATTATGTGATGATGTTGGTCCCCCAACACCTACCTGTGCCAGCTGCAGACAACACAAGGGCTTCTTCTCCTTGAGCAAATAACAGAGGGTGGGGCTGACGCCAATAAACGGTGATACCGGCGGAAATCCTTTAACGATGCTATAATAAAAATGAAAAATACAAAAGAACAACGCAAAAAAAGAACACGGAATACAAAAACATATATCAGTATGCGGGAAAACCTCGTAAAAAACAAAACATGATTGAGAAATCATCTTTGTCATCATCGAGATGTCTTCATCGAAATATTTCATCATCATCTCATTTGTATTCCTTACAACAAAGGACACACAAATAAATTCCCAACTTGGAATCTCTTAAGAACGGAACTGAACGGAACGTAACAAAAAAAAAACATATAAAGACAAAAGACATGAACAAAAGCTAACAAAATTTACTGCATTTACAGGAGGAAAAAAGGAATGGAATTTGCCAAAACAAAACAAAACCAAGTAAATTCAATTCAAGCCATTTAAAAAGTTAGCTTTATAAGTAAGTACTCATACATATGGTTTAAAAGCCATTTTGCAAAATTAACTTAAGTTCAGGAACAATTAAAAAAGACTGCCTAAACGAAGAGCCAAGTTCTTCTGTAAATCACAAAATGGTTACAATCTCTTAACGATAATGACGTTACGCTTTATGAATTTTGTCCGTCATTGTGACCAAAGATTTTCCCTACTCACTGTGATTTTTCTTTAAAATACATGTGGAGAGTTTTGTGATTTTGACTTAGCAACTCACAGCTATGATAGAGAAAGGGCCATGTTTTTAAAATTCTTCGAACAGGATAACAATTACTTCGAAGATAAAGACCATAAATATATGGGAAAGCACAAAGTGCTTGCATCTTTTGAAAGTATTTTGAATTATGATATCGAGTAGCCTTCATAATCATCATGCCAATTGCCTAATGACGGGTAGGTGATGTCCCTCTTTCATTACTGACAATGAAGTAGAAACTAGTTTCCTACCTCTGTGTGGTTAACGGGCCACTTTTGCATAGAGGTACGGCCTCTAATTGACGAGATTCGTTAAAAATAGCTCAAGAAGTTGGTCGAGTTTATGTTCTAAGCAAATTTCATAAAAGTCACCCTAACTCTTTTCTTGGTTGTGTGTGCTTAATGAGCTTGGAAACCCCGTAGTTTTGTAGAATTCTCCTCCCAATGACATTGACATATTGGATATTCTAGAGTCCTAAACGAAGTCTACATATAGAGGACAACATTGACCTTTATCATTAAAAATCAACCCATTTTTTCAGCACATAGTCACGTGTGGTTTCTCTGAACCCCACATGTGGCAATTTTGCTTATTGACATGTTATCCTACCTTTCAAAGTCAAAGTAATGTGTGGTTCAAATTTTAAATGGCCCACTATTTTATAAAAATAAAAATAAAAATAAAAATAAAAATAAAAATAAAAATAAAAATAAAAATAAAAATAAAAATAAAAATAAAAATAACAATAAAAATAAAAATAAAAATAAAAATAAAAATAAAAATAAAAATAAAAATAAAAATAAAAATAAAAATAAAAATAAAAATAAAAATAAAAATAAAAATAAAAATAAAAATAAAAATAAAAATAAAAATAAAAATAAAAATAAAAATAAAAATAAAAATAAAAATAAAAATAAAAATAAAAATAAAAATAAAAATAAAAATAAAAATAAAAATAAAAATAAAAATAAAAATAAAAATAAAAATAAAAATAAAAATAAAAATAAAAATAAAAATAAAAATAAAAATAAAAATAAAAATAAAAATAAAAATAAAAATAAAAATAAAAATAAAAATAAAAATAAAAATAAAAATAAAAATAAAAATAAAAATAAAAATAAAAATAAAAATAAAAATAAAAATAAAAATAAAAATAAAAATAAAAATAAAAATAAAAATAAAAATAAAAATAAAAATAAAAATAAAAATAAAAATAAAAATAAAAATAAAAATAAAAATAAAAATAAAAATAAAAATAAAAATAAAAATAAAAATAAAAATAAAAATAAAAATAAAAATAAAAATAAAAATAAAAATAAAAATAAAAATAAAAATAAAAATAAAAATAAAAATAAAAATAAAAATAAAAATAAAAATAAAAATAAAAATAAAAATAAAAATAAAAATAAAAATAAAAATAAAAATAAAAATAAAAATAAAAATAAAAATAAAAATAAAAATAAAAATAAAAATAAAAATAAAAATAAAAATAAAAATAAAGATAAAAATAAAAATAAAAATAAAAATAAAAAAAAAATAAAAATAAAAATAAAAATAAAAATAAAAATAAAAATAAAAATAAAAATAAAAATAAAAATAAAAATAAAAATAAAAATAAAAATAAAAATAAAAATAAAAATAAAAATAAAAATAAAAATAAAAATAAAAATAAAAATAAAAATAAAAATAAAAATAAAAATAAAAATAAAAATAAAAATAAAAATAAAAATAAAAATAAAAATAAAAATAAAAATAAAAATAAAAATAAAAATAAAAATAAAAATAAAAATAAAAATAAAAATAAAAATAAAAATAAAAATAAAAATAAAAATAAAAATAAAAATAAAAATAAAAATAAAAATAAAAATAAAAATAAAAATAAAAATAAAAATAAAAATAAAAATAAAAATAAAAATAAAAATAAAAATAAAAATAAAAATAAAAATAAAAATAAAAATAAAAATAAAAATAAAAATAAAAATAAAAATAAAAATAAAAATAAAAATAAAAATAAAAATAAAAATAAAAATAAAAATAAAAATAAAAATAAAAATAAAAATAAAAATAAAAATAAAAATAAAAATAAAAATAAAAATAAAAATAAAAATAAAAATAAAAATAAAAATAAAAATAAAAATAAAAATAAAAATAAAAATAAAAATAAAAATAAAAATAAAAATAAAAATAAAAATAAAAATAAAAATAAAAATAAAAATAAAAATAAAAATAAAAATAAAAATAAAAATAAAAATAAAAATAAAAATAAAAATAAAAATAAAAATAAAAATAAAAATAAAAATAAAAATAAAAATAAAAATAAAAATAAAAATAAAAATAAAAATAAAAATAAAAATAAAAATAAAAATAAAAATAAAAATAAAAATAAAAATAAAAATAAAAATAAAAATAAAAATAAAAATAAAAATAAAAATAAAAATAAAAATAAAAATAAAAACAAAAATAAAAATGGCACTGTATGTCGTATGAGCGATGTTTTATAGATTGAACATTAATCATACGCACAAGCGTACACATTCTCCCACAATTTTTTCATTGCAGTAGAGCACAACACTTGATGAGGAAAACTGGCATTTTGCTTTCCTTCTGCAACTAACTCCTAAATTTTGATTTAGATTCCATGTTTTATCGATCAATTTTGGACCCCTAACTTTATGAGACATTCGTGTTTTTGGGGAAATTTTGAGTAGATGTGCATTTTTTGTTGCAGCAACCCGAAACCTGCAGGTCTCTTATATTTATTTTGCTGTGACTGAGATCTCACAACATCATGGAATATTGGCATGCAATATTTGACATATATTATATGTACTTGTGTCTATATTTTTGGCTGCAATAGAAGTAAATAATTCTAATTAGTTGGGCTCCTAACTTTACCTAATATATAAATACTAATCAGTTGACTAAAACCTCAACTGATTGGCATTCCTGTAATCAGTTGAGGTTCATGTTGGTTTAACATTTCGACTATCTTTAAAAATACATTTCAGTGTAAAATGTTTCGAATCCTCATTATTCACATGAATTTGGCAAGTACGAGTATTCCTTTGTTTCCAAACTAAAGTTCACCCTTAACTTCAATTTGTCAATCGACACAACAAAAAAAGTTTATAAAATAAAGCACATATTAATTATAAGGAAATATAAAACGTTTTAAATACAAACAAAATATCAAGCGAGAGTAATATTTACATATATATACAGAGAGAGAGAGAGAGGAAGAGAGCGAGATAGAGAGCTGGATAGGAAACAAGGAAGCTGCTATGTAAGCTAAGCCAACAAAACCATACCTAGAAGTTTTCTTTTGTGTGTCTGTGTAGGGGACGCACAACAACGTTATAGTCGGAGTACTTCTCTTCCTTTAAAAATGTTGGTAGAAAATCAAAAGAAAAGAAAATTAAACGGATAAAAGGATAAAAAGTGGGTGGGGGGAAACAACACAAGAGCAACAACTTAAACAACAAAACAAATGTTTACAAATATGGAATTGCACAATAAACGTACGTAAACGAGCCAAAGGAACGAATCAACGAACGAATGAAAAAACAAACGAACGAGCGAGCGGGCGGGCGAACGAACAAACAAACGCATGATGATAATTTTTGTTGATGTTATTGTTATTTGTTGGTAGTGGTAGTTATACGAACGGATATGAATGGTTTTGAATTGTAGGAAGAGGAAAACAGTTTCAACTTTTCTCACGAATTCTGTTTGAATTTGAATTTGTAGCAGTTGCACAGCATTCAATGGATGTTGATGTGGCAGGTTAATAAGTGTATGTGTGTGTGTGGATGTGAGTGTTTTTTGCATATGGGTCATTGCACATGAGATTTAAGTGGACATTTTTATATTGTTGATTAATTATATATCTATTTCGATTTTTTATAGAAAAATCCGTCGAATTTTTCCTATTTATAGAAAATTTATCTTTGTAGGAAATTTCGGTTTCGATTTTTTCTTTCGTCGAATTTTTTTCTTTATAGAAAAATTCGTCCAATTTTTTTTTTCGCTTTTATTGACAAATTATTGAAAAATTGTTTTGTAGAAAACTTTTTTCTTCATAGAAAAATTGATCGATTTTTTCCTTTATAGGAAATTTTGCAGATTTTTCTCTAAAAGAAAATTTCGTCGAATGTTTTCTTCATAAAAAATTTCGTCAAATTTTTTTCTTTACAGAAAATTTCATCCAATTTTTTTCTTTTTGGAAAATTTCGTCGAAATTCAAAAAAATTTATAGATAATTTCGTCGAAATTTTTTCATTATAGAAAAATTTGTCGAATTTTTTTCATTGAAGAAAATTTGGTTGAATTGTTTTCTCTGTAAAAAAAATGGTCTTATTTTGTTCTCTATAGAAAATTTCATCGAATTTTTTTTCCTTATAGAAAATTTCGTCGAAATTGTTTTGTCGATATTTGTTTCTTTCGAATTTTTTCCTTTAGAAAATTTCGTCGAATTTGTGTCTTTATAGAAAATTTGGTAGACATGTTTTCTTTATAGAAAATTTCGTTTTCTTTATAGAAAATTTTATCCAATTTAAAAAAAGTGTACAAATTTTTTTCTCGAAATGAAATTTTGTTGAAAGTTTTTTCTTTAAAGAAAATTTCGTCAAATTTTTTCATTTTAGAAAATTTCGTAAAAATTTTATCATTATAGAAAAATTCGACGAAATGTTTTCTTTATAGAAAATTTCGTCGAATTTTTTTCCTTAAAGAAAATTTGGTTGAATTGTTTTCTCTATAGAAAATTTGGTCTAATTTTGTTCTCTATATAAAATTTCATCGAATTTTTTCCAATGTAGAAAATTTCGTCGAAATTGTTTTCTTTATAGAAAATTTCGTCGAAATTGTTTTCTTTGTAAAAAATTTTGTGGAAATTTTTTCTGTATAGAAAATTTTCCCGATATTTGTTTCTTTACAGAATATTTCGTCGAAATTTTTTCCTTTAGAAAATTTCGTTGACACTTTTATGAAATTTCATCGAATTTTCTCCTTTTATAAAATTTTGTCGAATTTTTGTCTTTATAGAAAATTTGGTAGACATGTTTTCTTTATAGAAAATTTCATCGATTTTTTATAGAAAATTTCGTTTTCTTTATACAAAATATTATCCAATTTAGAAAAATTGGCCAATTTTTTTTCTAGAAAGAAAATTTCGTTGAAAGTTTTCTCTTTAAAGAAAATTTCGTCAATTTTTTTCTTTATAGAAAATTTCGTCGAATTTTTTTCATTTTAGAAAATTTCGTCGAAATATTTTCTTTATAGAAGAAGAAATCTTCGAAATATTTTCTTTATAGAATATTTCGTCGAAATATTTTCTTTATAGACAATTTCGTCGAAATATTTTCTTTATAGAAATTTTCGTCGATTTTTTTTTCATTTTAGAAAATTTCTTCGAAATATTTTCTTTATAAAAAATTTCGTCGAAATATTTCATCGAATTTTTTACAAAATTTCGTCGATATTTTTAAGAAATTTCATCGAATTTTTTTTCGTTTTATAAGATTTTGTCGATTTTTTTTATAGAAAATTTCGTCGACAATTTTTTTATTTGTTGATAATTTTGTCGATTTTTTTTATAGAAAATGTCGACATTTTTTCTGATTTGAACTGGGACCATTTTGCATCTATATTTAATAGAATGCAAATTTATTTACAAATGGCATGGTGACATTTCGTCGAAATTTTTTCTTTATAGAAAATATTTTTCTTTTTAGAAAAAAATTTTGTCGAATTTTTTCTTTATACAAAGATTTGTCGAAATTTTTTCTTTATAGAAAATGTTGTCGAAATTTTTTCTTTATAGAAAATTTTGTAGAAATGTTTACTTTATAGAATTTTTTTTAGAAATTGTATCTGTATAGAATTTTTTTTCGAAATTTTTTTTCTTTATAGAAAATGTTGTCGAATTTTTTTATAGAAAATTTTGATGATTTTTTTCGAATTTTTGGCTTTATAGAAAATTTTGTCGAATTTAGTCGATTTTTTTTCATTATAGAAAATTTACACGAAATTTTTTCTTTATATAAAATGTATACGAGTTTTTTATATAAAAATTTAGACGAGTTTGTTCTTTATATAAAAATTTAGACGTTTTTTTTTCATTATATACAAATTTGGACGATTTTTTCTTTATAGAAAATTATGTTGAAATTTTTTCATTATAGAAAATTTTGTCGAATTTTTTTCTTTATAGGAATTTTAGTCGATTTTTTGTTCATTATAGAAAATTTAGACGAGATTTTTTCTTTATATAAACATTTAGACGAGTTTTTTCTTTATATAAAACTTTAGACGTTTTTTTTCATTATATACAAATTTAGACGATTTTTTTCTTTATAGATTTTGTAGATATTCTTTCTGTTTAGAAAAGTTCGACAAAACTTCTTCTTTATAAAGAGTGATTTTTTTGAGGTTAGGATTTTCATGCATTAGTATTTGACAGATCACGTGGGATTTCAGACATGGTGTCAAAGAGAAAGATGCTCAGTATGCTTTGACATTTCATCATGAATAGACTTACTAACGAGCAACGCTTGCAAATCATTGAATTTTATTATCAAAATGCGTGCTCTGTTAAGAAAGTTCAGAAAGAAAGAAATTGTTTTCAGCGACGAAGCTCATTTTTGGCTCAATGGGTACGTAAATAGGCAGAATTGTCGATTTTGGAGTGAATATCAGCCAGAAGCATTGCAAGAGCTACCAATGCATCCAGAAAAAGTCACAGTTTGGTGCGGTTTATGGGCTGGTGGCATCATTGGACCGTACTTCTTCAAATATGATGCGAATCGTAACGTAACTGTGAACGGTGAGCGCTACCGTGAGATGATATCCAACTTTTTTTTGCCCAAAATGGAAGAACTGAACTTGGTTGACATGTGGTTTCAACCATTTTGAGGGAAAACTTCGGAGAACAATTCATCTCAAGAAATGGACCGGTAAGTTGGCGACCAAGATCATGCGATTTGACGCCTTTAGACTATTTTTTGTGGGGCTACGTCAAGTCTAAAGTCTACAGAAATAAGCCAGCAACTATTCCAGCTTTGGAAGACAACATTTCCGAAGAAATTCGGGCTATTCCGGCCGAAATGCTCGAAAAAGTTGCCCAAAATTGGACTTTCCGAATGGACCACCTAAGACGCAGCCGCGGTCAACATTTAAATGAAATTATCTTCAAAAAGTAAATGTCATGGACCAATCTAACGTTTCAAATAAAGAACCGATGAGATTTTGCAAATTTTATGCGTTTTTTTTAAAAAAAAGTTATCAAGCTCTTAAAAAATCACCCTTTAGAAAATTTCGCCATTTTTCATTTTATTGAAAATTTCGTGGACATTTTTTCCTTTATTGAAAAATTCTTTATAAAAAATGTTGTCGATTTTTTCGTTGTAGATTTTATTTAATTTCTTGAAGTTGACTTCAAATTTTCCATTTTGTTAAAATATTGGAAATTACTCGAAACTTTATGCCAAAAAATCACCCTAATGTACATGCTTCTACTATTTTCTTGATTCGGAAAAAAATATTCTTGTAAAGAATTGAGATTTTACAAAAATAAATTTACGAAAATCTGAGAAGAACCAATTAACTCTTAAATCTGCCGGGTACTGTCCCATATGCACGAGCCACATGTGGGAATTTATGGGAATGTATGCGTGTATGGTTGTGTATGTGTATGTATGAGTGTATTTTAGCAACCATTAGAGAGCGCCCAACTGAACTGAAGCATAACACAATCGAAACAACTTTTACGTAAACATCCGGGAAATATGAAACCAGTGATCCTTCACGAAAGAAATGGGGCAAAGGATTGACTGACTGAGTGACGGGCCGATTGACAGACATTCAGTCAGTCGATTGCCAAACCCCGTACCCACAACCTTTGTACACCTCTTTGCTGCCGATTGTGGTCGAGGAGTTTCAGCATTTACGTAAAAGCTGTCGATGACTTACCGTAAATAGTCGATCGCCCAGATGGGACGGGGGGCCGCCTTTGCCGAGCCTGAACTGCTCGAGGTGGCCGCATTGACCGCTGCTGCCGCCGTTGTTGGCTGCGTATTTGTTGTGGTGAATGTCGCCGTGGTGGCTGTCGAGGCGGGCGCAATGGTCGTGGTCGAGCAGCACGAGGAGCAGCCGCAGGTCTCGTGAAACGGCTGCTGTTGCTGCAGATGCTGACGCATGCTCGTGATGCGGCGGGCACAGTCGCTGTCGCAGCTGTAACTCTTTTTCATTTTCTGATAATGTCGCCCGAATGAATGTTGTGCTGCCGCCTGCGGGCCGTTGTGGTTGCTGTCATGGCTGCTGCCACTACAGCAGCCGCGCAGATTGGAATCTTCCGATGAACTCATTATAAGTGAATAGGTGCGTGATTGTGGGAAATGACCACCCAAGCAACTGAGTTGTTGTTGTTTTTTTTTAATTTGTTGTTTGTTTGGTACGGGAAGAAGGAGGAAGGTAGTTTTGCGTTTTGTTTTTTCGTTTCGTTACATTTCGAGGTGGTGAAGGGGCGGGGAGCGAGGTGTGTGTGTGTTTGGGGTGTGAAAACGAACATCAAACATTAACAAAAAGGACATTTAGGTCTTTAAGGCAACAACAACAACAGAAAGGAGTTGAACTGAAACAACTGAAATCATAGAAATCAAAAACGGAAAACAAATCTACCATTGCTGTACTCTCTTCTCATCCACTACGTCCGAAGGGGACGGCTGCAGCCAGGGCGGCATTAGCCGCGGCTCGCGGGCACTCTAGCAAATTAGGGCATTTAATTGTATGGTCCGCTTTGGCTGGTTTTGGGGGTTTTTCCTCATCACGAAAGAAGGGATTTTTGTGGGCGGTAGAATAAATCTTTGTGGCAATTAAAAAGCGGGCTTGGTGGAAAAAAACAATAATTGACTGTAAATACAGACTGAAGGGAACACAGGAATAAATTTAGACCATTTAGCGCTCGCTTTAAGAAATTAATGCTAATTAGCCAGTAGGCATTTTTCACTTTTGTGCGAAACTTGTTAGAGTATTTTGGTCTTTTAGGCTCCAAGGAAAAGTATACAAATTTCAAAGATTTTATTTTTTTTTCGGAACTTCTTCGACTTTATTTTGTGATTGAAATTATTTCCAGCCAAAATGTTAGAGAAATTTATTGTAGTTTGTTTTATTTCTGTCTATAATCGGATATTATTATTTGAATCGAGACCTATTTGTGTCTAATATACATTTATTTACACATTTTTTTGGGGGAGATCGAGTGACTTTAAGAGTTCAAGTGTTAATTAAAGTTAGATTTTTTCTTCATTTTCGTATCAACAGCTGGTACTTTTATTGTATTGAAATATGAATTAGATCTTAAGAACATCCATAAATATGAAAATTATGGCATATTATGTGAGAATACATAATAGTCCATAAAATTCAGAGATTCCTAGTTCCTTCGTGAATATAAAAAATTGAAAAAAAAAATCATTTCCCCAATATTTCCATATACGTTTTCTTAGTTTTGGATTGTTAGATTTTTCCCAACATTAATTTGGATTTATTTGTAAATGTTTCGAATATTTCCTGAATTTTGTATTTCTTTACTGAGTTGATTCTTAAACATATTATTTTGTTGTTTAACAGATTAATGTAACAGATGAATGGATTAGAATTTAATTTTTTATTTGATATTCTTCAAATTTTCCAAAAATTAGGTTTTAATTTATTTTGTATTTTTTTAAAAATGTGTTTTCCGTATCTCTTTTTCCACTTATTTTTCCTAATTTATTTGCATTGGATTTTTTAATATTTTCATAATTTCTTGCCCAGAACTACTTTAATAATGGACTCGTATTTTAAAACAAAAATTGTGATTTCTTCATTTCATTAGGGAGCAGACTATATGCAAAACCTCTATTTTTTTTCTCTGATTACTTCGCATTAGATAGTTTTGCCTTAAAAATATTCTAGTATTTGTGCTCTGGACTTGGATTTACAAAAAATGAAAAAATAAACAAAATAATTGTTCCGATTTTCCCTTATATTTTTTAATTCTATTTTTTTGGTGAAACATATATTTATTGCTTAGTTTTTATCCATGACATCTTCTTACAAAAATTAATTATATTCTCCGTTATAAATTATGTAAACATTTAGAAATGAATATATCTACCCAATTTTTTAAGATTTTTTGGTGAAAAAAACTAAAAATTTTTCCACTGTACTTAAACTATAGTAGAGTGGCTTGAAAATAAAAGTAGTGGATGTTCCCGACTAAAATGAAAGATTAGTTTGTTTTATGTGTTCTCCCAAAATAGTTCGCTTTTATCATTGTCCGTTCGTGAGCTTAACGCGTTCAAAATAACCTCTATAAATCAGGTTTTTCTTGAATAAAATTCACGGTGAGAATTGTATTTAGAAAAAAACCTGCTAGAAATTAAAATCTGGACGGAGCCTTATGAAACCATATCAAAAACTTCCATTTTAATCAAGAATAGAGGGTAGAAATTTAACATTTTTGTGCAATTTTTGTTGATTTTTTTTTAAACCGCAATAACTTCCATATTTTTAGTTCAATTTGTGTTTTTGTTGGATCGTTGAAGAGGTATTGATGACCAATTCCAATTTTTAGAACTTCATAACCCATTAAGGGTCGACAATTTTTATCTTACTGTTGGTTCTCAGTGGGTTAAATGTGATGTAAAAACTGAAATATGGGGTTATATGCATCGTAAACACATTCTAGTCTTACAGAATGCTAATTTTTGAAAATTAAATTCTGAAATTTTGGTATTTCAATGGATAAATACGGAGGGAAACTTCACAATAAAACCGTGCGACATGATTTCCCTCCCAAGAACGAGATTAGATAGAAGTGAAACTATAGGTCACTAATAGGAAAACTCATACTCAGTTTTTTATTTCGTGGTCATTTTTTCTTTTTTACAGGACTTTTAATTTCCAAAGGATGTTACTGTTTCAATAATTTAGTTTCGTACTTTTGCGTACCATACAATGGCGGTATGGGTATCAAATGAAAGAGAAGAAAATCTGCTAAATACACTTTTAATTTCATAAGTCTATCTATGTTAATTTAGCATTAACAACCACTTAAATTTTCCCCTTTATAAAGTTTATGTGGATTATTCATGTTTTATTTTTTAAGGGAGAAAATTTGAAATAGTTGAATTTCTTTCCAAAAATTAGCTTTATATAAGACTAGAATGTGTTTACGATGCAAATAACCCCATATTTCAGTTTTTACTTCACATTTAACTCACTGAGTATTGACAGTAAGAAAAAAATTTGCGGCCCTTAAAAAAGCAAATTCTAAAAATAGCAATTGGTTATCAATACCTCTCCAACGAGCCCCTAAAAACATAAATCGAACTAAAAATGTGGAAGTTATTGCGGCTTTTATAAAAAATGCATCAAAAATTGCACAAAAATAGTATAAATCTGTCCTTTATACTGGGTCATATTGCAAGTTTTTAATATGGTTTGATAAGGCTCGGGTCGGATTTTAATTTCCAGCGGGTTTTTCTCAATACCATTCTCATGGTGAATTTTATTCAAGAAAAACCTGATTTATTGAGGTTATTTTGAATGCGTCCAGCTCACGATTGGACAATGATAAAAGCGAAGTACTTCGGGAGAACAAATAAAACAAACCAATCTTTCATTTTAGTCGGGAACATCAACAACATTTTTTCCTTCCTCACAAAAGAAGCCACTCTAAAACTATAGTATTGACTGAATTGGGTTTGCGAAAAAAGTAATTCTTTTACTTGTTAAGTAAATTTTATTTTATTAATTTACAAAGAACTAAATAAATAAAAATGACTGACATGGATTGTCTGTTTTGTTGCCTTCATTGATGGGCAAATTAAATCTCTATTTATACATTTTTTGCATTATTTTTTGGGAAAAATTATATTCTCTCTTTGAACTGTATAAGCAATTAGAGATAAAAATATGAGGATTCTTTTCGACTTTTTCGTTTTCGATATTTTTTATAAAAAACGTTTTCTAATCTTTGGTTCACTTTACTTTAAAAGTACTGCACGAAAAAAATGGTTGATGTACGTTTGCAAACAATCATTTTATATTTTTTATATGCAACCAAATATAAATATTCTTACTTCTAAACTAAACTAATTAAGTAAATGCATGTGTTTGCATCAATTATTTTTTAGGATGTGGACTGCATGAAAAAATCTCTATTCCTCACTATTTTTGGATTTTCTTTAATTTTATTTCATTTTTCCAACTGAAGTTAGTTTTCACTTCACTTTTTCGCAATCGTCAATTGTGTAAAAAATATAGCTTTTTTAAAATACTACAGTGATTTATGTGGACTTTTCCTAAAAAATAATGATAGACTTAATGAATGAAAATAATGATAGAATTAATGAATTATGGGTGAATCCACGTAAAGTGAAAAAAATTCAAAATCAATTTATATTTAATTTAAACACAAAACACCGATAAACATTCGTAATGTTTAGACTTCTTATAATACATATTTTTGATTATATTTCAAAAAAAATAATGCAACAATAGGTCTGATCCTTTTCCCTTTCCAGATATAGACTGGTGTCGTAAAAAGATTTCCGCCAAAATGTCACGCCCGTTACAATTTAAATATCCTATATTTCCTATATTCATAAATAAAGGGTCCGCCAAATAACTTTTTTTTTGAAAATGCTATAAAAAAACTACTGAATATTTTCTCAAAATTCTTTTTTTATTTGAAAGTACAATCCTTCCGGTTAATAATGGAAAATAATTTCATTCAAATGGCTGTCTCGGCTCCCCACAAATAATAGTGTAACGGTTGAATAGTTGAAAAAAAAACGTTAGAATGCGGACCCTTACGTTACCAAATAAAGGGTCCTTCAAATAACTTTTTTTTAATTCTATAAAAAAACTACTGAATATTTTCTCAATTTTTTTATTTGAAAGTACAATCCTTCCAGTTAATAACGGAAAATAATTTCATTCAAATGGCAGCCTCGGCACCCCACAAATAATAGTCCAACGGTTGAATAGTTGAAAAAAAAAAAACGTTAGATGGCGGACCCTTTAGATGTCGCTAACGTATACTTTAGAAGAAAGTGTATGAACTACTCTTTTGATTAACAAAAATGAATAAAGGCATGTAATGGAAGAACGTTGTTATATTCAAGACAATAAGTAAAATCTCAAGATTTTCTTCAAAGCTAAGGTCACACCCGTGACGCTATAGATTATTTAAAACGTTTAGAATATTTGTATTATTGCAAATAATATTCCGATTAACCAGACGTTTTCAATTGGCTATATAGCAAAATATCAGTCAATGAATATGGGAGATATTTAAAAATATTTAAGGAAAAGTGTCACACCCGTTTCAATGGAATCACCCTTAATGAATTTATTGAGATGGATGTTTATATAAATATTTTTTAATTTTATAATATAGGGTCCGCCAAATAACTTTTTTTTTTGAAACTGCTATAAAAAAAACTACTGAATATTTTCTCAAATTTCCTTTTTTATTTGAAAGTACAATCCTTTCGGTTAATAATGGAAAATAATTGCATTCAAATGGCTGCTGAGGGCACCCCACAAATAATAGTCCAACGGTTGAATAGTTGAAAAAAAAAACGTTAGCTGGCGGACCCTATATTTTGCCAACTGAAGTTTATCTGTCGATTTTTCTCAACTTTCTATCTATTTTTTCTGTTTTTTTTTTTTTTAAATATTTCGTTATCGTTTATTGTGTAAAAAATAAAGATTTATTTTTTATTTTTTTTTTACTTTTTACCCACTGTAATTAAATGACCTTTTATAAAAAATTAAAAGAAACTTTCTATCTATTTTTTCTGTTTTTTTTAGTCTTTCGCTATCGTTTATTGTGTAAAAATATAGTTTTATTTTTATAACTTTTTACCCACTGTAATTAAATGACCTTTGATAAAAAATATTAAAAAAGAAAACCTTTATTTTCGTATTGATTGGCATGGATGTTTTTATAAATAATAATTGCAATTAAGAAACAAATCTCTATTTTATCAATTTTTCTTGATTTTTCCGTACATTTTATTTACAAAAAAAAATTGTTCTAAATTTTTGTCCACTGCGCTTAAACATCTGCATTGGATGATTTAGATATTATACACAAATTAATGATGAAAATGTGTCTATTTTTTCAGATTTTTTCTTTGAATATTTCTTCTACTTTTTAAATATTTCCTCTAACGTTTGGCCCACTATACTTAAAGTATTTGGCTTTGCTTCTTCCTAACAAAATAATTGTTTTCTTGGCTGCAAGAAATTTCATGATTTTTTCCGACTTTTTGTAAAAAATATGTTTTTCAAACTTTGCTCACTGTATCTATGTTATTTTTTGACTGACATAAAATTTATTTATTTTCTTCGTAAAGACATTTCTACTTATTCTAACTATTCCTGACGTTTTCGAATAATTTTTTTTTTGTAAAAAATACCATTTTTCCCACAAACTATTGATCCGATTGAAAGACTGCATTTGTAACATTTACAACCAACCTGGATATTTGTTCACCAAGATCGTTTACTGTTTTCTTGACATTTAGTCACAATCTCACCATTTTATATCCGAACAAAAAAATTAAAAAAATATTCTTTAATTTTTATTTTAGAGTATTGATAGTGAAAAAATTTGCAGCTCTCATAATGACGATAAGAATATGCCGAAAATTCGATTTTTAATTAGAAATATTGCTTTCATGACAACAATATCTTGTTCATCAATATACCATAATGTTCAACAAGCTATAAAATCGTATTAGAGTTACATTGAAATTCTTGCATACTTTTAGGGGACACAAAGGGAAGAACTTTAAAATCCTATTGATTCAATTTAATTGATTACATTTTTAATTGGTCCTAATTATTGTTAATTCAATTGAATTCTTCCACCAAGCTCTTTTCATTATGAAGTACGAACATCAATTGCTATGAGTGCCACTCATTTGAATAGCAACCGGTATGTCCTTCCCTGTCTATACTCTGGACAGGTGTTGGGGGTTTTTCCGGCAGGCTGACTAAGAGGGGGTCGTTTATTTGTGGTTTTCGTGTTCATGGATGTTTGTGTGTGTTTGTGAACGTTTATTAGTCTGAATAGCTTCATGAATTGTGTCTTGTTGTTGTGTTTTCTGGGCGTGGTTTAAATATCGGAGGCCATCAGCTTAGACGAATTGTTAATCTCAATTTGGGAAGATGGGATTTGAATGAACATTATTATTATTAGTAAACGATATGTAGTTAGTTACTCATCTCATTAGGAAGCTAAGTGGGTGGTTGTGGTAGTGGTGGTGGTGGTGGTGTTAAAAAGGTAAGGTTAAGTAAGTAAGTAAGTTTGGATTTTAAAATATCGGCGGGAGGGAGTAGTAGAAGTAGTAGTAGTAGTAGTGGTGGTGGTGGTACATAAATCAAGACAATACAAAATATATACATAACCAAAAAGAAGGTAGCAACAGCCTTAATTAACACTGTTAGGGGAACTTACGCTATTTTCTCGGACGGCGAACGCCAGGGCACATCGTCGTCGATCTCATCATCACTTTCGTCGCCCTCGTCGCCATCATCGTTGCCGGATATACTGAACGAGGAGGAGGTGAACATGTCAGGCACAGGTAGTATAGAAGGTCTTCGACTGCCTAGAAATTGACGTGTGAAATGGAAAAGATTAGGAAATTTAATAGAAGAGATTGTTAATGATAAATGAAACACAAAATGGGAAAAATGTATCAGGATCTGCATATTTATTTGATGAAACTTTTTATGGATATTTTTTATTTTAAAAATTAAAATTTTTGTTAAATATATTTCAACGTAGTTTGGTTAAATTAAAGATAAATTTATTGACTATGAAATTAAAAAAATATATATATGTATTAGGCTGGGTCGCTTTCCATACAAATGGAAAAACAAGTTCTAGTCACCCCACGAAAATAAAGTTTGGATTGTTTAATGATGATTTGCAAAATATTTCGTTCCTAGATCAAGCCGTATGTGAGCTAAAGGCCACTGAAAATAACCCTAAAAATCTTCTTTTTCCGGTGTATTTTTTTTTGCGTTACATTTTTTCTCAATTTTTTTTTCTGAAATAATATACCCTTGAAAGCACTTTAAATAAAAATTTTGAACTGAAAATAATCCTAAAAATCTTCTTTTTCCGGTGTATTTTTTCGTGTTACATTTTTTCCCAAAATTTGTTTCTGAAATAATAGACCTGAAAACATTTTAAATAAAATTTTTGATTCTTGTCTTAGAGTAACTTATTTGTCGAATTATTGGACGTTTATAGTAATTTTTTGTTGATTTTCACAGTGACAACTGAACAATTTTTCGTATTTGTTGTTATTATTTTATGAAAAGTAAATAGCTGCAGTCAATACCTTTCGAATGATGCCTTAATGATGAACATCGGCATTAAATTGACGCTGCTGCGCTCATTTTTGTAAAAACAGTTTGATTTTTTTGCTCTGAAAATCCATCGCCTGTATTAAATTATTTTACAAACAAGGTGTCAGTGACGTCATTTTTCATCCGATATTCATCATTTAGGTGTCATTCGAAAGGTATTAATTCCTTCTATTTTTTTTCATATCAACTCTTACAAAATTTTACCAAGAAATATGAGTTTTTAGCTGTCACCTTGAAAACCAAAAAAAATCAATATAAACGTCCAATAATACGACGAATGAGTTATTCTAAGACAAGAATAAAAATTTTTATTTAAATTGGTCTATTAATTCAGGAAAAAATGTTGGGCAAAAATGCATTATAAAACAAGTAAGGAAAGGCTAAAGTCGGGCGGGGCCGACTCTATGATACACTCCACTTTCTATCCGAATACAATTCAATTCGGTGAAAAAGTGAAAACGGGAAGGTTTTTTGTATCCCGTAAATGTATGTGTTTGACAAAATATGTTAAATCGGAAAGGACATTTGTATGAGGATATATTGAAAGCTGGAACGAAATAGGTGAAATATAAAATGTATAGTTTGGCAAAAAATCGGTTAAACTTTTGGGAGCAACATTTGTATTTGGGCTATATTTAAATCTGAACCGATCTTACCCACTTTCACCATAGTTTTGTTTAGTTGGATTATAAGATGTTGTGCCAATTTTAAAGAAAATCGAGTAGAATATGTGGCTTTTAAAGCGGAGAAAGTCAAATCGGGAGCGATATTTGTATGGGGGCTATATCTAAATCTGAACCGATCTTAGCCAATTTCTGCATAGGTGTTTCTAGTTAGATTATAAGATGTAGTGCCGATTTTAAAGAAAATCGAGTACAATATGTGGTTTCTAGAGCGGAAAATGTCCAATCGGGAGCGACATTTGTATGGGGGGTATATCTTAATCTGAACCGATCTTACCCACTTTCACCATAGTTTTGTCTAGTTGGACTATAAGATGTTGAGCCAATTTTAAAGAAAATCGGATACAATATGTGGTTTCTATAACGGAAAATATCAAATCGGGAGCGTCATTTGTATGGGGCCTATATCTAAATCTGAACCGATCTTACCCAATTTCTGCATAGGTGTTTCTAGTTGGAAGATAAGATGTTGTGCTAATTTTAAAGAAAATCGAGTACAATATGTGGCTTTTAAAGCGGAAAAAGTCAAATCGGGAGCGATATTTGTATGGGGGCTATATCTAAATCTGAACCGATCTTAGCCAATTTCTGCATAGGTGTTTCTAGTTAGATTATAAGATGTAGTGCCGATTTTAAAGAAAATCGAGTACAATATGTGGTTTCTAGAGCGGAAAATGTCCAATCGGGAGCGACATTTGTATGGGGGGTATATCTTAATCTGAACCGATCTTACCCACTTTCACCATAGTTTTGTCTAGTTGGACTATAAGATGTTGTGCCAAATTTAAAGAAAATCGAGTACAATATGTGGTTTCTAGAGCGGAAAATGTCAAATCGGGAGCGACATTTGTAAGGGGCCTATATCTAAATCTGAACCGATCTTACCCAATTTCTGCATAGGTGTTTCTAGTTGGAAGATAAGATGTTGTGCTAATTTTAAAGAAAATCGAGTACAATATGTGGCTTTTAAAGCGGAAAAAGTCAAATCGGGAGCGACATTTGTATGGGGCCTATATCTAAATCTGAACCGATCTTACCCAATTTCTGCATAGGTGTTTCTAGTTAGATTATAAGATGTTGTGCCAAATTTAAAGAAAATCGAGTACAATATGTGGTTTCTAGAGCGGAAAATGTCAAATCGGGAGCGACATTTGTAAGGGGCCTATATCTAAATCTGAACCGATCTTACCCAATTTCTGCATAGGTATTTCTAGTTAGATTATAAGATGTTGTGCCAATTTTAAAGAAAATCGAGTACAATATGTGGCTTTTAAAGCGGAAATAGTCAAATCTGGAGCGACATTTATATGGGGGCTATATCTAAATCTGAACCGATCTTACCCAATTTCTGCATAGGTGTTTCTAGTTGGATTATAAGATGTTGTGCCAAATTTAAAGAAAATCGTGAACAATATGTGGCTTTTGAAACGGAAAAAGTCAAATTGGGAGCGACATTTATATGGGGGCTATATCTAAATCTGAACCGATCTTACCCAATTTCTGCATAGGTGTTTCTAGTTCGATTATAAGATGTTGTGCCGATTTTAAAGAAAATCGGGTACAAAATGTGGTTTCTAGAGCGGAAAATGTCAAATCGGGAGCGACATTTGTATGGGGCCTATATCTAAATCTGAACCGATCTTACCCAATTTCTGCATAGGTGTTTCTAGTTGGATTATAAGATGTTGTGCCAATTTTAAAGAAAATCGAGTACAATATGTGGCTTTTAGAGCGGAAAATGTCAAATCGGGAGCGACATTTGTATGGGGGCTATATGTAAATCTGAACCGATTTGCCTCAAAACTTAATTGTGCCATTTTTTGCAAAAAAATCGGACTATAATTGCGACCTGTAATTTGATTACAACAATACATGGACAGACGGACATTGCGAAATCGACTCAGAAAGTGATTCTAAGCCGATCTGTATAATAAACGATGGGTCTAACCCGTTTCCTTTTGGGTATTACGATCAAATGCATAAAGACATAATACTATCGTGGAGTGTATAAAAATTACTCGGGAAAAACACGATTTTTAGAGGTGTTTTCGGGAGCGTTTAGCTCACAGATGGCAGATCATTGTTAAACAATCCAATCTTCATTTCTGTTGGGTGACCGCTGCAATTTATTTTCGTGACCCAGCCTAGGATATATATATATATTCGATTTTATGACAATAAAATGTACCAGAAAAATCTTAATTCTATTTGATTAAACAGCAAACGTCAATTAAATTAATCTTCGTTGAACTTACCTCTTCTTTGATTCAAGATATCGGGACTTAGCAAATTCGGATTGCCCGATTGCGGCACATCCAAATGATTGCCCGTGGATAGGGAGGTGGTGCCTATGGTAAGACCACCACCGCCGCCGCCGCTGCCTCCGCCACCTATACCCAAAGTATTACCTAAACTACCATGTAAAGAACTACCACCACCACCCCCTCCGCCCATGGCGCCGCCTCCTCCGCCGAGGCCCATGCCTAAGCCCAAGGGAATGGTGGTAGTGACAGTGGTTGTAGTCGTTGCTGCAGGTGTTTGCGTTGCATTAGTCGATGTTACAGCAGTATCTTTAAGATTCTGTTTGGAATCTGATATTATCACAGATGTAGGATTATCCGATGCTAGAGAGACAGACAGAGACAGAGAGAGATAGACAACAAAATGAATTAATATTTTTTTTTTCAAAATACATTTCAGCCATAACTTCTTAACAAAGAAAGTCAAACTAAAACATGCAATTTGCGATGAAAAAAAATTAGTTGAATTGAATTAAAGTTTTCATAGCTACACAAAGAAATCGAATTGAAATTGAAATTTGAACTTTCAGCAGCCAAAGCAAAAACTTGAATTGTTTGAGTTACTCAAAGGAGGGGGTAGATGGTTGAATAAATGGTGAAAATGGTTGTTAATTAAAGTAAGTGCTGGTTGTGGTGGCATGCAAGGCAAATATGCACCATGTTGCAGCGAGCACATACACACATGCTGGTGTTTTTGCGACACATTCGAGTTTATTTTTTTCTCTTCTTCTTTTCCCAGTGTGTTTCAATTAAGGCACGCAACAACGTTAAGAAATCTGTGGCCAGACCAATCCACACGAACGAACGAACGAAAAGCGGAAATAAAATGAAAACAAAACTAAACCAACAACCACATGTACATGTACATACATGGATTAACAACCAAATGAATGAACAACAACAATCAAACGAATGAACGAAATAAGCAAACCGGAAGGAACTGTTCACACGCACACACACAAAAGGTTAAACGGAACCTGCAAAATCATGCAAAAATGCAACGGAAATGTAAACAAATTGCCAACGAAAGAAAAAAAAAATAAATGCGTTAACAAAAATGTAACGATACTACAGCACGATATCATGCTGCACACACAAATATATATATATATATGTGCACAGAAGTATGGGAAGACCGTTTAAAATATTCAGATAAAAATAGTCAACATGTTTATTTTTTTCACAAATTGGGTGGGATAATTATGTAGGTAGTCCAAAATCCAAAAATAAATTACTTGGGCTTAAAAAAATCCCGATTTAAACACTGTCTAATATGGCAACAATGAGCAAACAAATCTTCAGGGTTGGTAACGTTGAACAAGATTTATCAAAACTCTCAGAGGGAAAATCTTCAGATTTCATTTGGATAGAAAATTTCCCTATTAAAGGATACGTCCTTGTCAACGACAAAAACATCACTTTTGAACGATGAGTGATGTATAAGTGAGTGATGAATGTTGTATTGAGCACGACAGCAACAGATGCTAAAATTTATCCCTTCTGAAGAATTTATTTTTCAGCTTTACTGCTCTCGACCCATATAATAGTTTCTTGTGTATATAATGCTGTCCCTAATAATTACATTAGCATAACTCCTTTGATCTAAATATTTATATTACATTCGCAAGATGCAAATTTTTACTACGCCCTAAGTTTTTATACAAATCGGCCTCTTTGCACCGATGAAAAGGAACACCTACAACATAGAAATTTCATAACATACGATCATCAATTAAAAACGATGTAAAGGCTCCATAAAAGAAGGACTGCCTTCCTATGACATCGACATCTTAAATTCATTCATTCAGAATCAAGCCGTTGTGAGCTAAAAGCTCCCGAAAACACCACTACAAATAACGTTTTTCTAGTTTATCTTTTGCGATTGTTTTTCCTGAGTTAATAGAGCTTTGAAAGCACCTTAAACATAAAATTAAAGTCTAAATGATGAACATCAGAAGAAAATTGACGCTGCAGTGCTAATTTTAGTAGAGATAGTTTGGAAATTTTGGTTCTGCAAAACCAGGACGAGAATAAATATAATACAAATCATTAAACTATTTACACAAAACAGAAGCAGCTACGTTTTTTACCGGCCGACATTCATCATATAGGCACCATTTATTTATTGATTTATTTTACAATACAAAATGTTTCCAAGAACTACTAGTTTTTAGTGGTCACTAGGTTATTGAAATAAGTTCGAATAATGGAAAAAGCATGATTATCGAATAACGAATAATTCGAATAAATTGTAAATTGTGATGGATCGATATTATATTGAAATTCATATTATAAGTTGACGTTATTTGATGATGTTCTACATTTAACGAAAGATTCATGACAGTCATAAGTTGGAAATCCATAAAACTCAAAGCAAATTTAGGCTTTGATTGCTATTAATTGCAATTTTTAAGCTATAGTCTCAAATCGATAACATCATATATCTATACAGATTTGAAAAAAAAAACACTATTCAGAAAAACTGTGCTGTCAACTTATTCTGAATTTCGTAAAAGCTATCCATATAAATGTATAGTCAATTTAGGACAGCAAACTCTTTTGATGTGTTTATCTAGACTTTATGAAATTAAATACTAGCCCAAAAACTGGCATAAGAACATAATAAAGAAATGTAATATTCAGAAAAGAAATTTAACCAAAATTGCTACTTAACTAGTAAATCAAAAAAATTTTTTTTTCAAATCCATGCTTTATGCAAGCAGAATTCTATTGGGCCTAGAAATTCTTTTTTAGTTATCTTTTGTAGAAGGAAAAATTACTGCAAAATTTCAGTTTTTTATCTGCCATAGAACGGCATATATTCGAAAATGGGTTTTAACTTCGTATGGGAGGTGCCACGCCCACATTTCCATTACCGCAAACTATGCACATTGATGGTATATGCACTTACACAAAATTTCAGCACTCTAGGTGTCATAGAACTGACAATATTCAATAATAGGTTTTAACTTCGTATGGGAGGTTCCACGCCCACTTTTCCAATACCGCCCATTTTTGGCACAACTATGCACATTGATGCTAGATGCACTTACACAAAATTTCAGCACTCTATGTGTCATAGAACTGACAATATTCAATAATAGGTTTTAACTTCGTATGGGAGATGCCACGCCCACTTTTCCAATACCGCCCATTTTTGGCACAACTATGCGAATTGATGCTAGATGCACTTACACAAAATTTCAGCATTCTAGGTGTCATAGAACTGACAATATTCAATAATAGGTTTTAACTTCGTATGGGAGGTGCCACGCCCCTTTGTCCAATTGGTCAAATTTTTCCATTTCCTTGCATTGTCATCGAAAATGATTAAGTGTGCAAAATTTGAGCAAAATTGGTTGAGAAAAAAGCTTTCAAAAATTGATTTCAAATTTTGTGGCACACAAACATATATAGAAAGTAACCTTATATAAAGCATGGAAAAAATAAACTGGAAAAAGAAGATTTTTAGGAATGTTTTACGTAGCGTTTAGCTCTCATATGGCTGGACAATCCTGGGTAGTGAAATATTTTTTTCCCAGCCTAATATGTATATTCTTCATAAAGCGTATGAGTTATATTTATTCAGGTTAATATCACTCATTCGCACCAGAATCAACCTAATTTGTTTTCAACTATTTTTTTCATGATGATGAGTATTAATAAAGCAAATATTAAATAAATTTTTTAAATTAATTAAATGAGAGAAAATTCATTTGGTAAGAGTGTTATTGTACCAAATAATTTTAAATCGTGAATATCACAAAAGCGGAGAAACCCCCATATTGTCAGGCGTACTTGTATTAGGTTTACCTATAGGGTGTCCTGACTGTTATGCTATTCAATTTCACTAGTCGTTCTAATTGTTTACCATTGTTGGGATCTTTTAAAACTTATTTTTGGATTTGGACTACTGACATTTTACTGGTTTCGTATAGCTATTTATGAGTATGATTGATTAAAAATGTCTCCATACACTAGTAGGATGTCTCGTCCATCATGTTTTCTCACTCACATGATGCGAATTTTTTTATAATTGGATTTTTTCATGTCATTTTTCTGTAATCAATTGATTAATATGTTCTGTATGAGTTTTATTAAAGGAGAAATTTCGATCTTTATCCAGGAGACATGAGTGTGCATAACCTTACGTTACTTAGATACATTTTGCAGGATTTACTGACTTTCTAAAAAAATAATGTCTAGACATTCTCAATTGCACAAAATAATGTCTAAATATTCACAATCTATCCAATAGTGGATACGGTGCTTAAAAAATGTTTTTAATATTGAATATTGAATATCTAGCATTAAAAATCTGTATTCCATTTTTGAAAATACTCTCAAAGGAAATAATTTTAGCTGTATTTCCCAATATAAAATCTCTGATTCATATATGATACGCTATGTTGACTGAAAATATTCGAGCGCAATTGTAAAAAAAAGTTGTTAATTGTCCATATTTAGCCCTTTCATGCCTAATGTTGCCTATAGGCAACATTACGAGTTAGTCCTATAAAATCTTTAAAATCATATATTTTGCAGATTTAATAAATTTAATTTTTGTGTACATATGTCATAAAGATTATTCAAAAGAGAACCGACAAAACCAAGTTACCCATGGTTTTGCGAAGTAAGACGAAAACAAAAGTGAAGATTAATTTTTTTCTTACTTTTATAGAATTTATTCGAGTGCAAGAAAAGCTGTTTTTGTTATTGGTATTTTAAAGATTTTAAAAATGAAGAATTATTACAAAATATTATTATTATTTAACCGATATCTGCAGTATAATGATATTAAAACATCCTGTTGCTCATTTCCTATATGAATTAGAAAAATATCTATAAAATCATACTTAGACACATATCATATCAAAAAGCATAGTAAATTATATGTATTTATTAAAAAGAACATTCGGACATGAGACGGTTATAATATTCCCATTCAGTTGCTCTGTATTTGGGTGAAAATACATATGCTCTTAAACTTTTGAAATCAGTATTTCCTGTAAACGAATTCAAGTGATGCATACTGTGTACAAAAATAACAAATAATACAAAATTGAGCAAGTGAACCGGTGAGAGAACAATTGCTTTGAATTAAGCAATCTCTCCCTCTTCGTGCGTGTGGTAGGAGAAATATGGAGAAATTGACCCGTGTTTTGGTGGTCTCTCTTTTGCATGATGATTTGATGATTATGAGTTGTTAGAGGGGGTGGGGTGGTTCAAGAAGAGATGCAGAATGAAGGCAACAAATGATCGCACTTAAAAATAATATTATGTGTGTGTGTGAGTTTTGGTTGACTGATTGTTGTTTTCTATCTCTTTCGAATACACAGCAAGAATAAAAATAAACTCAAAGAAAGTCTTTGTTTGAGGTAGGGTAGGGTGGGTAGTCTCTAGTTCCTATGGGGGTTCGGGTGGGGCTAGAGGATTAAGGGGTCTACTTTAAAATCCTAAAAACAAGGCAAAGTCTACGTTCAACTAAGTAAGTACCAACGAAATAAGTTAAAAAGGGAATAGTAGCAACTAGTATGTGGCGACAAACAAAAACAAATGGTTGTTGTTGTTGCTTAGTTGGTTGATTGGTTTAACGGCAGTAGTAAGTTAGTTAGTTAGTTGGTGTCACACTCACGCACAAATAGTGTTGTAAAATCACATTCGGAGCTATACCGCTCTATAGTGGGCATATTGATGGTGGTGGTGTTGTTGTTGGTGGTGGTTGTGGTGGTGGTGGTGAAGTCGGGCCCACCGCCCGAATCATAACTAGTACTATGGGGCACACGTACACAAACGGATGGTATGGGGACCGTGTGCGATGATAATGTTGATGATGTTGTTGCTGTATTGATGGATGTTTGTTCTTGTTATTATTGTTGTTGTTGTTTTTGAATATACATTTTTGATACATATTTGGTTGTTGTTTCAGTTTTACTTGTTATAATAATGGCTATCTATGATACTAGACACACTATTATTCATGATATTATTGTTATTGTTACTGTTGTTGATATTATTGTTATTGTTATTTGTGGTTGTGGTGGTGGTGGTCGTGGTTGTTGTGATTTTTGTATTATTGATAGTGGTGGTGGTGTAGTTGTTGTCTGTTGTTGTTCTTAGTCTAACTAGATATTTGTCTAATGCAATCCGAACGAGATAAATATCATGAAAATTCGTAATCACAACACAATCGAATGCATGGCAATATTGTTTATATATGTTTGTATGTATGTCTATCTCTACATACATCTGTATTCGTACATACACATATATATATATTGTATATGTTTATTGCTAAGAATTATGTGTGTATGTATGTTGGTGTAGAGGTGAAATCATTCACGGCGAGTAAAATAAATTACTTAACGACGACAATTTTCAAATGGTTTCAATGCTTAATGACGTTTTCCCAGACTAATGGATTTTATTTATGTATACAAAATGATTTGGTATATAGAATAGGGTGGTCCTTAGCATAATTACACTGCCCAACAGCATTTTTGGAACAGTATAGCGATGCTATATCTCTGAAAGGACATGTTAAGTAGATCATTTTTTAGAATAAACTTATAGTCCAGCTGGTCTGGGTTTCTTTTTACAGTGGGTCAACATTTTTTTGTCTAACTAAAAAAAAATTAATTTAAAATCTGAGAGAATTCTTATTGTCAGAACTATATTGTGAAATTTTATGAGGATTATTTTTGTGGAAGATTTTAACCCTGTTAAAAGTCCAAAAATGACATTTAGGGATTAAAATGTTCAACGAAAAAAATTCCCGGAAAATTTCAGTGGGGTTCACCAAAGACACCAAAGTTGTAAATAAATCTCTTCACGCTTAAATAGCAAAGTGACACACCAACTTATACAAAATAAATTACTAGGATTAAATTCGTCCATGTTTTTTGGAAGCTTAATCTTTTTCTACAAAAAATATGGTTATTTCGGTAGAGTACGGTAAACAAAAGAAAGACACCAAAGTTGTAAATAAATCTCTTCACGCTTAAATAGCAAAGTGACACACCAACTTATACAAAATAAATTACTAGGATTAAATTCGTCCATGTTTTTTGGAAGCTTAATCTTTTTCTACAAAAAATATGGTTATTTCGGTAGAGCACGGTAAACAAAAGAATGCAAATTGGATATTTTTGCAAAATTTTCATTTTCGCGGGAGATGTGGCTAAAAACATTTGTATGCTTGACGTTTTTGTTTTGTGAACTTCTCGCGATCGATCCAACGGATGTGACTGAGTTTTTGCATATGTATTAACATGTATAATAGTTACCAATATCGCTTGTAACTAGGGTTTGGGGACCGGGAATTCACGAATCGTTCGGGAATTCCCGGGAAAAATTTTAAATTTCCCGGGAATATGGGAAATATTAAAAAATATTTTATTGATTATTTTGAGCACTAATTTAGTTATACTATATGAAAGCAAAATTTCGAAAACCAGATAGGGGAATACACAATTTTTGTGAAGATTTTTGCAAGATTTTTATTGTGAAACAAAAAAATCATACTGATAATACTATGGCTGATATTTAATTTTCTGTTTTCCCAAAATAAATCGACGAAAAAAGATGAAAATCTTCTCAAAGAAGAATTTACTTTATATGTGAAACCAGTAAGAAATGATCTAAAAATATGGATAAAATTTAAAATTGTTCACTTGGAAACTTTCGAGAGAAATCTAATATGACTAGAAATATTTAAATGACCAATGTTTTTATTTTTTATGAATTTATTTAATAAATATTAACATTTTTAATGTTTCTATTGCTTCTACAGTTTAGAATATTTTTCCTCTTTTTCTATAAAAAATATTTTCCTCTCTAGACGAATGAATCTTCTAAATTAAACACGTCATGACATTCTCAGTCATACAAGTTCTTTGTTTCCTTAAACATTTTTTTAATATTGAATCTAGTGTATGTGTCATTCCGTTGTGCTTGTGATTTAAATGTCCAATATTATGACTCCTCCAATCATTTCTGATTTGTGTAGAGTAAAATATTAAAATGAAAAATCATTTCTTAAATATTTTAACAAAAACGTTCGTTTTTAATTCATAATATGTCAGTATTTTAACCCTAAACCCTAATGTTGTTTTCATTTATTAAATTTCTTTTCAATTATTTTCGTAATAAATAATAAATATTTATTTTCAAATTATTATTATATTGTCCTGTTCTTCCTGATCCCTTGAGCCATATAGTTGTATTAGTATAGTAAAGTACGAAAATCTTTATATAGTGTACACGGACGTGTGTACTTTAATGGGTTAAAAAATCACACCAATGTTGATATTTTAAACAATATTGGACGTATATAAAATAAATTATGTTTCCCGGGAATTCCCGGTATTCCCGGGAATGAAACTTTTCATTCCCGTTTTCTCGGGAAATGGAAAAAGTCCGGGAAACCCCAAAGCCTACTTGTAACATACATATATGTAGTCAGACAAGAAAAATGCTGCAATTGTTGCAAACAATTTACGGTTGCATTTGCATTTATTTAAATTTTCTCTATCTGGGGTTCTGAAACAATTCGGTCACAAATATTCCCTATCTAGTCAGCAATCATATGTCAAAATATATTTTTTAATCTCTATGTGATAAAAAGCTACACGGGTTTTTCTAAAGACACATTTCAAAATTTTTGACTTGACTTTTTCCTCTGACGTTATAAGGCTAAAATAAGTGTGAAATAGGTTAAATGCAGTTAGTATGATAGTGGTTTAAGCCACACTTTATCCGTATTAAGATATGCAGTGGAAAACTATTTTTCAACCGAAACACAAAAAATGTTTCTTTGATATTCTACTACTATATCGATAAAATATTTTATTTCAATTCGAAAAAGTATTATTTTAAAAAAGATGAAAGAAAGAAGAAAATATTTTATTTGCAGGCCGAAATATAAAATAAAATAATATATAACTTATATTTACAGGTTGTTCGTCTAGAAACATTATATTGAAATTTTTGGCAAAAAATTGTCAAAAATTGTGAAAAGTGTCTTTAGAAAAATAAATAAATATTTTGTTAAGTTCGCAATTATAAGTTCTACTAAAAAAATGGTTTACATTAGTTATTTATCACTCACAACAGAGGATAGCTGAGATGGTTCAATGTTCTACCCCCGGTAGCGGCGGATTTTTTAAAACAGAAATGGAAATTAGTGAAAAAGTGGTTCCTTTGCAACCACTTTAAAATAACTTTTAATTTCAAAATAAAGGACATTCATTGATGAATATCACAATTTTCACTTTTTGCTGGGTATGTTCAAAACAATATTTATTTGGAAATAACAGCCTTACGGTTTATTATTATATAACAAATTTGTTTTTGCAATTGAAAGGGAATAGATTGGGAAATTTCGGTGTAAAAGTAATAAAAATCGAAAGGGGTATTACTTCATAAAAAAACTAAATATTGGGCAAAAACTAATTACATTATTAAATTAATTATTACAAAAATTAATTAATTAATCCCTTCTGCAGAGAATCCCACATATGTATACTGGGGTGTTCTTAGTTTCACTTTCACTTCAATCGATTGAAAGTAACACTTTCATAAGTAGTAATTCAGATGTAGTTTCACCAAAAATCAATTGAGATGAGACTCATTTTTGGAATCATTTGAAAATTTTTACAAATTAATTTTTTGTTTGGGACAAGTCGAAACTCGGCTTCATAAATGGGACCAGTGTGCTTACTGCATTATTTTAGTACCTTAAACTCTATTCGCATTATTGCCTTTTTATTGAAACTGGTTTGGGGCACATCGGTTGCATGGTTTGGTGGTATTTTAATCGTTTTTATACCCTCCACCTCCAGGATGGGGGTATACTAAATTTGCCATTCCGTTTCCTTGGCGATCTCGACATGTTCGTCCGTCCGCCCGTCTGTTGAAAGACGCTAGCATCTAAACGAAAGGATCTAGGACGTCTAATAGTTGTAGGTCGGTTGGGACTGGAAGAAATCGGTCCAGAGGGGACATTTTTCCCCTACCAAGGACAGAAAATATCACTAATATTTCCGATAAAATTTGTATTTACTTTTGCCCAGAAATATGGGTAGAAAGAGTTTGTTATACGGTCGCCGTTCGTGAATATCAAAATAAAACCAAAATCGCTTCGGCCACAAATATATGGTCATCAAAGGGTTAAGGTAAAACAAGTAAGGAAATGCTAAAGTAGGGCGGGGCCGACTATATGATACACTCCACTTTCTATCCGAATACAATTTACTTCGGTAAAAAAGTGAAACGGAAAGGTTTTTGTATCCTGTAAATGCATGTCTTTAACAAAAAATGTTAAATCGATTCGACACTTGTATGGGGGTATATTGAAACCTGGAACGAAATAGGTGAAATATAATATGTATAGTAGAGTGACTTCAAAAAAAAATAGTGGATGTTTCCGTCTAGAATGAATGATTGGTTTGTTTTATGTGTTCTCCCAAAATATTTCGCTTTTATCAGTGTCCGTTCGTGAGCTGGACGCGTTCAAAATAGCCTCTATAAATCAGGTTTTTCTTGAATAAAATTCACGGTGAGAATGGAATTTAGAAAAAAACCAGCTAGAAATTAAAATCTGGTCCGAGCGTTACCAAACTATATCAGAAACTTGCATTTTAACCAATAATAGAGGTTAGAATTTTAACATTTTTGTGCAATTTTTGGTGCATTTTTTATAAAAACCGCAATAACTTCCACAGTTTTATTTCTATTTGTGTTTTTGTTATGTCGTTGAAGAGGTATTGATCACAAATTGCAATTTTTAGAACTTCCTAACCCATCAAGAGCCGACAATTTTGTTTCTTACTGTCGGTTCTCAGTGGGTTAAATGTGATGTAAAAACTGTAATAGGGGTTATTTGAATCGTAAACACATTGTAGTCTTACAAAAAGCTAATTTTTGAAAAAAAGTCTGCAATTTTGTTCTTTCAATGGATAAATTGGGAGGAAAACTTCACATAAGATGTTACAATAAAACCGTGCGACATGATGTCCCTCCTAAGAACGAGATTATAGAGAAGTCAAACTATAGGTCACTAATAGGAAAACTCATACTCAGTTTTTTATTTTGTGGTCTTTTGTCTTTTTTACAGGACTTTTAATTTTCAAAGGATTTAATTTCAATAATTTAGTTTCATACTTTTGCGTGTCATACAATGGCGATATGGGTATCAAATGAAAGAGAAGAACATCTGTTAAATATACTTTTAATTCCATGCGTCTAGCTATGTTAATTTAAGATTAACCACCATTTCAATTTTTCCCCTTTAAAAAGTTTATGTAGATTATTCATGTTTTAATTTTTAAGGGGGAAAATTTGAAATGGTTGAATTTCTTTCCAAAAATTAGCTTTATATAAGACTAGAATGTAATAACCCCATATTTCAGTTTTTACTTCACATTTAACTCGCTGAGTATTGACCGTAAGAAAAAAATTTGCGGCCCTTAATGGGTTAGAAAATTCTAAAAATTGCAATTCGTTATCAATACCTCTCCAACGAGCCCCTAAAAACATAAATCGAACTAAAAATGTGGAAGTTATTGCGGTTTTTATGAAGAATGCATCAAAAATTGCACTAAAATAGTATAAATCTGTCCTTTATACTGGGTCATATTGCAAGTTTTTAATATGGTTTGATAAGGCTCGGATCGGATTTTAATTTCTGATGGTGACTTTTATTCAAGAAAAACCTGATTTATTGAGGTTATTTTGAATGTGTCCAGCTCACGAACGGACAATTATTAAAGCGAAATATTTTGGGAGAACACATAAAACAAACCATTCTTTCATTTTAGTCGGGAACATCAACAACATTTTTTCCTTCCTCACAAAAGAAGCCACTCTAATGTATAGTTGGGCCAAACTCGGTTAATCATTTGGGAGCAACATTTGTTTGGGGCTATATCTAAATCTGAACCGATCTAACCCATTTTTATCATGGGTGTTTCTAGTTAGATTATAAGGTGTTGTGCAAAATTTAAAGAAAATCGGGTAAAATATGTGGTTTCTAGAGCGGAAAAAGTCAAATTGGGAGCGGCATTTGTATGGGGGCTATATCTAAATCTGAACCGATTTTCCGTTCGTCCTTGATCCACAAAACTCACTTGTGCCAATTTTTGTTAAGATCGGGCTATAATTGCGACCTGTAATTTTATTACAACAATAGATGAATAGATGGACAGACAGGCATTGCTAACTCGACTCAGAAAGTGATTCTAAGCCGATCTGTAAACGATGGGTCTAACTCGTTTCCCTTTGTGGAGTGTATAAATATGATTTAGAATATCGATTTAGAGTTTGCTACAACGCTATAACTTTAAAGACTCTGATATTTAGTGGGCACTTTAAAAACACTGTCCATTAATAAGGCCAAAATGGTAAAATTTTTAATTTGTTACATTATTAAAAAAATACATTCGGAAAGATCTACGAAATTTTTGACTTTTGTAAAGGGTGATGAGTCAAATTTCAAATAAAGGTGTTTAAAATCCATATATTTTTAGAGAATCTTTGTTCAACTCATTATATATATGGTTATTTGTGGCGAACATAATATCAGATTAAAAATTTAATTTTATTCATGAATATATATTTATATTTTGATAACGAACAATTCAAAAAGATTTTTTTTGAAAAAAAAAATGTTTATTTTGTTAATCGAAGTCAAGTGAGAAATTAAATCTTTTTCATTGTGAGAAATTATATAGATTCAACTTTTGAAGCAATTGAAGTTGAAATAGAATATTGGAATATGAGTGGCTAATATATGACAATTAAACCAAAAATATCGCCCTAATGTATATACTTTATGGATACTTAATATTAATATACACTATATTCACAGGGAGGGTTGAAAAATCTGAATATGCCATAATACTTGGTAGGTCTTTGTATCCGATGGCTGCATCGTATGGTGGGTAATATGTGTTTTTGAAAGCTTTTGTTCCCGCCTTCTTCAGAGATATGTAATAACTGTATGGGCAGGTACACATTTATTTCGAGATTGATACAATTAAACATTCCCAGTCTACCACATTCAATTAAATGTCAAGCTCACTTCACACTCTATTCGGTTGAACAACTCCTTTCTTCCAGTGGAACAACTCCTTTTCCCTCCGTCCTCTTGTAAGTGCTTCTCCGTCTTATCAACTCCATCTTTGTCGCCAGAACTAATTGAAATTATCACAGCGAAACAATGAATTGAATTAAGTTCAACGAACATCAAAGAGCAACAAATTTAACTTCAGTCAAATTAAACTTACTCGCAATCATTTGCCACCCAACAGAGCTAGCAATGAATAGACAGACGGAGGGCGGATAGGCAGACAGACAGATAGGAGGACAGACGGATAGACAGACGTCGATTCGAAAATACTTAGTTACGACAAAGGTGTAAAAGGTATCAAGAAGACAAAAAAATCGAACAGTAGATGCAAAGGATGAAAGCGTTAAAAATGGCCCAGAACAATCGTGTTTGCAACTCCTGGTGGTGGAATGAAAATACAGAACTTATTTAACGACTTGCAGACACATAAACACGGCAGCAACTACGCATTTATAGCTCTGTAGCTGTGAAATATTTCAGTAGTTACGATGTCTTTGTGTGGCACAGTGGTCGGCAAATGATTTCAAAGGGAAATATGTAAGAAAATATAATATGCATGACTTTCTAAGGTCCGCCCAGGGAAATTTTGCTGTGTTATGACCTATGGTGCACAATGGTTCCAAATCTATTTTTTTGGAAATAATTCTGTAAATTTTGAACAGAAAAATTTATCTTGACGAAATATTTATAACAAATGTATACAATTTGGAAAGATAAATCATTTACATTACATTCACATGATGATCCGATTTTAGATGATCGTCCAGTATAAATAGTTTTCCTGTAATTCCTATAAGTAGCATAGGATTGTAAGAAAGTTATTCCAATCTTTTTCCTTCATTTGTCATAAGTCATGTTTCACTCCAGCTGTGTCTGAAGTCCTGACTTCAAAGACGTCTTCGATTGGTATAGACTCCTGACTTCGAAGATATCTACAATTTTGTAAATTATCTGGGAACCATTTCTGCTCAAATCATGTGAAAGTTTTCCCAGATATCATTTCCCGTTCACAAGTTAGAGATTTTTTTTAAAAATATTAAGAATCCTTGTGTGGTGGAGTCTGCGAAAAACTAATCCTTCGTCCACTGTGCACCAGTGTGCCAAGGACTGTGAAATAAGTTTCCTTGTGCTGTCCTCGTTCCTTTTGCCATTTCCTTTGTTCAGTTAAGCAAATAGTTATTTTACGTTTTACGACTTTAACAAAATGACTTCATCTGAGATTCTGGTAGAAAAACTGATAGTTCCATTTAATGTCACCCACTGGCTGCCCACAAGGCAGGGAGGAGGGAGCCAACTGGTCTGTGGTCGATTGAGACGGTGAGTCGCGAGGGAACGAAATACATTAAAAGTCCAAACAATAATGATTGCGTCATAAAATGAATGAATTTACGGAAAATTATGTGTGTATGTGTGCGTGCACAAATTTACGATCTGGATTCTGGGCGTAAGAGTACGAGTACAAGATGGGAGTTGAGTACGAGTACAAGTACAAGTATGTAAATTTATATGCACCGAATTACAATCATAAAAATGTGAACGGCAAGGGAGTGGTGCTGGGGGTAGGGAACATGTTTAATTTCCATTTTTTAATCGGCAACGAAGACAGTCGAAGGAAAGGAGATAAAAGGAAAGACAAGACAGCACAAGACACATTAAAAGGTCAGAATTTCCCAAAACAAATATTTTTTTGCAAATTTCCTTATTTAAGCTATTACTTGGAAAAAAACTCCCAGTATGGACAGACATGTCACATGCGGAGATTTGGCCCACACAGTGCGAATTTTGTGGTAGTCAAAAGGACAACAAACTAAAAATGGAAAAAATGTGAATTTTTGTGGAGATTTCATAAATATTTCTGATTTTTTTGTGCTACAAAGTTTATGCTTTATTCACTTTAAAATAAATTATTTTATTTCCACCTTCTTCCAAAAAGTTTAATAATTTTGCGGGCAGGTATACATTTATTTTGAGATTGATACAATTAAACATTCTCAGTCTACCACATTCAATTAATTGCCAAGCACTTTTCACACTCTATTCAGTTGAACAACTCTTTTCTTTCAATGCAACAACTCCTTTTTCCCTCGACTACTCGTAAGTGCTTCTTCGTCTTATCAACTTCATCTTTGACGGCAGAACTAATTGAAATATAAATATATAAAGGGTGATTTTTTAAGAGCTTGATAACTTTTTTTAAAAAAAAAACGCATAAAATTTGCAAAATCTCATCGGTTCTTTATTTGAAACGTTAGATTGGTCCATGACATTTACTTTTTGAAGATAATTTCATTTAAATGTTGACCGCGGCTGCGTCTTAGGTGGTCCATCCGCTTAGTCCAATTTTGGCATTTCCACGTTTTTGAGTAACAGAGACCCAATTGGTGCGAACGGCGACGAATCGAAAATTGGTGGTCATCATTAACACTGGCCGATACAGCTGCGATATTTTCTTCAGTTCGCACTCTACGTAAGCGTGTTGGTGGTTTAATGTCCAACAATGTAAATTTGGTGCGAAATTTAGTCACAATAGCCCGAATAGCCGCTTCAGTGGGTCGATTAAACTGACCATAAAATGGAAGCGCGCAATGAACTTTCTTAACAGAGCACGCATTTTGATAATAAAATTCAATAATTTGCAAGCGTTGTTCGTTTGTAAGACGATTCATGATGAAATGTCAAAGCATACTGAGCATCTTTCTCTTTGACACCATGTCTGAAATCCCACGTGATCTGTCAAATACTAATGCATGAAAATCCTAACCTCAAAAAAATCACTCTTTAAAACAAATAAAGGCCGACTGGCATAACCTCCACCACGGAGTACATTCGAAAGTATTACCGTCAAATTAGAAGCTGTCGAGTTTACGAATAAATGGAGTACCGTATTAGGGAAATTATGATATGTTTTTATGAAAATAACGACCTCCCACACGAAACCCACATTTTCACAAGTTTTCAGGAGAAGTAAAAAAAGGGTCAAAATATCGCAAATTTATAAAAACTGCTTTTATGATTTTCGTTATAAAATCTTTATTTTCAAACGAATGAGTCTAAAGCGGGCATGTATACATGCTATTAGACAGTGTTTTTCGGTATGCCATCACACATGTCTACAGACATGTATGCCCGTCTAATACCCGCTTAAAATGTTGTCAGATTAAGTATTTTAGTCAAATGAACTCCACTCATGTAATCAATAGAAAACAATATTTTCGATTTTTTTAAAAAAACTGTGATGTTTCACATAAAAATATTAAATATTTTTGAAGACCAATTCCACTTATAGGGCGAGGCTATTTAATATAACGTGATTGTCCTCTACTAAATATATATATGAATATAACAATTCAAGTGCAATCTAAAAACAAGTAAGGAAAGGCTAAAGTCGGACGGAGCCGACTATATGATACACTCCACTTTCTATCCAATTACAATTCAATGCTGTAAAAAAGTGAAATCGGGAAGGATTTTTGTATCCTGTAAATGTATGTCTTTGACAAAAAATGTAAATCGGAAAGGACATCTGTATATTGAAACATGGGACGGTGTGACCCGCATTCACCATGTATGTTTAAAGGCGAAATATAATATATAAACATTTTGGGAGCAATATATATATATATATATATAACACAATCAGAACCGATCTTACCCACTTTCACCATAGGTGTTTTTAGTTGGATTATAAGATGTTGCGCCAATTTTAAAGAAAATCGGGTACAATATGTGGTTTCTAGAGCGGAAAAAGTCAAATCGGGAGCGACATTTGTATGGTGGCTATATCTAAATCTGAACCGATCTGACCGATTTTCACCACAGCTATTTCCAGTTCAATTATGGGATACTGTGCAAAATTTGAAGCAAATCGAGTGAAATATGTGGTTTCTAGAGCGGAAAAAGTCAAATCGGGAGCGACATTTGTATGGGGGCTATATCTAAATCTGAACCGATTTGCCTCAAATTAAAATGCGTTCGTCCTTGATCCACAGAACTTACTTGTGCCAAGTTTTATTAAGATCGGACTATAATTGCGACCTGTAATTTGATTACAATATATGGACAGACGGACAGACAGACGGACATTGCTAAATCGACTCAGAAAGCCGATCTGTATAATAAACGATGTGTCTAACTCGGTGTTACAAACAAATGCACAAAGACATAATACTCTCGTGGAGTGTATAAACAGAAAACACGTTTATAACCGGCCAAAACCGGTTATAAAAACCCGGTTTTTGGCAATGTGATATATTTTTATGGTAGATTCGAGATAAAAATTAATGCAAAACTATCCAAAAAAAATTGGTTAGAACCGGCCAAAACCGGTTTTTTGGAAATGTGATACATTTATAGTTCAGTGATACAATTTTTTAGTGCAGATTGTGGTACAAAAATGAATACCAAAGTTATACGCTATAAGTTTATAAAGCCAATTTTTGGTTAAAACCCGGTTTCAATTTTGGCCGAAACCGGGTAATAAAAACCGGGTTTCTTGGAAATGTAACATATTTTTAGGACAGCTTCAGGTTTAGGGATACAAAGATCATGTATTCATGGTTTTAAACCGGGTTTCTCGAAATATGACACAATAGATATATTTTGACTACAGACTGGTGGGGTTAGGCGATTAACTACCAATAAACTCGACTTTAGTCTGATGTTGAATAATTTCGTATAAAAAGTAGAAAACCGAGATTCTTAAACCGAGATTCCTCGAATATATGTATGACACTATATGCAGCATGTCAGGGCAAACACCATACATGTCTTTTCAGGGCTGACTCGAGTTCGGTGATTAACTACCAATAATCTGGACTTCATTCTAATGTGGATCAAATTCGTATAAAAAGTAGAAAACCCGGGTTTTTTAACAGGGTTTCTCGGTTTATTGGTTTAACTACCAATAAACTAAACGTTATTCTGATCAATCAAAGTTTTCGTTTTTTTAAGGAAAACCTGTTTTTTTATACCCGGTTTCCTATTCGAGAGAATAGCAATAAGCTAAAATGCATTCCGTGCCATATGTTGAGCACATTTCTTGTAAATTATCTCTAAATTTCTTCTTCTTCAAAATTGTTCTCTAAATTTTAGAGGTATTTGCAGCCGTTGCACAGTGGAGTATTTGATAACAAAGCTGTGGATTAATTAAGACAAGTTTCATATAAACATTTTGAAATTTATTTCAATTCCTTACATTGTATTTAGCCAAAATCTATTTCATGTTAAATGTGTGTCGCGAAATTAAATATTTGCGATTACAATCGAAAAAAGTGATTTGGCTCAAAATTTCTACGACAATTTTTTTTCTTTTAGAATCGACTTGTCACAGTATTTATAACCCAATTCCATTTTTTTGCAGTAATATTTTTTACGATCCACAAATAGGAAAAAAAATAGAGTCCTATCTAGCCCAAAAATGAACTATATGTCCAACTTTATATTCAAAATACGCAATTTTGTGGATTGGACAAAAAATAATTTAAAATATCAAATCATTTTTTGAAGCGATATTTTCAACAGAAAAGAAGTAAAAGTTAAGTCAAATAAAGTTGAATTTTTTATTTCAGAAAAAAACACTTTGAAAAACTTGTAAATGTCAATTTCACAGCGAAAGAAAGCAAACAGAAAATTAAAGTATAAATTCAAAAGCAAACTTCGGCTACACTATACACCTTAGAACCGTCATTATTTCACAATTATGCCTACTATTAAAGGAGTATTCGAGTATTACTTAAAAATCTTTTATCAATTAATCCACAGTTTTTTACCTAATACCCGCCGTGCATTATTAGGAAGAACATTTCCCTTCACGGCCGATTTTGTCAAATTGCTATTTCACTGACAGCCGTTTGGTTGGTATCATTTCTATATCATTTTGATTCAAGAAGTATGACTTCATTATCTTTCGCGTTCACAGTGGAATGTACAGACTTTAACATTTTGACCCTATTTATTTTTATCCCCTTTTGAATTTTATGATTCTGGCCGCAGCCAGAACCAATTTTACCCCATTTTATTCAAATCTGGTTAAAGTACGATTATTGAAATATTACTTTTTTTCACGCCTACACAGTTTTTAGCTACAGCATTTTCATTGAGACTACTTTTATATATATTATTATATATAAATATAAATATAAATAAATAATATAATTTTATAAATTTCGATTTTTTTTTTATTTTACGAGTCTACACAGTCACGTCGAATCTTATGATTTTAGCTGCAGCCATTTGATCGATACCAATTTTATACATTTTCCTCTTCTCTCCCTTAAAAGAATGTATTTCGAATTTTTTTTTATTTTACGATTCAACGTAATTTGGGGGATATACATTCGAAAAAATTGGTACAATTTTTTATCCCATTTCGCCCCATTTTCACCCTAAATTAAGAAAACTTCCTTTATTTACAAGTCGGCGTAATTGAATTTCGTACTTTTAGCTGGTACAATTTTTGTCCCCTTTTGGTCCGTTTTCAACCTAAAATACATTTCGAAAACTTCCTTTATTTTGCGTGTCTACACCATAAAAAATATACCCACCGAATTTATTTATTTCTAGCAGCAGCTAATTGGTCGTTACCAATTTTATCCCTTTTCCTTTATTGCCCCCTTATAGTGTACGTATTTAGAAAAATTCCTTTATTTTGTGAGTCAACACAATTAGAGGGATGTACACTCGAAAATTCGTAATTCTAGCTGCTGTCATTTAATTGGTACTATTAATAGCCCGTTTGTCCCGTTTTCACCGTAAAAGTACAAATTTAGAAAATTTCCTTTATTTTACAAGTCGACGTAATTAGAGGGATATACACCCTGAATTTCGTACTTCTGGTGGGTATAATTTTTATCCTTTTTTGTCCGGTTTTCACCGTAAAAGTACAAATTTCGGAAACTTCCTTTATTTTGCGCATGTGCACAGCCAAAGGAATGCACACATCGAATTTTATGATTTCAGCTGTAGCCATTTGATTAGTACCAATTTTATCCCTTTTTTCCCTACTTTCTTACTTTCCGAGTCAAATAGAGAGCTTTACACTGGCAAATTCGTACAAGCTGTCACCGTTTGATTGGTACTGTTTTTTCACTTTTTTCTCATTTTTACCGTAAAAATAAAATTTGGAAAATTTTCCTTTATTTTGCGTGTCTACACAGTCAGAGGAATGTACACACCGAATTTTAAGATTCTAGCAGCAGCTAATTGGGCGGTACCTTAAAAGTACGCATTTCGAAAAAGCTGTCGTTTAATTGGTACTATTTGTATCCACTTTTGGTCCAGTTTCACCTTAAAAGTATACATTAAGAAAACTTTCTTTAAATTACAAGTCGACGCCATAAGAGGGAAATGCACTTGAAAATTCGTACTTCTAGCTTCTGTCGTTTGATTGGTACTACTTTTTATCCCCCTTTGTCCCGTTTTCATCGTAAAAGTAAAAATTTTCTTTTTTCAGCTATTGATCGGTACCAATTTTATCCCTTTTTCCAATTTCCCTCTTAAAAGTCTTTATATCAATGCAATTAGAGGGATGTCCACACCGAATTTCGTATTTCTTGCTGCTGGTACCTTTTATATCCCTTTTTGCCCTATTTCAACGCCTAAAAGTATGTTTTTTTAAAAGTAACTTTTTGTTTCGGGCATTTAGGGAATTCCTATTTTTTCCTATGTTTGTTTCCCTTTTTCAATAATCAAAATATTAATATAATGGGAAATTTTTAGGACTTTTATTACAATTTGTACATATATTTATTAAAGATAAAAGTTTTTTTAAAAAATATTAAAAATTTTCAAAATACATCTTCTGGAACATTCCCAATAAATACCCTATTTTAAGAAATCCCCACGAATGCGCCATTTCGCCTATTAAATTGTATGAGGTCCTGTTGTCTATCATAAAAACTTAAGTGTTTGGGACAAATCCTCTACTCTACAGGATTTTCAACCTGATCTGTAGGGATTTCGCTAGACACCAATGTCTATTCAATGTTAAATTATGAAAGTTTCCGTACCGAAGATTGTAACAAGAACGTTTAAATCAAGAATCAACATTTTTAAATTTATTGCCCCCAATATTTTGCATCTATATTTTATTGAATGCAAATTTATTTACATTATTTTTGTTTACAATGTTTTGAGATATTCTGACCATAAATCTATGACATCGTTTTGTTGTGGGTTCAATATGCTTCTGTTAAATATGATTTAAATGAGGCCACTGCATGAGATATTTACCAACTGTTCAAAGGACACTCGACTACGAACGACTCGACTTAAGCGGTCTCTTAAACGAACTCTTAAACATCGACCGGCTTAAGGGGTGGCCTTAAATGGAGCGATTAATTATGCGGGCGGGTATTTCTGTGGCGGATCAAGTTTCCTTTGATAATATTTTAATGTTTTCATTGCTTCGATTTGAAATGAAATCTCAGCAACATCGACATTCATTTATGGTATGTATTTATGTATATATTCATGTCTGTCTGTCTGTTTGTTTGTATATAAACAACTTAAAACTCATGTTTCACAAAACGCGCGAACAACACACACACACGCACGCACATACAATACATACAAACAGCACGAAAGCATAGTAGTTAAGTAAGTGGTTAAGTAAGTAGATGAATAAGTAGTAGTTTTAAGTAGGTAGCAGTAGTTAAGATTTAGAAGTAGTACAATGTTTGGCAGAAAACGCGTTTTTAATTTTCTTTTCTTATTTCTTTTCTTATCGATTGTTTAATTATTTGTTTCTTTTTTTGATTTTTTGTTTTTATTTTCAAGATTCAGAGAAACATAAGTAAGTGAAAATCAACACAAGAAACCACACAAAAAACAAAACAAACTCAAAACTAAACAAGATGGGGGCCACGAGTTGGCCACCCCCTACTTACCATTCTCTTTAGCCGCCGCCGGGTCCGCACTTTGATTCTGTTGATTTTGATTGACCACAAATGCGGAGTTCTCCTCTTTGGTAATGCTCATGTAGTAGCAGGTGTCGTCCTTTTTCATGATGTGCCGGGGGCCGGGATTGAGGAGTATGGTGTCTTCATAGAATTCGGGCAAGTGGGCCGGGCGCACACCCACCAAGGCCACGCCATATCTAGAAAAAATTGAAGATAATCATTTTGTTATTGCGGTTGGTGTTGTTTTTGGGCCGGGTATTTTGGAGATTTTTAGCCAGAGGGTGTTTGATTTTTGCCGGAGGGTGAGATATCGTATTTAACTTACTTTCGATGTGAGTGGAAACTGGCATAGGTAAAACTTTTACCCTCGTACTCTCCGAAGAAGCGACTATCACCCAAAACGATGTGATAGATTTCATTGCCAGAGCATTTGCCATACAAACGATGCCATTCTTCGGGTGATTGTTGGCCTTCCCTGGAAAAGTTATTGAACGATTAGCAAAAGCACACAATAATAATGACAACAATTCGTTGACTGCACACTTTTTCAACAGAAAAAGTGAAAATGTCAGATGTTTGTTAGAGAAAATAAGACACATATGGGAGACATGTTGGAGGGGTTCCAGAATCCATAATTTTAAATAGGAAATATTTCGAAAACAAGAACTATGATCACTGAATTTAGTATATATGAGTACTCATATTATGCGAAGGTTATCACTGTGATATGTTTAGAGTCATTCAACATTCAAGAAAAAGTTGTAACAGTGATAATTTTAAGTTAACATTTTTCATCATGTAGGAGAACTGTGTACTCAGTTTTCCATTTCGTGATATTTTCTCCTTTTTACAGAACTTTTTAGGATATATGTGCCAATTTGAATGATAGTGGTCTTAGTCAAAAATCCAAAAAAAAAATGAGATATGCTAATTTGTCTATTTACTTTGATCACATCTCTAATTTATGAACTTCTGTTTTCGATATTTATAAAAAAGTACTCTTACAATAACATTTCTCACCAAAATTGTCTTTAGTATTTGTTTGAAAGTGGTCTAAGTCACACAATATCCATTGATATGTGGTGATGTAAACAAACATTTTTTATTTATAATGTCCATTTTATAAAGTTTCTAGACGAACAACCTCTAAATACACTGTCCAACAGCATTTTTGGAACAGAATATCGACCCTATAATTCTGAAAGGGTATGTTGAGTAGATAATTTTTGTAGAACAAACTTATGGTCCAGCACGTCTGAGTTTTTTTTACAGTGGGTCAAAGTTTTCATTTTTTGGTCGAAGGGAGCATTATACTATATGAAAAAAATGCTTTAAGTTAATGTCTGAGAGAATTCTTATAGTCAGAGTTGTATTGTGGAATTGTATGAGGATTATTTTTGTGGAAGATCTTAACCCTCTAACCGGTCTCTTTATGGGTCAATTTGAACCTTTATTAAGGACATTAAAGGATTAAAATATTCTACGAATATGTTTGCCGCAAAATTTCAGTGGGTGTCACCAAAGACACCATTGTTGTAAATAAAGCTCTTTACGATTAATTGGCAAAATTACACGCAAACTTCTATAAAAAAATATAATTTTGTTTTAATAGTGGTTTATTATAGTATGTACATATTTATTTTTTTCCTTCAAATTTTCGAGTAAAAGGGAATTGGGAAATAGCAGTAGTATGAGAATGGATTAAAGATTAAACTTAATATGCTTTCCTGTATTTAGCTTGACGTGAATATCGGAACATTCAAGGAACATTTAAAGGTCAAGGTTTCTGTACAAGCCCCATACGTATTCAGCAAGCATTACACTTTGGGATTTCCCTTTGAATCATTCTTCCAATACCTTTATATCCTGATGAAACCTTTCATCGTGTTCATCTGAAACCGCTCCAAGGTTTTCTTTAAAAAAAATTGAGATGAGAGTGCAGAAAATGCAGCTTTAGTGACATCTTAACACCAATTATTATATAACTAATAAATATCACACCCGATTTGTAAGTCACAGCTGACTAGACGCGAGAACTCAGTGTTCGGCCCGGCCGAACTTGACGCCGTTTTTACCTGCTTTGTTGGCGTGTAATTTTGCCAATTAATCGTAAAGAGCTTTATTTACAACAATGGTGTCTTTGGTGACCCCCACTGAAATTTTCCGGCAAATATTTTCGTAGAATATTTTAATCCTTAAATGTCCTTTTTTAAAGGATATTTTTGGATTTTCTCCAAAAAAGGGTCAAATTGACCATAAAGAGACCAGTTAGAGGGTTAAAATCTTCCACAAGAATAATCCTCGTACAATTCCACAATACAACTCTGACCGAAAGAATTCTCTCAGACAATAACTTACAGCATTTTTTTCATATAATATAATGCTCCCTTCGACCAAAAAATGAAAACTTTGACCCACTGTAAAAAAGTCAGACGTGCTGGACCATAAGTTTGTTCTACAAAAATGATCTACTCAACATACCCTTTCAGAATTATGGGGTCGCTATTCTGCTCCCTTCAAAAAGTCTTAATTTGTTGGACAGTGATATTTATAAATATTTTTTTTGAAAAAAATATTTTCTGTTTTCTTTCATTTTTGTAAGGAAATATTACTTTTGAGAAAAAATAAAAATTTTGTTTGTTAATTTTTTTCATTTTTGAGTACAATGAAAGTCAGTGCAACCTCTAAAAGTAGTGGTTCCCTTAGAAGTACTAACGTTGTCGATTTTTTTTATAAAAGTTCGATATAGTAGTAGGATATTCTAAGAAAAACAAATCTTGTGCTTCGGTGGACAATATTTTTAATTGACTCCAACATAAATCATTGCATATCTCAGAACGGATAAAGTGTGATTTAGGTCGTTATCATTCTAACTGGCACATATGTGTTTTAATAATTTATTTTCGTACTTTTCTGAGTCATATATGGCTTTCAAATGAAAATACTTTAAATTTCATGCTTCTATCTGGATAAGTTTAGCATTTCTTATATTTAATTTTGATCTAGAAAATCGTCACTTCATAATTCATTTTTAAAAAAAGTTTTACTGTCACAATTTTCTTATTGTTTTCAATACTAATGTGAAATCTACGCTTTTTTATGCTTACGAGACTTGGAACTCAGCACAAAGTCATTTGTATGGCCTATAAGTCTTCGTAATGATATGTGTAAGAAGGATTTTTCATATATATTGGTCAAGGACAATATCAAACACTAATCAACAACCGATTTCAATTGACAGACAACCAATGCGTTATGTTCTATCTGAAACCTTTCTCATTACCATTTTCTGTAGGCTGATGGGGTTGCAACACGATACAACCTTTTCCTCATGAACTATTTAGACAACCACCCACTACAACAATGAGTGGTGAAAATTTTTGGAGATGAGTTTGTTAAACATGTTACATTTCTTTTCATCTCATGCGCCCTTATTCAACATCAAGTTATGATCACGATGTGGTGCGTAGTACAGCACGTCAGAAAACTCAGGTTCGAAACCTGGTCGGGCCAAAGAAATCATTTGTCGATGAAGATGAATTTTGGACGGGTTGTCCTAATTTTAATTATTAGTTTTGGTGCTGTTTGATTAGTGACTGATTGATTGATTTTGTTTGCGTTTTGAACGTAATACATTCTAATTTCGGCTATTTCCTATTCAAAAAATTCTGTGATAGTTTTTTAATTACTGTTATATTTTTTACTGTTATAATATCGCTGCTATAATTTTCATATAGAAAACTATGCATTGTGAAAAATTCGTAACTTTATTTCACTGTGATAATTTTCTTAAGAAACTGATCACTTCATTTTAGAGAAAATTATCTGTGATAACTTTTTTTAGAAAATTATTTAATATTTTTGTTTGTCAAAAAAGCTTTTGTTAAAAAAAATATTGTGATAATATACTAATGGTATTGTGATAATATACTAATGGTATTGAACTGTGAACAATTTGTTTCACCAAAAAAAAATCAGTAATCAGTTTCTCATCGAAATTTTTCACTGTGATAAGTTTCCTCTTGGTTTTTACTATGACAATTTTCGTAGAGATAGCTTTCCTTAAAGAACATTTTCTGTGTCATATATTATAGAACAAATTTCATTGATAAAAATTTCTTATGAAAAATGTTCGTATAGAATAATGTTCATTGTGAGAATTTTGTCCCCATGATAATTTTTTTAAGAAAGTTCTCAAGGTGATATTATTTTCTTAAAAAAATTTTACTGTGATAATTTTTATATGAAAATTTGCACAGTCATAATTTTCTCAATTTAGACAATTTCTTACAGAGAATATAGTACAGTAATACTATTCTTATGAAAAATCTGTGTTTTCACTATAAATGGACGTATGTATTGTTACACTAACATTTTTGTACAAAATCGACTATTGTGACGTTTTTCTAGAGGGAAGATAATTTCTTTAGGAAAAGTTCTCACGGTTATAATTTTCATATAGTAAGATATTCACTGTGATTATTCTCTGATAGCAAAATGTTCAATACAATAATGCAAAAGTTTTCACAGCGATATTTTTTTAATAGAACTATTTTCTATGGAAAAATTCTCACTATTTCTCACAAAAAAAATTATTGCTGTTATAATTTTTATAGGAAAAAAAATTCAGACATATTTATTTCATAAAACAAACTTAAAATTTTGACTAATTTCTAATAGTGATACTATTGTTATGAAAAAACTGTGATAGTTGTTACATATAGAAATTGTGTCACTGTTATTTTCTTTACAATAAATATGCTTTGTTAATTTTTGTTTTTATGATTGTTAAAATTTGAATTTATGTTTTAAAGCGGTATTTTTCTTGCACAATTCTTAAATTGTTGCACTTTACAGAAATGCTATTAGGGTTGATTGTTATAACATTTTTTTTTAGATTTCAATTTTGAGATTAATTTTCTCAAGTCAGACCTGTTGTCAAGAAATTTTACATGGGACGACAAGTTCCCTACCTAAAGCCAATAATATGTTAATGTCATCATGAATGGAAATTTCGTTGTCGTTAATATTTATATTATTTAAATTGTTGTTGTTTTCGTTCACATATACTTTTGTTTATTTTGATTGACGCCATAGCCTTGACCATTATCGATAATAGTTCGAAACGAATTAACTAATTAGGCCATTTGCGTTGTCATATACTACCTGCTGTATGTGGTTAATTATTAGCGTGTAAATTGTGAATATATTTACATTTTTCCCAGCGACGAGAAGCAATTTGTCAAAATGATCTAAAACCCGAAAAAGTGGACATTGGCGAGCCACTCAGCCATGTCGGGCAGCTATAACCATTATATCAACAAACGACACAAAAAAATAAACTAAAGAATGAGCTAATTGATATGTAAATACAGCTAAACATGATGTCTGCAGGCGATGTGAAACTGGCTGACTCATGCCATGGGGGATACATTAGGGCAATGAGCACGAGCAAGGGGGAGTGGGGAGATGTTTGCCCTGTACTCACACCCTTATACGTTTCGCATGTTTATCTCCCAGCTACATGGGGATAATCCCAACCCACACCCGGGCAATTTGGGACAGCATAAAATAGTAGCTTATTTGCATAATGCACGAGCAACTAGGAAGCAACTACTCCTGTGTGGAGTCACCACACAACGAATATATTACCCTACATTGTTGGCCACATTGTTTTAAGGGCTTCCGTATTAATATGTTCTCTAAATGCATTGACATTCTGTCCAATGAGTACGCAGTCCAGCCAATTCGGAGAGCATGAAGATCCTTTGACCCCAAAATCTCGGGGGAGGAGATAATCAAATTAAACGGGTTTGAACCCGAAATTACACAAGGAACTTCATGCTCGTCTTTCAATTTTTTGTTTTGTAAAATTTTGTTGCCTCTCATGGAACAGACTGTTTGCTGTCGTAGCAGTCGTCATCGTAGTTTAGGATATGTATGTATGTATGTGTATGTTACTGTTATTTTATACTTACTGCCCCCGTGATGTATGCAACAGGAGTGTCACTAATGTACTGGCACCAGGACATGTACAGTTATTAGCCAACAAAGCATATTTAAATTCGTCCTCACACACGACATGTTCAGCGAATTTAACATGAAGCTTATGTTCGGGTCTACAAAAAAGGAAAGCAAAAACGTTAAGACGTACAAACACACACACACGTACATACACATTAGCTCATATGTAGCACCGGCCGGCCACACGGAACGGACGAGCGGAAACTGAAAAAATAATGCCATCAAAGGTACCACCCACCCGTGGGATGGGAAGATAGCTTTGACCGATATCTTACCTGAATATCTGCACATATTGGGGTACAACCGGCGCGAAATCCTTGACGGCCCAGGAACGCAGTATCGTGTGCTCATCGGCAGCAGTCTTATCGGCATAATTGCGTGCGGCCAGTATGAAGCAGGCTTCCGCCTCATTCATGCGTGCTCGTGCCAAATCGCCATCCTTTAAACAGGATCCCTGGGTGGTGAAACAAATAGATAAAGAATAGAAAGAATTAAATGATGTCAGTGTAAATGTTTAGGATAAGCCATTAATTATTTGGAGAAAAACTTCTGGACAATGGTCATGCAATGTGAGGTTTTCTTTTTGGGGGGAAGATAATGATGGAGACCGCCTGGTTGTGGAATAATTCAGGAAAGGGCTAATATAGAAGAAGGAAATTAAACAGGGTTATATTTCCCGCTTTATAGTATCGAAAATAGTTAAAAATGTTTGATGTTTAAGAAATTTATGAATACAGAAGATATTTTTAGGACAACGGTGTCTGAGGTATTTTTTTAGAAAAGCCCATCCTTTATAATAAACTCTTTATAACGTTTTTCACTACGACAATTCTCTTATGGAAAAAATTGATTGTGGTAAATTTCTTATTGCAAAATTTTCATAATCACATTTTTTTCTTAGAAAAGTGCGACTTTTTTCCGGTAATAATTATTTTATGAAAAGATATTACTGTGACTATTTTCTTATAGAAAAGTTTTCTCCATGATAATTTCCTAATGTGATTTTTTATTATGATAATTATTTTGTAGAATTTTTGACCATGAACCTTGACGATGATACATAGATATTACAGAGTTTATGCATTGAGTTATTTTTTACAGAAAAGTTTTTAGTGTGATAATTTACTAATGCGATTTTAACTGGTAATAGTTTTTATACAAAGTTTTTGACTGTGATAATTTTCTTATAGAACATTTTTGACTGTGTACATTTTTATAGATTTTTTTATTTTTTATTTTTTAATTTTTAATTTTAATTTTTTAATTTTAATTTTTTATTTTTTATTTTTTATTTTTTATTTTTTATTTTTTATTTTTTATTTTTTATTTTTTATTTTTTATTTTTTATTTTTTATTTTTTATTTTTTATTTTTTATTTTTTATTTTTTATTTTTTATTTTTTATTTTTTATTTTTTATTTTTTATTTTTTATTTTTTATTTTTTATTTTTTATTTTTTATTTTTTATTTTTTATTTTTTATTTTTTATTTTTTATTTTTTATTTTTTATTTTTTATTTTTTATTTTTTATTTTTTATTTTTTATTTTTTATTTTTTATTTTTTATTTTTTATTTTTTATTTTTTTTTTATTTTTTATTTTTATTTTTTTATTTTTTATTTTTTATTTTTTATTTTTTATTTTTTATTTTTTATTTTTTATTTTTTATTTTTTATTTTTTATTTTTTATTTTTTATTTTTTATTTTTTATTTTTTATTTTTTATTTTTTATTTTTTATTTTTTATTTTTTATTTTTTATTTTTTATTTTTTATTTTTTATTTTTTATTTTTTATTTTTTATTTTTTATTTTTTATTTTTTATTTTTTATTTTTTATTTTTTATTTTTTATTTTTTATTTTTTATTTTTAATAGAATAATGCGACAAATTGCTATTGACGTGCATCATATCCCCAAAATAAAAACCATTGTCATAATCTCCCCACCCCCTCCTTTCGATTTTGCCCAACTTACCTGGATATAAATGACACGCTGAGCCCAGATCGGCACTTGCAATATCATACGCATTGTCGTGTCCAACTCCATGGGACTTAGTAGCACCACATAGTAGTCCTGCAGCAATGGATGAGCGTAGAATTCATTGAGGAAATCCATGATGGTATCAGCATGCAAGGTGGTCGAACACACGACCACATGTTTCTCACTCTGGGCACGATGGGAAGAATAGCTGCCACCCAATTTCTGGCGTTCCATCCACGTAAAGGCCAATTGTTCAAACTAAAGTTAGACAAAAGAAGGAAGAAAAAACGTGAACGAACAAAGAAGAAAATAAAGATGATATACAAATACGTGAAGGCATAAAACACACACGCACACAATTCTACAATTTCCTTGAGCTTTAGGAAATTCACATCAAAGGACGAAAGTCAACAGAAAATGGGTTTGTTTGAAGAATTTAAAAAAAAAACAAGCGACAATGTTTAAACATTTTTTAAACATGATGTCCATGCCCATGTCCTCGTTCATGTTTGTGACTGGTTCCATGTTGTTTTTGTTTTTTTTTTATTTGTTTCTAATAAACAAGAAAACAATAAAGTTTAGGACAAATGCATAGAATCAAGGAACTTTATTGCACTTCACTGCAAACTACATCCTTTCGTGTTCTCTTTACAGTGTCCTGGAAAACACTGTAAACTTTTTGTTATTGTTTTTTGTGTTCCTTCTATTTTTACAACGAAAAGGTTATTGGCATTTCCTTCTGCTTCCATTGCTTTTGCTCGATACCATTGATTTTGACAGTTTCGAAGCAGATATTGATTGATAGATAAACACACTGAGACCTAGAGGACCAGGACTACACAAGTCTGTCCTTGTGTGTGTGTTTGTGAGCAGGACTTAAATTTTTGATGTAATTTAAGCAAACCGTTCCGCCCTCCTTTAACGAGTCACAATGACTTTGATCTGTTTTCAACCCTTTTTCATTGTTTGGCAGATGTGACCTAGATAATGTTCTACGAAAACGTGACGACATAAGCACAGTGGGGTGTTTTGGTGAAGTTTACACAGGAATGAATACAGGAATCCTTAAAAATAATAAAATACCGTGATTTGTTAAGAATATTTATAATAAGATCCATTCGTATTTGAGATTGATATGAGGTTGTTTCCTATAATAAACCATAGTTTGGAAGATTATTCATCCAATTTTTTTTAAAAAATTTACAAATGAACGGAAAGGTTAGGTTATGACAGACAACAAAAAATGCGATTCAATAACCGCTCTATTTGTAGAAGTAGTATGGACCGCTATTTTGTGACAATAAAATGGTCGATTTTAAAAAAGGTTTACCTCTGTGGACTAAACATAACTCGAACGCGATTTATCCGACTGTATTCGTAAAAATTTTTAAATATCCGCAATCGTTTTATCTCCAAGTCTTATTAATATCATAGTTTAATATGTTAAATAGTTTCAGAGCTATTTATAAAGTTGCGAGGAAAAAAGTTCACCCAAAATTAAAAAAAAATTAATAAAATAAAAAATCTGAAAATTCAGAAACGTCAAAAATTTTAGCTCCAAAAATAATTCTCCAGTTGCAGATAATTAGACTTTGGATTTTTTGATACAAATCGTTCTCAAGTTATGTTAAAAACTGTGGAACAACCATTAAAAAAGCTTATCGTTTGAATTTAGAAATTATGAAAAACAAGTAAAAACGACCATGGATTGCATTTTATAGAGGCTGTCCATTTTCGTAGAAGTGCAGTAATATTACAGGAAAATAAATATATTTTTTGAATATAACCAAAACAAAACAAATACAAAATATGAAAATTTAGTATCTCAAGTGCAAAGTAACCTAACTTCATGATTCAACCAATTTTTGCCGTAGAAGTAAAAAGTAAGATTTTGGAAAAATCTTTTCATTTTACGTGTCTATGCAGTCAGAGGAATGTATACACCGAATTCTATGTTATAGCTGCGGTCATTTGGTTGGTACCATTTTTATCCCTTTTTTCCTATTTTACCCCCTTAAGAGTACGACTTTCTAAAATCTCTTTATTTTACGTGTCCTTGCAATTAGATGAATGTACAGACCACATTTCATCATTCTAGCTGTAGCCGTTAAGTTGGTACTATTTTTATCCCTCTGTACCCATTGTATCCCTTGAAAGTACGAATTTGGAAAAAACTTTTATTTTTCGTGTCTACGCAGTCTGAGGAATGTATACTCCGAATTTCATGACTCTAGCTGCAATCATTTGGCTGGTACTATTTGTATCCCCTTTTCTATTTTAACCCCAAAAAGTACGAATTTCGAATAATCCGTTTTTACGTGTCTACGCAAACAGAGGAATGTATACACCGAATTTCATGACTCTAGCTGCAAACATTTGGTTGGTACTATTTGTATCCCCTTTTACCCATTTGAACCCCAAAATGTAAGAATTTCGAAAAATCCTTCTATCTTACGTGTCTACGCAATCAAAGGAATGTATACACCGAATTTCATTATTCTAGGTGCAGCCGTTTGGTTGGTACCATTTTTATCCCTCTATTCCCATTTTATCCCTTAAAAGTACAAATTTGGAAAAAATACTTTTATATTATGTATCTACTCAATTAGAGGAATATATACACCGAATTTCGTATTTCTAGCTGTTGTCGTTTGATAGGTACCATTTTTATCCCTTTTTGCCCCATTTCACCCCCTACAAATAAAAATCACTTTATGATGTACTATTTTGTTATAGGGGGAATGCACATACCCAATATCAAATAAGTGCAAGCAGACATATTGAAAAAATGTGCTTAAATACTCTAAAATATTAGGGAATATTATGGGTATTTTTAGTCCTTGTGAGGGAAATAATTTTCCCTTTGGGCCGATTTCGCCCAGTTTCAATCCCAACCTATCTACGACTATAAGACGTATTTATGGAAAATTTGGTCGTCTAAGCTCTTTTAGCTCTTTAGATGCTAGCGTGTTTTCAACAGACGGACGGACATAGCTAGATCGTCTTAGAATTTTATGACGATCAATAATATATATATTTTAAAGGTCTCAGGTCGATATTTCAAGGTGTTACAAACGGAATGACAAAGTTAGTATACCCCCATCCTGAAGGTGGAGGGTATAAAAAGTAAAAAATATCCATACAATTTTTGATATCTTTTTCAACTTTAAGGCATCAGAATTCATAAGAAAATGCTATACACAGCCGTTCGACAACATTTTTGTAAACTAGTGCTATTTTTGTTGTTGGGAATCATATTAAAATTTATTTTAATTTTGTTGTATTTTCTGATATATATATTGACTTTGGGCGGCTTAATTAATGTCATTAAAATATTTCCCAAAAACACAATTTCTTCCCCACTGTGCGATTTATACACATATTCATACACGAACTAATTTATGAAATTTTATACAACTCATTTTGGTTTCAATGAGCTGTCATATTTCATAAAATGTCCATAACACACGCACGCACACACACGCTCCCCACCCCCACCCCACCATAACCCAGCAACACTTTACACGAGTGCTCAGACAGACATCGACCACCCCCCATCCCACCTAACCACAGATTATTGGTGGTGGCTGGCTGTTTTGTTTGTTTTGTTGTCTTTGGCACACTTACCTGAGTTGGCAGAACAATTAGAGCCACACAAATCATTATGACCATGTACAATTGTGATGGCCAGATGTCGGGCACAAAATCACCGTAGCCCACCGTCGAGAAGGTGACCACCACATAGTACGTGGACTGAAATAAATTCAAATGGCGATGGCCGGCACGTTGAAAGTGTTGTATGCCACAAACGCTAAACGGAAACAGAGAGAGAGAGAGAGGGGGGAGAAAGGAAACCATTGAATTATATTTGCCAGTTCATATACATATTTCGATTAACTACTCCCATTCCTTGTGGAATGTGGGTATTTGTGATGGGCGACAGCTTACCTCGTGAAGACCAAACACAACAAGGTGGCGGACAGTATTGTCAATTGTTGTGACAAGGCGGACTGTGATTTTTGCATGGCCCGATGTAAATCGTTCTGGAACAGAGTGTTTGGATATTTATTAAATTTTGTATATATTTATGAAAGCTTTTGTGCGAGATACTTACGAACATGTTCTCCAGTGAACGTTTCGCCAGCCAGCAGTTTAGGAATATGGGTATAAATAAATTTCTTAAAGGTGGCCATAATATCTGCAACACGTGAAACCAAAAATAGAACAACACTTTGTTAATAATGCTGAGTTACAAAGAAAATGTTTATTTATACCAAAAATATACTCAGTAGATATTTTTAAAATACCATCAAGTTTGGAATTTAATAAATCCTTAAAATCCTATCAAAGTGGATTCACAGAAAGTTATTGGAATTTGCTTAAGAAATTCTTGTTGTGAAATAGGAATGGGATGGATTTTAAAACCACCTGGGAAAGATTATAACTAAAATTTCGTTTGTAAGAAACACACGAAGCAAGAGAACAAAAAATAATTTTCGGTGGAGTGAAGTTCGTTTGATAATAGCATTTGGCTATGCGATTAACAAGTAATCTGAAAAATCTGATATTTCGTACTAAATGTATCCTATATTTCAAGGGTGCAATTTCGTGCTGGCAAAAGCTACCCTACACAAATTGATTGTGTAGAATCTCACAAAGTCAATGTCTGGTGAGCTTTACAGGACAACCATACTCCGTTCCCATAATACCATCGGTAGAAATCAGGAGTTATCAGAGTACAATGAAACTTCATTTCTAAATGGGTTATGATAGCCTTAATTCAAAATATTATTTTTGAGTAGCGTTTTTTGAAAAGCGTTTGTGATAGTTTTTAACCGAATCAATGGGCATATCAAAAAAATCAATGTGCTATTTAAAATTTTAAATTTGAACTACCGGTAGAAAAACATTCATTTTTTATTTTCCGGTTTATGTTTGACATTTGCAAAGTGGGACGCTATACGATCGAACAAAATTGGGAAATATTAAAAACTTACTTCCAAAGTAGTGAGTCTTTAATGCGAACTGTAAGAAATTTACGTGGATTTTTTTGTATGAATAAAAGGCCCAAAACTGCCCCGCAGTAGACCCTAGAGGGGAGAAGTGTAAGACTGACCCCAATTAATTTTGCCTCCTCAACATTGTCCCTAACCATACCTCCAGTTCTCCCCTCTAGGGTCTACTGCGGGGCAGTTCTGGACCTTTCTTTCGTAAAAAAATAGGCAAATGTATGGGGGCCGCCTTAAGGGTTGCAGATGGAGGGTAGGAGTGTTTTGAAAAAAATATTGTGGCTGAAAAAATATAGGGGGCGGGTCTTACATTTGACCCCACTAGCGGTCTCCTGGGGCCAGTAACAGCGGTGGGGATAAATTTTATAAATATTAAAAAAACAACGTTTTCATTGTTACGAGCGATGCGAGCACATGTATAAAAATTAATAGGAAAAGTGAGATTTTTAGTGTGTCGAATATTTGGAATATTTTGTTTATCAGCGCTTCTCATTTGTCGCATGTGACCGCTGGTACTAATATGAACCTTGATTTAAGTCAAAGACATACATTCGTTGCGAAAGTTCTGACGAGATGGGGTAGCGCCCATCGAAACTGCGCAGTCAACTTTTAGCTGCAACAATAAAGGTCACACTTTGCCTTTTTGCTAATTTTGGGTTCTGCTGAAGACTTCAGCACAACCTTTGGTCTGAAACCAAAAAATGACAAGACATAAAAAAACATTTTTTTGTATGGGAGCCCCCTTAACGAGTGGGGATAGAGGGTATGTGTGTTCGAAATAAATGTTGGGGAAGGAAAATTGGCGGCCGGTCTTACAGTTAACCCCTCTGGGGGCGACTCCGAGGCAGTTTTGGGACTTTTCCTGTATTTTTACCACTTACCTTTGACCCCGATGAGCGCCCACTTACACTCACCCCACCAACCCAATTTTTTGGCTCATGAACGAGAAGCACAACTCACTTGCCGAATTTGAAAAAATTATGAAAAAATACGATCCTTTGGACCTTTAAAACGACATAAAAAACTAAATTCGAAGCAGGTCCGTTTTCTGATTTTTTTCCATGAAAGGCCGCTGGAATTCTTGTTCCTTAATTCTTTGGTATATTTTCATACAAGCTGCGCCAAAAATTCAAAGGAATTGAGGCAGGTTCTTGGAATTCCGAATTCGAAATAAATGTTGGGGAAGGAAAATTGGCGGCCGGTCTTACATTTAACCCCTCTGGGGGCGACTCCGAGGCAGTTTTGGGACTTTTCCTGTATTTTTACCACTTACCTTTGACCCCGATGAGCGCCCACTTACACTCACCCCACCAACCCAATTTTTTGGCTCATGAACGAGAAGCACAACTCACTTGCCGAATTTGAAAAAATTATGAAAAAATACGATCCTTTGGACCTTTAAAACGACATAAAAAACTAAATTCGAAGCAGGTCCGTTTTCTGATTTTTTTCCATGAAAGGCCGCTGGAATTCTTGTTCCTTAATTCTTTGGTATATTTTCATACAAGCTGCGCCAAAAATTCAAAGGAATTGAGGCAGGTTCTTGGAATTCCGAACACTGGTATTTTAAAATTTCATTAATATAAAGTTTTCGCTTAATTCGCCTACAACCACGCCTAAGTCCCATTCCATCTCATTTTAAAACAACCCATTACCAGTATTTTTAAATGAGTTCAAAATTATATGAAAAATCATCAGTGCCACGGTCAGCACCCATATGATTATTTTTATTTTTACGATTTGTAAAATCTCAGATAAAACCCCCTCTATCTTATAATTAATTTTAAACAGCTCCTATAACTAAATAAATGTCTAAAGCTTAATACATATATCAGCTCAATCTTTGCTAAAACAATGGATAATGCCTTCTAGTTGTCCATTAATTACTTAAACATTTCAAATAATCATATAATAAAATTATATATGTACAATCAACACAGCTAATCTGCGGTATTTTTTAAAGTATAATTTTAGGAATTCATTTACCTTGCATGTCATAGAACCTTACATCCCTATAGTATGCTTTAAACAAATATTCCAAACTAAAGTAATTATACTCAAAGTATCTCTACTACAGCAAAAAATTGAGATAACATAAATCGATAAGAGAATTAGAAAAAATATGCTGAGAGTCATTGAAATGACTAATAAATTACATATTAAATATACAACACTAAATTTGCTATCCTAACTTTGCCATACCCAGGAAAACCATTGGCTTTGTGGCCTCCCAATGGGCTAATAAATAACAAAACATCCCCCAGGGACTAACATACGAGTATAAATTCAACATATTTGATAATGGATGCCAAGTGGTTTGACTGATATCCTCTTGTGGACATTGGAAAATGGACTGACTAATCGTGTCATTGTCCATCGCCTAAATAAATAAATCGATTGACATTTTTCAACCCATCCCATCCCTACCTAACCTAACGCAACATAACCTTGTGAAACACTACTAATACACAGGTCCTTCAAAGGACATCTTTTGTGCTCGGTAATAACTAAAGCACTAAAAATACATTTGAAAATAGGATGAACTTACCGTTAATGCAAAAGGTATTGTCGTAATTAATTCTAATATAAAATGAAACGAAAGAATTTGTTGCCATATATTCCCCTGAAAAAGAAATGAATAAAAGTGAAAGGAAGACAAGAAAGAAGAAGAAAAAGAGCATTAATAAAATATGCAACAAAATGAAAGATAAACAACAACTTAAGCAAATAAAACACAATAAATTGGCCTTGCTAAGCACAACATAAAGGCTCACTCACGCACACCTGCGATACACATGAGTATGTGTGAGAGAAAGTGACATATATTGTTGACCGACCATCACACATGTGTGTATGTATGTATGTACTCACCTTATAGCCTAAATATGTTAATAGTACGGCTTCTGTTAGTGATACTAATGCTAAAATTAATTGAACAGCCCATAGCACTGTGGGCCGATTCACCCACAATATTGCCTCCCAGTTGATGATGGGTTTCTCCTGAAACTCCTCTTCGGTTAACTGTGCCGAAGCTAAAAATTCCGTTTTATTGCTAACCGTACAGCCATAACTGTAAAGAGGAAGAAGAAGAATATTACAAATATTAAGGTAGGAAATCCTTTCAAAAAATATTAAGGCAAAATGAAGCCATAAAACATATCATTTTCAGGAGTGTGCTCATCATCATATAGTCGTTAATGCACAGTGGTTCCATACAAACGGAATATGTGTTATAATAATGACAGTCCCCCACGGAGAAAATTATGTAGATTTGACTGCAAAAATATATTTGGTACAGACTGAAGTATTATTTATATTGCAACAATTTTAGTCATATAAAAAAAATACTTAAATGGGAAATTCCATATTAAATAAACGAAAAATCTTCAAAGGCCTTCTGATTTGGATGAAATTGTAAAGAATTATTTTTAAAAACTGTGGCAACACTGTGATTTATAAATTTCGCATATTTTGAAGGAGAGGGGTTATTCAACCAGTATTTTTTGTTTTGCGTAGAAGACGTTGTCATTTTCACATAAATATTTAAATAAAAATTCAAGATAAAATATTGATATTTATGAAAAAATCCACACTTATTTTTTTATATTTAACATTAGAGTTTTTACCTGCGTTTTTTGCCGAACAATAATTAAACAAAAATTAAAGAAAACATAGTTTTTTATTTTTAGGAAATTTTCAGAAAATAAGAACAAATCTCATGACAAATTTGAAAAAAATAATCGTAGATTTTTTCAAAAAATAAATTTAAAAACCGACTTTTAAATTTCTTAAATTTGAAATTACATTTTTTTACTTCAGTTTTTTAAATCTTTAATAATAAAACATTTTTTTTTGGTTTTGAAAGAAAATGTTCAGAAAATAAAAAACATGTCATGAAAAATTAGAAAAAATAATCGTAGAATTTTTTCAAAAAATAAATTTCAAAATCGACATTTAATTTTCTTAAATTAGATTAAATTAAATTTTTTAATCTTTAATAATATTTTAATTTTTCAAAAAATAAATTTCAATATGTGATTTTGAGAGAAAATGATCAAATTTCTATATTATTGAAATTTATTTAAAAAAAATCTACGATTTTTTTTTAATTTTTCATGAGTTTCTACTGGAGAGTTTGTGCGGAATAAAAAATTAAAAAATATTTAAAAAAGAGATCATTTTTATTCAAAACCAAACATTGAAATTTATTTTTGGAAAAAAAATCTACGTTTATTTTTTATTTGAAATTAGATTTTCTACTGAAGAAATATGTTTAAATAAAAGTTAAAAAATACAATTTTGTTTTAGAATCAAATATTGAAATTTATTTTTCGAAAAAAATACCATAATTTTTTAGCATGAGATTTTTTACTGAATATTTTGTGAAGAAATAACAATTAAAAAATGTAATTTTCTTTGAAAACCAAATATTGAAATTTATTAATTGAATAAATTTGCGATTAATTTGCAATAACATTTTTTACTGAAGATTTTGTGCCGAATAAAAAATCTGCGATTAATTTTACAATGAATTTTTTACTGCCTATTTTCGCAAAATAAAAAAATTAAATTCAAATTATATGAACATTTTCTTCCAAAACCGAATATTGAAATATATGCTTTGAAAATAATAAATCGATTATTTTTTAAATTAGTAGTTTTTTATCAAATTTAAAATTAAATACAAATTATAAAAAAATGATTTGAGATTTTTTACTGTGGAAATGCAATAAAAAATTAAACACAAATTTGAAAAAATTTTTTGAAATAATATATTGGAATTAATTTTTGAAAAAAAGAGTTAGCAGAATTCTTGATTTTTAGTAAATAAAAAATTAAATTAAAATTTAAAAAATATTTTTTTTAAATGAGTCTTTCTTTATTGATATAGGGTCCGCCAAATATTTTTTTTGAAAAAGCTATTAAAAAACTACTGAATATTTTCTCAAATTTCTTTTTTTATTTGAAAGTACAATCCTTCCGGTTAATAATGGAAAATAATTTCATTCAAATGGCTGCCTCGGGCACCCCACAAATAATAGTCCAACGGTTGAATAGTTGAAAAAAAACGTTAGATGGCGGACCCTCTATATTTCTTGTATTTTATTTTGTTTATATTAATTTTCCATTCATGAAAATAAAATAATAAAAAGGAAATTCTCATATACTTCTACATTTTTACAGATATCCCACAAACTACTGGCTAACTAACTCTGACATCAAAATGAATTGAGATTTATTCTATGAAAACAATTAAATACAAATTTTAAAAATATTTTGAATGAAAACATTGGAATTATTTTCTTTAATTATTTTAGCAGAAAATATATTTTTAATGAAATGTTTAAGTAATATTATTATTTTTTTATATTTATTATTCCTTATATTCTAATTTATATTATTTTTGTAATTTTCCATTATGAAAAAATATTAAAAAGGAAATTATCATATATTTCTACATTTTACTGATATGCCAGACAATGGCGATTCCATAGTGAAATTCAGATTCTGTACAGCAGAAATGTTGTCTATACCAGAAAATTAAAAAAATAACGTAGAATTTTTAAAATAGTATTTAATTAAAAATCAAAATTTTTAATTCGGTCAAAACTAACAATTCTCTTACAAAAACTTCAAATAGAAATTTATACAAAATTTCTAAATTAAAGTTGTATTTTTTTTTTAGTTTTTTCGTTTGCATTTTTTTTGGTCTGTAATCAATATTTGATTTGAACTGGGATATTGTCCTGGCTCAAGACCATTTTGCTTCTATATTTAATAGAATGCATGAAGGTGGCATTTATTACTTGGCTGCAGACTACCACGATCATGATTTCGACCATGTCAAAAGTCTTTTCAAGTGGCTTCGCAGCGATTTTTCAAAAAACCCGGCTTCGCAGCGATATTTCAACATCAAACCCGGCCTCTATAAGGAAATGATTCTCACAAACGAACGAGAAGCACAACTCACTTGCCGAATTTGCGTTTAAAAAATCGCACCAAGTAATAAAGCACACATGCCATCTCACAAGCATCCCATTGAGTTGCATATGTAAGTAAGTGTATATGCAGGTATAGTTACCCAGCAATACTTCTGCCGTGCCAACGCTCATTTGTTTTAGTTTTTTCGTTTGTATTTTTTTGGTCTGTAATCAATATTTGATTTGAACTGGGATATTGTCCTGGCTTTTTATTTATATTTAAAAAATCTTCGACTATTTTTCTAATTTATTCTGTTTTAATTTATTTTTTAAAAAATCTACGATCATTTTTAATTATTTAAAAAAAAAAATACGATTATCTTTTTAAAGAAAATCTACGATTATTTTTTAAATTTATTCATTGAGAACAAATTTCGTTTTTTATTTATATATAATCTTCTACTTTTTTCTAATCTATTCTGTTTTAATTTATTTTTTGATACGATAATTTTTAATTATTTAAAAAAAAAAAAATCGTCTATTATTATTTTAATTTATTTTATTAAAAAATCTACGATTATGTTATTGGTTTTTATTTTTTGAAAAAATCTGATTATTTTTTTAACTTATTGTTTGTCAAATGTATTCTTTGAAAAAATCTTCGTTTTTATTTTATATTTAAAAAAATCTTCGATTCTTTTTTTAATTTAGTTTTTAAAAAAATCTTCGTTTTTTAATTTATTTAAAAAAATATGATTATTTTTTAAATTATTTTAGTAAAATCTACGATTAAATTTAAGTTTATTTTTGGAAAAAATCGATTATTTTTTAATTTATTTTTTGGAAAAATCTACCATTATTTTTCAAATGTATTCTTTGCAGAAAATCTTCGTTTTTTATTTTATATTTTAAAAATCTTTTATTCTTTTTTAATTTATTTTTTAAAAAATCTACGTTATTTTTTTAATTTATTTAAAAAAAAATACGATTATTTTTTAATTTATTTTAATCAAATCTACGATTATATTTATTTTTGGAAAAAAATCGATTATTACTTTTTTAGTTTACTTTAACTTAAAATCATGTATTTTTAGTATTGATTAGTTCAGGGAGTAAATTGTCATTCCTAGTTACTGTCATTCCTTACAGTTACTGCCATTCCTTACAGTATCCTTGGATAATCAAAGTTTTCGTAAAATCAAACTTACAAAAGGTGAAGTCTCCGGCATTTTCGATAGCTTATATTTTCCAGAGTTTATATCGAAGCTGGGAACTATGCCAGGTATCCATGTTTTCCAAATTCAATCAACTCTATTTCACGAAATGCCGAATGAAATGTTAAAAAGGATATTTTTAGGATTTCTGGGAGATCATTCGAACCCTAAGTATCAAGAAACAATTCGCGAACTCCGAATTGTAGAGTCTTACTTTCGTATTGTCTGAGACAATTACTCAAAGGTCAATTTGGGGTTTGGTTATCGCAACCATTCGGATATTGCAACAGGCATGGACAGTAATTAGTTGCGAATGTTTGGAAAACATTGTTTATTTTATCAGTAAACCTAAAAGTTAAATATATCCTTATTTCCCAAAATTGTATTGCACCACACTTTTTCGCTGTTTCGAAACCACTGTGCAGCACTCTCTCTGTCTCTTTCTCTCTACTTACCATGTGGCATATGTTGGATCTGAATCCGTTATCACACGTAATATATACAAAACACACGCTAATAACTTAAAAAATAAATCAGCTATTCGTATGCGTAAACCTGCAAAGACACAAGAAGAAAAAGAACAAGAAGACGAAAAAGAAACACACAAGAAGGATGAAAAGGAGTTAGTTGATTTGTAAGAGTATTGTTGACTGGTTTCGCTGGAAAAAAGGGATAATGATCTCAAGATGTTTATCACATTAAATGCTCAACTCAAAGGAGCCACGGTTAAACGGTTTCGCAAGAACGTGAATAATGATTTAAAGGCTTTATTAAATTTTATTTGACTCAGTTTCGTGCGAAATGCTACGATGGTTGCCAAGACGACCGAACGAATCATCGGTAATCATTACATGTTACGACTAACGACACGTGTTCTGGCGGCCTACATACATATGTTAGTTGGTATTATTCGTTTCTCATGCAAACACATACAGGCACATAAATGTGTGTGTATTGTATCTCTGGGTGGATATAGAAATGCTCGAGTTTTTACAGCCTGTCTTATTCGTGTCGTGACGTCCTGTCTTCCATTAAGGATTCTCGTGTCTGGCCACTGGACATTTGGTCCATCTATTATCTGTTGGTTTACTTTTATAATTATTTTAGCATCAAACTCATGCCATAACAAATGTCAGGCTAAAGTTTGTTAATTGGGTTATGTGCGTTTCCTGGACCTGGCCATAGTCAATACATGTTTATTGTGTCCATATCGTCGTCCTTAACACATATTCTAGTTAGTATTATGCAAACATTTGTATAGGAATCTCTAGGAATGTTCTAAGACATAAATGAAGACATGTGTTCAAGGGCATGATACATACAACGTATTGTTATAATTAAATGCGAATTTGGTCTCTGCATACAAGTGATTAAAGGCAGGATATTTTTTAAAACAATACCATTTTCTCGAAGGGATGAAAATTCCAATTTTGTATATAATTTTGAGAATCCCTAAAGCCAATATCGATATCGGCAAAGTACAAAAAGTACAAAAAAATACACAAAACTTATATATCTTTTGATTACAAATTTAATGTTTAATTTTATGTGGAAATTTGAAGTGATGGTTAATGCAAAACTTATACAAATAAAGTCATGGAATTTGAATTATTTTTAGCAGGTACCCTTCTCTTTCATTTAATACACATGCCATCGTATGGCTCGGAAAAGTACATACATAAATAAATTATTAAAATTCAATGTTCTATCCTCGTTTAAGATTTTTCTTTAAATTTTCTATTAAAATTCCAATTTTGTACTATAATTTTGGTAGTCCCTAAAGCCAATATCATGGAGACCTCATTAATTTTATCTGAGGACAAACTTTTCCCATAAAAAGTCAACCGCAGACAGTCGAAGGTGTCCTCTTTCCGCATCCAACTTTGAAACAACTTTTCATGGTGGATGAAAAGAAACAAAAACATATTGCCAAAATCACTGTTCTGCCTCCTGTCTTCCCTAGAACTAGAGGACTTTTTGGCAACACTTTTGGCTAATAAATAACAAACTGCGTGTGTGTGTCCCTTAAGGGGACTACTACCACATACATTCACACGCATGTGAGTGACGTTGATAAAGGCTGTCAAGTTTGAGATGTTCATCGACTGAAATCCATGAAGAGTTGGCCGTGGAAGAGTTTCCAATAGCAAAGTGAACCTTTGGCCTAAGTAAATAGAGTGAGTGAATTTTATTAGCCTAACCTTGAGTTGGAATTTTAAAGTCGTGCACTTTTAAAGCGAAGGTTTTTTTGCAATAAAGCAAACTTCTCAGATAGGCGGAAACAAACTGTCCCCAGAGTAGATAATATTCGGACGGACGAATGTGACCTTAGATCTCCTGGGTGATATTTTAGTTAACCTAGATTGTCTGGATAGATGGATAACACTGTGCTACAGGAAAGAATGAAGTAGATAACTCTGGGAAATGATATTAGTTTACTTCTAGGAATTGTCGAGTAGAACAAAAATATGTATTTGAAATTTGCCAGACACCCTCAAAATCTTGAGAGGCAATTTAAAATTTTAAATTAGAATCGGCTATAACAAAATAGTTGTGAATGTTTTTTCAAATTTCTGGTTTTATTGGTAAGGTTGGACTTTTCATTTAATAATGGAACACTATAGCTTTCATATGACTACCACGACTGGCTCGGCAGCACCTCATCCGACCAAACCAATTTTTCAGTTTAGCTCAAAATCCACACCGAACAATGACTCGTTGTAGATGCATTGGCTTCTCCATAGTCACGTGTGAGTTCTCTGCAATTTTGCTTATTGACATAGCCATCGAGATGAAAATGAGCTTCATCTGAAAATACGAAAACGCAAACAACGTAAATTTCTTACAGATTGCGTTAAAGACTCACTACTTTGGAAGTGAGGTTTTAATAATTCCCAATTTTGATCGAGCATATAGCGTCCCATTTTGCAAATGTCAAACATAAACTTGAACATAGAAATAAAAATGAATGTTATTCTACCTTTCAAAGTCGAAGTAATCGGTACTTCAAATTTCAAATTGTAAATGGCCTGTAACTCACTTTCTCATCGGTTTTGAAATGAAGCGACCTGGAGTTTTCGTCAGAATGATAAAAACGTTGAAATTTTTGTAGATTTTTCCAAATAAAGCGCGAATCCCCAAAAAGGGAAAATGTGTTCCAAAATTGGGGATTTTTTTTATTAAAATGGTTGACATTTTTTTTTCTGTTTTGATGAGTTTTAAGTATTTTTATTGGAACATACTACTTTTTTGGAACTGACCATATACACACGAAACTCAACTACTCAGTTTTTAATTTATAATTTCCAAAGGATATAGATGTTTTAATAATTTATTTTCGTACTTCTGCGAGCCACTAAAATGCTGTATGCATATCAAATGAAAGATAAGAATATCTGCTAAAAATACTTCAAACTTAATGCATCCACCTATATTAGTTAGCAATAACAACTATTTCAAAATTTCCCCCTAAAAAATTTCCAAAATTATTTATTTTAATTTTTAAGGGGGGAATTTGAAATGGTTGTTAATGCTCAACTAATAGAGATGGAAGCATTACATTTGAAGTATTTTTATAATATTCTCTTCTTTTTCATTTGATATCCTTATCGCGTTTGTATGGCATGGAGAAGTATACAAATAAATTAATCAAACATATATCGTTTAATCGTTTAATTAAAAGTTGAAGTTTATTTATTTTTAATTTTCAAATGGTATATGTTTTAATAATTTATTTTCATACCTTTGCGAAGCAGACAAAAGCAACATGGATATCAAATGGTACAAAAGAAGATTTTTTAAAAATACTACAAATTTCATACATCTTATTAGTTTAAAATTTATCTCTTAAAAGTTAAAAATTATTTATTTTTATTTTTAAGGGGTAAATTTGAAATGATTTGTAATGCTAAACATATACATAGAAAGGCATAAAATTTAAAGTATTTTTAGCATACATTCTTATTTTTTATTTGATATCCATATTGTATGGCTCGCAAAAGTAAAATAAATTATTAAAACATTGTTATCCTTATGAAATTAAAAGTTCAGTAGAAAGCAGAAAAGATCGACAAATTTATGTATAATAATTTATTTTCATATTTTTGCAAGATGTTCAATGGTGGTATGTACATCAAATTAAAGACAAGCATGTCTGTTAAAAATACTTCAAACTTCATGCTTCCATCTACATTAGTTTAGTATTAACAACTATTTAAATTCGCCCCCGTAAAAATTTAAAGTTTTTATTTTAAGGGGGAATTTGGAATGGCTGTTAATGCTAAACTAATAGAGATAGAAGCATAGGATTTTTATCAGATATTCTCCTCTTTCATTTGATATCAATATCGCCATTGTGTGCTTCGCAAAAGTGTGAAAATAAATTATTAAAACATATATCGCTTGAAAATTAAAAGTTAAAGTTTAATTATTTTAATTTTAAGGGGGAAATTTGAAATGGATGTTAATCCTATATTTATACAAACAAAGACTTGAAATTTAAAGTTTTTAAGAGATATTCTTCTCTTTCATTTCGTTTTTATCGGATAACTACGAAAATAAATTATTAAAACATTTATTTCCTTTGGAAATTAAAAGTTCTGTAAAATGTAGAAAGGATCGACAAATGGAAAACTGAGTATATAGTTTTTCTAAGTACTATCTCTAGTTTCATCTGTTTATGGTCTTGTTTTTGATCATTTTAGTTTTTTCATTTGGTGATCTTTTCTCCTTTTTACAAAACTTTTAATTTCCAAATATATATCCATTGTTTTAATAATTTATTTTTATTCTTCTGCGCGTCAAACAAAGACGGTTCGACTATCAAATAGCTCGGAAAAGTACAAGAATAAATTATTAAAACATATGTATCTTTTGATTTCATATTTAAATTTAAATTTTACTTTTTCTATTTTTAAGGGGGAACATTTAAATGGTTGTTAATGCTACACTTATACAGTTATAGGTATGAAATTTGAGGTGTTTTTAAAAAATGTGCTTCTCATTCATTTGATATACATGTCACCTTTATACGGTTCGAAAAAATATAAAAATAAATTATTAAAAAAATCTAAATCTTTTGATTAAAAATTTAGAGTTTCTTTATTTTTAAGGGGGAAATTGGAAATTATGTTTAATGCTAAACTTATACAGAATTGTTATTTTTTGACCCGAATATATACTTTTGAAATAAAAAATGGAGAAAATATCACCAGATGGAAAACTGAGTACACAATTTTTCAACATATGAACTCTAGTTTCATATAAATAGCCTTGTTCTGGTTCAATAAAAAATAAAATTGTCTCACAGTGTTATAATTGAGCCTCTGGATAAAGGTTTATAACTACACGAAAGGTAGGAGCCTAGGACTTTTTGTACTACGGGAATCATCAACTTTGTTTAACCCATCAGAGCCCAGCCAAATTATTTTTTGACGTTCTATTAATCGAACACTGGGTAAAAGTGGGTTAAACGCGGTCCATACATTATTTGGTATGTCTGTCCGTTCGTCAATATGTCCGCTAGTCCGACCGTCTGTTCGTCTATCCTCTGGCGACATGTCTTCTTGGTCTTAACAACAGAGCATATCAACAGAGCAGTCATTCCATTCCAAGCGGTACGATACTTTATCTCGATGGCGTAGATTGGTGTATGTGTTCTCCTTATAAAAAATGTGTAAACGCATTTTTGGGAAAAAAATTAAAAAAAAATGTTTTTCACGTTTTATGAAATTATCATTCTGACGATTTTTCACAAAAATTTTAGTTAATTTTGCAAGAAATATTTTGAAAAAAATCTTAGAAACAGAAGCTATCACTTCACAACTTTCAAGCTCACACGGTCGCTAAAAGAATACTACTTTAATAATTCAAAAAAAACTATTAATTTAGTCATTTTGAAAATCAAAATAAAATAAATAAATTTGTAAAAAAATTTAGTCTTAAACCAAAATAAATTACAACACATACAACATAACAGACCAACTATACATACAAACAACAATTTGTAAAAACCTTAAAAAATCTAACGGGCCGATAACATGACGCTTTTAGATTTTAAAATTAATTAAAATTATCTTCAAAACGAGGTGTAGTACATTAAAAACGTTAAAGTATTTCAGGAGTTACCACCGATTGAATGAACGCAGCTTTTTGAAAAAATCGTAATTCCTCCACGTTAAATTGGCAATAATTCGTCAAAAAAAGTTTTTTTATTTTTTCCTCCAAAAATACGTATAAAATTTAAAATTTTCAAAGTAATCCAAGCTATCAAGGCTAAAAATCATACCACTTGGCATGGAACGACTCCTAGTTAGTCTATGGCAAAGATTTAAAATCTAATTAAATCATTATTTTATTCAATGTTTACATTTTGGTTCGCGCCGACACTTAATTTGATTTGAGTGGCGCTTTAAATGTGATTCTGTTTAATCGCAATTAATTTCCTTAAGAAAAGGAAATCAATCAATGATTGTGCCATACAACCAACACACACATTCGTCTAGGCATCTTCTGTCTGCGTACAAACATCAACAAATTATATCCAAATATCCTGGAGATTATTATTCATTTTTTCGTTATTCAAATGAAAAAAAAAAGTTGTTTTCATGAATTTTATTTGCTAATCAATACAGAGTGTAAAAGTATATAGGATAAATTAATGGTAATTTTCTACTACTACTTGGCCGTACTTACTTGATCTCTGATTCTTAATGAAGTATAGTTGCAGTCTTTCTTTAAATGTATTTTCATTTACATAGTATTCCACACGTACTCTGTTCGGGGAAGAAAAAGAGAAGAAGAGAACAAATATGAAAATTAATTAAAATCTTATACATTCACTGTGTACATATGTGAAGGAAAAGGGAAAAAGGACATGTGTATTAGGGCGTACCTCAAAAAAAAAGTTCGCCGTACACCTTCGAATATGAAGTATTATTGAAAGGTAGTTTCAAAAAAAAAATTTTTATTTTTTTATGCCGAACGTAGGGGTCGCGCTTTTACATTTTTCTATATAACTTGTATTTATAAACGGATTTTAAAGTGTGATACATCGATGTTTTTGTCTCGACGAGGCCGATTTTTTTGTCTTTGAAGTCATTGAGCTCAAGCACCCCCTTCTGGTACTTACCCATCATTTCTCAGTTGCTACTACCCTAATGTACCACTCTAATAATCGAAAATTAAAGCTCGCATAAAATCATGAATCATGTTTGAGCTCAATGACTTCAAAGACAAAAAAATCGGACAAAAACATCGATGTATCACACTTTAAAATCCGTTTATAAATGCAGAAGTTATATAGAAAAATGTAAAAGCGCGACCCCTACGTTCGGCATAAAAAAATAAAAAAAATTTTTTTGAAACTACCTTTCAATAATACTTCATATTCGAAGGTGTACGGCGAACTTTTTTTTTTACTTGTAACCTGGTACGCTCTAATGTGTATATCATATGTAGTAAGGTAAATATTTGTTTGTAGTTAATCATAGTTGTGATGGTTCGTCTGGTTCGTTGGACAAAGTTTAAAGGGTCAGCACAGGTATTTGCAAATTCAATTCAAAAGGTGAAATAAAAGTTTTAAATTGTAAAAATTCTATGAAGCAGACATAAGCAGACATATAAAATTAGTTTTTAAGTTAATTAATCACAGTTATCATCTTTAATATGGGATGATTCGCTCAAAAGTTATGGTGTTGAACAGAACATGCGTTCTCCAGTAGCATTAAATAGATCACGTATTTTGTATATTAACTTGACTTTGGAATTCTCTTGATATTAAGAGAAATCTAATCATATAATAATATTTTTTCTAAAAAATAAAATCAAAAATAAATCCAGAATTCCTAAAATCATGGTGAAATGCCCAAAATTATAAATTTTACCAATCCTTCTACAATTTCCATAATTCTGGATTTCAGTTGTACAAAGGCCATTTTAAATTCACAAAATTTATGGGCAAAATGCCGCTTTGCACAAAAATTTCCATTTGTGGGGCAACACCAGCGTATGTAAAATGAAACGTGTTTGCCCAAATATGTGGTGTGTCTAAACTCCCACAGATATTATGGATATATCTGTTTTGTTTTTTATTAGTTGTTCTTTTCTTTTCATAGTTTTTGCTGTGGCTATGTCGAGATCATTTGTTTTTGTTTTCTTAGACAGAAAACAAAGTGTTTTAAAAAAGTGTGTGACATTTATTTGGTGCGGTTCAAGGGACGCTACTCCCCTTTTAAAGCACTTTGTTTTCTGTCTAAGAAAACAAAAAGTAGTAAGTAGTGACAACAATTATTATGGATATATATGATTTGATTTGATATATTGTTCTGGCTCCAGATCATTTTGAATCTATATTCTATAGAATGCAAATTTATTATTTACAAATGACATAAATATCTTCTTCAGGTGACTTCGAAGGACTTTTCAAATAATACCAAAGTTCTTGAGCCAGGACAATATCTCAGTTCAAATCAAATATTGATTACAGACCGAAATAAAATAAAATAAAAAATCAGACATTATGGATATTTATTTTAAATTTTATAAAAAAAAAATAATTTACTTTAGAGTTACTTTAGTTATTGGACTATTATTTTGGGATGATAACATCACTTTCACGTAGAATTAGTTGTTTAGGAATAGCCATGAAAAATAAATACAATTTGAATTTGAAAAAATCCAACAAATTATTTGGCCATAGCTATCATTTTACGAAGTAAGTTTATTTGAAATGAATCAATTAAAAATGGGAGAGTTTTAGCCCCTTCTTTGTGCAACTAGGAGAAATAAAAAAGAAGTAAGGAAAGGCTAAAGTCGGGCGGGGCCGACTATATGATACACTCCACTTTCCAACCAAATACAGCCCAACTCGGTAAAAAAGTATTTCGATTTGTCAAATCGATAAGAATATTTGTATCGGGACTATATCCAAACATGGAAAAATGTGACTAACTTTCACAATAAGTTCTTCCAAATCAAATATAAGGTGTTATGCTCACTTTGAAAAAATTCGGCGAAAATTCGTGGTTTCTGGGGCGGAAAAAGTTAAATCCGGAGCGAAATTTGTATGGGAGCTGTATATAAATCTGAACCGAACTAACACATTTTTACCACAAGTGTTTCTAGTTGAAATATAAGATGTTTTGCCAATTTTGAAGAAAATCTGTTGTAATATATGGTATCTAGAGTGAAAAGTGTCAAATCGGGAGTGAAATTCGTATGGGGGCTATATCTAAATCTGAACCGATTTTCTTTAAATTAAATAGCGTTCGTTCTTATCCCGAAAAACTTCGTTGTGCAAAGTTTCATTTGGTTCTGTCTACAATTGCGACCTGTATCGTGATTACAAGAATAGATGGACGGACGGACAGACAGACAGACGGACATTGCTAAATCGATTCAAAAAGTGATTCTAAGTCGATCGGTATAATTAACAATGGGTCTATCTCTCTTCCTTTTGGGTGTTACAAACAAATGCACAAAGACATAATACTCTCGTGGAGTGTATAATGATTTGTATTTTTGGTTTTCAGGTGATGTTACCTTTAAATTAAAATACAACCGGGCGTGATCGGACTTATCCTCCCAAAATCTTAGTTCAAAAACTATCTATAAAAAATATATTTTTTTGAATTTATGACACCAAAATGCATCAGATCCAAATAGACCAAATAATTCGATAAAATTGGTGTAGCTATTGTAATTTGTAGCTCAAATAATTACTGATCGACTTCGAAGAGCATCTTCCCCAAAAAGCGTTGTAATAAATATCGCCAAAGCATTTATAAATTTGTTTGCTATAGAAAATTCTTGGACTAGGACATTGTCCCAGTTCAAATCCAACTAGATTTTTTAATTCAAACCACTTTCATTTATCTTTGAAAAATGCTAAGCGTTAGTTATTTTCATAAATAACATTTTTCTTTATAAAAATTTTTCTTTATAAAAATTTTTCTTTGCAAAAAAAAAATACAAAAATTTTAATGTTTAAAATCTTTAAATTCAAAAGTTTATTTTTCATTAAATATATTCTGTAATTTGTGGATTTTTATTTACATATTTAGTTTAAAAAAATAGTTCTTATTCTTGTTGATATCGATTTTAAAATGTGTATATTTCCTGATTTATATAATGTAACCCAAGCATTTTATATATCACACAATTCTTGTAAAAAATATTCAAGTAAATAAATATAACAATTTGCTGCAAATTCAAAGTTGTATTGCCAACACGTTTCCAAATATGGCTCTACTGCACTCAGGCCCAATATTTCAAGCTATAGCTTAAAGACACTTCAGCTAAGTCTGTGTGAAATTACATTCAAATCGGACCAAATGTCCAATTTATTTCCAGAAATGTTCGCAATTCGCCCACTGTTCACTGCAAACAAAAATATCCCAGTTAATTTACATGATGGGAGCGCTACTTGGTATGGTATGGTGGGCATTGTTCGTCTCTCTCGCAGGACTACAAAGTGAAAATTGTCATGTACATCAGGCAGTCAGATGGATGGGTGAACGGTTGGAAAATGTTATGCTGCGTTCGGATATGTTCATCATTTACATTTATATGTCATGTTCCTTATAAAAAATGAAAAAATCGAAAAAGCTGTCTTTAGTTGCGTATCCGAACACAAATTAAATAACTGTTTTTTTCTTTAAGACTGGATAATTATGCTGCGATAACAAAACTCTAAATAAAAAGTTAAAAATCAACCACTCAAATCAAGCTTAAGTCCAAAAAAGTCAACACAAAATATTTTTTGGAAAATTTGTTTTGATACAAATTTGTAAAGGGTGATTTTTTAGCTATTATCTTTTTGGCAACACTGGTTTATACAGCTGACGTGTTTTGTTTCACTGTCAGACATCTTCAGTTTGGTCTATAATTTAACCATGAATCGTCCTACAAACGAACAACGCTTGCAAATTATTGAATTTTATTATCAAAATGCGTGCTCTGTTAAGAAAGTTCATCGGGCGCTTCCATTTTATGGTCAGTTTAATCGACCCACTGAATCGGCTATTCGGGCTATTGTGACTAAATTTCGCACCAAATTTACATTGTTGGACATTAAACCATCAACACGCTTACGTAGAGTGCGAACTGAAGAAAATATCGCAGCTGTATCGGCCAGTGTTAATGATGACCATCAATTATCGATTCGTCGCTGTTCGCAGCAATTGGGCCTCTGTTACTCAAAAACGTGGAAATGCCAAAATTGGACTACGCGGATGGACCATTTGAGGCGCAGTCAAGGTCAACATTTGCATGAAATAATCTTCAAATATTAAATTATATGGACCGTACTATCGATTCAAATAAAGATTTCATGCATTTTTCTAAATTTGATGTGTTTTTTTTTTGAAAAACTTTCCTATAGCTTTTAAAAAAGCACTCTTTACTTCCCACACACTTGTCTAACTCCTAGGTAAAATTAAATCCTTCGTAAATTCTTTACTGGTCGGTTTAGCCGACTGAAGTTTTCTTATTTGTTTGGTTTAAAATTGGGACTAGAAATTGAATATTGAGTTAGTTTGAAAACGCCTAGTTGTTGATAGATCCGAACTATTTCAGAAATAATTAAAAAACATAACAAACTTAATTTTCCTGGGGGTAACACTATACCTTCTCTGGCTGCCTACAAATTGTGTCGTTTTAATATAAACTTATTTAATTTTCCTGCTCATGTTAACATGAAATCCCCTTAGGGACTTAAACAAAAGAAGCTTCTGTTTGAGGATCATGGTCTTATTATGAATGCTAACATTTTTAATTTCAATTAATTTGTAATAAGCTTCTCAAGGCATCATGACGTATGATTGATATTATGTAGCCACAGCAAATATTAATCATACGCTCCATTACACTGCTCTCTTATGGTTATGCGAGTAGTCCTATACTACAGTATTCTTACGAATGGGGGAATTTGCAAATGTGTGTGTGCACACACACATCTGCATCCATCCAATTATTCTGCAGTTATTGTCATCATCTTAAGTTGTTATCGGGAAAAGGAGATTTTATTAAAATTGCACTGGTAAATGTCAACCAGCATTATTAAGGTTGTCATCATTTTGTGAATTTCACATTTAGCGTTTACACAACGCAAATCCTGGCCAAATGATTGCCAGAGAATTGTCACAATTGCCTGGGCTGGGACCTCTTATTCGACTTAAATATTGGCAACGTAATGTGTCAGCGCTCCTCTTCACCTGCAACTCTGTCAATAACGATGAAACTAAACTGGCAATAAATTGCTGTGCAAATGTTGCACACATCCTTCGTATGTCGATTGCATGTTAACGAGCATGTGTGTGTGTGTCTGTAAGTGCGTTTGGATGGATGAGTTGCTTTCTTCTCCGTTACAATCACTTTAAACGTGTCTAAACGTCCATTGCCTGCAGGTTTTGCTACTCGTATTGTTTTCAAGACAAGTAAGCGTCATCGCTGTGAATATATGGGACTTTGCGGAGCCTTATTTAGCATTTCATAAATACTAAATAAGATAAAATAAAAGAGAAGCAATTTAAGGGAAATTTGGGATTATAAATCCGATCCATTAAAGGCAAGTAACATTCGCCTAACGAAGAGGCACATCAAAATAAACACTTTCTTGAATGTTTAATAAGTGACGAGAAAACAATAGGCATTGAAAAATAGGCACGCATAAATGTTGAACGGATGACCATATCTGTCATTTGAATCATAGATAATTACACTGTCCTACATTCCGTATTACACTCGAACCAGATGATATACAACTGAAGCTATAGGTAAAATAGAGTCAATTGGCGTTTTTATACCCTCACTCTACAGAGTAGGAGGGTATATATCATTTGGGACAGATAAAAAGTGTTACGCATTGAAGGCATGACTTAAGACCCTAAGTATTTATCTTTGGACCAACTCCGTTTCCCAACTTTTTTCAGATGTTTGAGCCATGTCCGTCCTGGCTGGTGTACACGACAACTGTCGAAGGGTGTTAAGGAATCAATTCGAACTTTCCACATGATAGTATTTCCCCCAAACTTAGTTTAAGTTCGAAAATGTTCAAAATTGCCACGCCCCTTCTGGTACCTCCCACACAAATGGTCCATATTCCTAAGTTAAAGTAAAAACTTTATAGCTGCCACACCGATATTCGGAATCAGCTATATTTTGGTATTTGATAAAGCTCTTATAAACACTTTAAGTATACTAAATATAGTGGGTTTTGCCACGACTCTTCTAGTACCGCCCACACAAATCACCATAAACTACGTAAAATTAAATCTGTTATTAATTCTATACGGATGATCAGAATATTATGAAATTTGATATTTGGCAATGCTTTTACAGATGTTGCATTCATGTGTAATATGGGCGATATTGACACACTCTTTCTGGTACCTCCCACACAAAATGGCACAAGCTTTATTTAAAATAAACCCGGTGTAACATTCACACGGGTAGTCAAAGTCATTTGAGAATTGATATTTGAAAATGTTTTTAGAATATTTATGCTTTAGCCACGGCCCTTCATGTACCTCCCAGACAATTGTCTATATTCGGTGCCCGAAAACCACTATGACTTCATATTTGATCATGTTTTTATAATTGTTTTATAAATGTGGAAGCTAGGACCATATGTCACGAACCTTCTAGTACGGCCTTAAGTAATTTTCGTATATATTTTCTCTGAGAGTGAGTGTATATAAAGGGTGATTTTTTAAAAGCTATAGGAAAATATTATTTTTAATGCTTATTCGCACGCTACGACACCGGTATAAATGTCATATTAATGAAGAGAATATGTGTTAAAAATACTTTAAATTTCAAGCTTCTATCTATATTAGTTTAGAATTTAATTTTAAAATGTTGTCTCTTAAAATAAACTAGAAAAACTAAGGGTAAATTTGAAATATATGTTAATGCTGAACTAATGCAGATAGTAGCATGATATTTGAAGTATTTTTAATATACATTCTCCTCTTTAATTTGACACTAATGCCAATTTCATAGGGTGGAAACAAGTATATAAAATATTTTTTTTTTTTGAAAATTGTATCCTTTAGAACTTTGTAGTCCTGCGAAGGGGATAAGGAAATGAAAAACTAAAAACGCCAAGGAACTCCATTTTGTCTACAAAAAACTTCATCTTCAAGGCCAAAATCGCAAAAAAAACTCTTTTTAAACTTTTCCCCTGTTCACCTCCATAGGCAGCAAATCGTTCAAAATTTAAGCAAACAATCAACTACTAAGATCTCAATAAACAACTTTCTAGAACATATGAAATTCCTAGGAATGATTCTTAACACCGTTTAGGTAGGAAAAATATATCTTTCTGTTAATGGTCTGTCCGACTACAGTGTGTATGAGTGATATTATCCTTAATGAACAGCACGTATACGCCACCTACACCCACTACAGCCTATAAGATTTGTTCGACGACATTTGCGATTTTGACCTTGAAGATGAAGTTTTTTTGATGTTGTATGCTCACAATTTTTGTTCTTTATGACAAGAGCTACAACATTGCCTCAGAGAGTAAATCAAAATTCCAAATGGTTTGCTAGATATGAGCCTGAGAAAATGGCACTTTTTTGCAAAAATTACACTGAGGCCCCAAATCTTTGGGACCCATAAAAAAGTGCATGACTTTTTCTTTTTTCTCTTTTGTTCTTTTTTTGATCCGTATATGGTTACGTTTCCATGAATTAAAAAATTATTAAAAAATATATATTTCCCCTTCTAAACTATATGAGTTTGAATGCGGAAATAAATGCTAATGTTCAGCAATTTAACTAAAATTTAACCATATCTATGAACGTCCATTTAAATCCCCTATGTAATGCCCCATATGAGTAATATGCCCCATCATTCTTGTTTTGTTTCAATTCGCTCGCTGCGAAAGTACATCGTGTTCCCTTCTCTAAAGGATACATACCGAGTACCACTACAAAGGGATGAATAGATAGATGGGTGCATGTGGCACGACGATGTGTCTAGGCCACACCGCTTGCATGTGCAACGTGCTGCTTCGTTTGTGCAACCTTTTTTGCCTCCGAGCATGAGCATGAACATGAGCAACTCGTAAGATTGTCATGTTTTCCTATAGTTGACACTTTGTCCTGGAAAAAAGGATATTTTAAGGAAACAAAAGAAATTATGAATGAGAACAGCTCTTAGCGTGTATGTGCGTGTACGTGCTGAAGTACCGTGAAAGTGCCACAAAGAATTTGTGTCACAGAAAATAACATTTATTGTTTAAGAAATTCGCTTAAGGACTAAGCCACTTAAAAGACATCCCTAGAAAGAGAGAAAAGGTAGTTTTTTTCTAGTGAAACCGTATCAGTTTCCAAGAGAATGGATAATAAAATAATTAAATATTTAAATATATAATTGATTACGAAAAGGAAAGTGAAACTAATTTATTATAGGGGAAAAATTAGCTCAGTCATTAGGAAATTTAGATAGTAACTGAGATTAATTTTTAACAAAAACAAGTATCAATGATCACTTAAACCCAGCCGACACAGATATTATATGGGTACAAATAAATATCCTGGTATCTCTTCTCTCATATCTTACATTACCCTCTACTGCCATTTGACTGCTATGCTGCTGACTAAATTTCATTTTCTTTAAAAGCCGTTGTTAGTTTAATTTTTTCGAGAGAAAGAATATCTTGAACTTCATTTAATTCGAAACGGAAAACATATTTAGGTTGCTGTCCCTCTTTTTGACAGCAAGCAATTCAAGTTGGGCCTCCATTGACAGCTTTGTTATTATTTTCCCTTTCATTTGGACGAGAAGCGAAACAAAATAATATAAAAAGGGTTTAATCCAAATTTCAATTCCCCATCACATGCCTCGCAATTCAAATAATAAATATTCAATTGAGCGGATACAAAACTTGCAATTTTTTTTTGAGGCAAAAAAGAAAGGATTTCTTTAATGCGAAAAGGATACGAAACCGGCCATTTCTTTCTTTTTTCCCAATTGCCAACTGTCAGCCTTGAGTGAATTGTGAATTTTTTATAATATTATATAAAGGGTGATTTTTTAAGAGCTTGATAACTTTTTTTTAAAAAAAAACGCATAAAATTTGCAAAATCTCATCGGTTCTTTATTTGAAACGTTAGATTGGTCCATGACATTTACTTTTTGAAGATAATTTCATTTAAATGTTGACCGCGGCTGCGTCTTAGGTGGTCCATCCGCTTAGTCCAATTTTGGCATTTCCACGTTTTTGAGTAACAGAGACCCAATTGGTGCGAACGGCGACGAATCGAAAATTGGTGGTCATCATTAACACTGGCCGATACAGCTGCGATATTTTCTTCAGTTCGCACTCTACGTAAGCGTGTTGGTGGTTTAATGTCCAACAATGTAAATTTGGTGCGAAATTTAGTCACAATAGCCCGAATAGCCGCTTCAGTGGGTCGATTAAACTGACCATAAAATGGAAGCGCGCAATGAACTTTCTTAACAGAGCACGCATTTTGATAATAAAATTCAATAATTTGCAAGCGTTGTTCGTTTGTAAGACGATTCATGATGAAATGTCAAAGCATACTGAGCATCTTTCTCTTTGACACCATGTCTGAAATCCAACGTGATCTGTCAAATACTAATGCATGAAAATCCTAACCTCAAAAAAATCACTCTTTATTTCTGTTTACTTTAAGGCTAAATAAAATAAGAATGGGTGGGGTAAAATATACTTTTTGTATATAGGGTTATGAAGGAATTACGAAATATTTCTTGTGTCTTCACTAAGGTGAGGAAAGAGAAATTGCTAAAATTTATATTTAATTGTACGAAGGGCGTTAAAGGCTGCCCGATGGAATTTTTAGTACTGTCGTGGAACACGATTCGGACGTGCTAAAATTATATCCATCTTTTTGGAATATAGGGCAACAAAGGGGAGATTAAGAGGGATTTTCCAATGCGCTGACCAAGAATCTTAAAACTTGAAGACAAAACAAAATTCGTACTTTTTGTGGGTGAAATGTGACAAAAAGATATAAAAATGGGGAAAAGGCCTAAAAATGGTACAATCGCCCGACCAAACGGTTGCAGGCAAAATATTGATAGGTAAACGCCAACAAAAAATTAGTAACTTCGTACTTTTTGTTGGAGGAATGGTGCTAAAAGATATAAAAATGTGGAAAAGGGAGAAAATAGTGTCATCGCCCTGACCAAAAGGCTGCAGTTCTTGCAGAATTCTAAAAGATGAACGAGAACAAATATTTTGCGAAAATTTTATGGGTGAAATGGGGAAAGGGATAAAGTTGCTACCATCGCCTTGACAAAAGTGCTGCTGAAACATTAACGCGAACGAAAAAATTATTAAAATTCGTACTTTTTGTGGATGAAATGGTACAAAAGGATATTAAACAGAAGTCTTAAACTGGAGTCATAAAATTCGGTGTGTACGTACACTCATCAAATTGTGTATACGCGCAAAATGAAGATATTTTTCGAAATGTATATTTCTAAAGGGTAAATTGGGAAAAAGGGATAAAAATGGTACCAACAAAGATGACGATGAAATCATAAAATTCGGTGAATATATTTCCCTCATTGTGTAGTTGCGAAATAAAATGGGACTTTTCAGGAATTTTATTTTAAGTGTTAATTGGAAAAAGGAATTGGAATGCATATTTCGATTTTTGTACTTTTATAGGGTAAAAGGGATAAAAATGGTACCAAAAAAGGTCTAAAATCACGAATGTCGGGTTTTACATTCCTCAGACTATGTATACGATGAAGTTGAATGGATTTTTTTAATTTGAACTTTTAAAAGGCAAATGGGGAAAAAGGGATAAAAATGGTACCAACCAAAGTGTTGGAGCTAGAAGCATAAAATTCGAAGTGCATTTTCTTCTGACTAAATAGACGATGAACTTAAATTGACTATTCGAAATTTGTACTTTTAGGGGGCGAAGTACGACAAAAGGGATACAAGTGTATCAAACAGTTGTAGCTAGAATCATTAATAGGGTGTATACAGTCCTTTGACTACATAGACGACCACCATAAATAGATTTTTATAAATTTGTACTTCCAAGTGGGGAGGCGGGCCAGAAAGGGATAAAAAAAGTTACCGCTATAATCGTGGAATTTGGTGTGTACATTCCTCTGGCTACGTAGATGATGACCATAAATGGACATTTCGAAATTTTTACTTTTAAGGGAGAAGCGCAACAAAAATGGGAATCATGAAGCTGAATTTACGTATATTAGACTGGGTCACGAAAAAAATTGTTGCGGTCACCCCCCAGAAGTGAAGGTTGGATTTTTTAACAATTAAATATGCAAAATAACGCCAAACGCTTCTGAAAACACTCTGTGTATTTTCTACTTTTTTTGTCAATTACTAGATACTTTATTATATTAAATATATATATTATTTTATGTTATTTTAAATATAAAGAAATTAAATATAAAATAATTTTAAATAAAGGGTAATTTTTTAGCTATTATCTTTTTGGCAACACTGGTTTAAACAGCTGACGCACGTTTCGTGTTTTGTTTCACTGTCAAACATCTTCAGTTTGGTCTATAATTTAACCATGAATCGTCTTACAAACGAACAACGCTTGCAAATTATTGAATTTTATTATCCAAATGCGTGCTCTGTTAAGAAAGTTCATCGCGCGTTTCTTCAGTTCAGCGACGAAGCTCATTTTTGGCTCAATGGGTACGTAAATAGGCAGAATTGTCGATTTTGGAGTGAATATCAGCCAGAAGCATTGCAAGAGCTACCAATGCATCCAGAAAAAGTCACAGTTTGGTGCGGAAGTTCTTCAATGATGATGCGAATCGTAACGTAACTGTGAATGGTGAGCTCTACCGTGAGATGATATCCAACTTTTTTTGCCCAAAATGCAAGAGCTTGACTTGCATGATATGTGGTTTCAACAAGACGGTACCACATGCCACACAGCACGCGCAACAATGGACTTATTGAGAGTTCGGTGAACATTTTATTTTGCGTTCGGGACCGGCCAATTGGCCGCCTAGATCGTGCGATTTAACGCCTTTAGATTATTTTTTGTGGGGCTATGTTAAAGCTCATGTCCATACAGACAAGCCCGCTCCAATTGACGCTTTGGAAGACAACATTGAAGCATTTATTCGTGAGATACCGGCCGAAATGTTGGAAAGAATGTGCCAAAATTTGACTAAGTGGATGGACCATTTGAGGCGCAGTCAAGGCCAAAACTTGCATGAAATAATCTTCAAACATTAAATTATATGGACCGTACTATCGATTCAAATAATGATTTCATGCATTTTTCTGAATTTTATGTCTTTTTTTTGAAAAACTTTCTTATAGCTTTTAAAAAATCACCCTTTATAAATGTCTTAGAATAACTCATTTATTGTGATACTGCTCTTTTAGCGTATTTTATTGTATTTTTCAAAGGGAACCTAAAAATGCCTATTTCTTGGAAATGTTTTTTAAAGCATCTGATGAATAATAAATAAAGGAAATCAACACAACATGTCGAATGATGCTTATGAGATGAATTTCGGATGAAAAATTACATCATCGACTCCAGTTTTGTGGAAATAGTTTAATACACAATATGGTTTTGCTGAAACAAAAATGTTTCAACACTTCTTACAAATACGAACACTACCGCCTCATCATTTAGACATCATTTTTTTTTTTACAAATTACACAAAATATGATATTTTGTTCACTTCAGTCACTATGAAAACCAACAAAAAATTACTATAATTGTGCGACAATTCGATCAATATATTATTCTAAGAGAAGAGTAAATATTTATATTTCATGGGTATATTAATTCTGGAAAAAATAGACAAAATTGCAACATAAAGAAATTAAAAATCATGTTTCTGATTTTTATGGATGTTTTTAAGAGTGTTTATCTTACAGACAGCTTCGTCTAGCAACGACATATTTTGCAAATCGTCATTTTTTTGTGGTGCGACTGGAAATTATTTTTTATTTGTATGTACCGCGACCCAGCTTAATGTATATATTTATTGTATTGTTTAGGTGTTCATCACAAATCAGTTTACTTTCAGGTTTTAACGTGGATCATTTTCTGAACCAACAAATAATTAATAATAAATTAATTGTGAATCTAAATTGTTTGAATTGAATATTTTCCGCAGCGAAGTAGGAGGTATTTGCTTAAAAGGCGATTTTTAAAATAATTTTCTAATATTTATTTTGCTTATTCTGTAAAATGTATGGGTCTAAAAGTAGCCAAGTAAAAGGATGTTAAACACATTTTTGTAATAATCTTAAAAAATATTATTTTTCATTAGTCAAATTTTTGCAAAATTTTTATAAGTTTTCTCATGAAAATGTATGAAATCAATCAAAATGTTTATTACATTTCTCTAAATATTATTACTGTTAGTAGATATGGGCGAATTAAAATGGCTTTATAAAATTCAGCGTTTGCAGTTTTCCTTGAAAAAAGTTGGCTCCGTCGATCTCCGTCTACAAAGTGAATCGGGAGAATCTATATTTTGAATTTATGAAAAAAAAAATCCTTCAATCTCTGAACAAACACCGTGCAAAATTTCAAGACATTTAAACCAAAACAAACAACTCTGTATGAAAATTTAATTTTGAATCATATGTGCGGTATGTAACCGATTTTGATGAAATTTTCAGAACATTTTCGGTTTGTTAATTGTAAATTCTGCACACAATTTCAAGTATTTCGGCCTTAAACAAAAAATTTTATGAAAAATTTAATTTGAGTTATAAATATATATAATATCGGTGTGGCCGATTTTGACGAAATTTTCAGAGCTTTTTATACACTCCACGAGAGTATTATATCATTGTGCATTTGTTTGTAACACCCAAAAGGAAAAGAGATGGACCCATTGTTAATTATACCGATCGCCTTAGAATCACTTTCTGAGTCGATTTAGTCTGTCCGTCTGTCCATCTATTGTTGTAATCACGATACAGGTCGCAATTGTAGCCAGAACCAAACGAAACTTTGCACAACGATGTCGGGACAAGGAGGAACGCTATTTTTAATTTGAAGAAAATCGGTTCAGATTTAGATATAGCCCCCATACGAATTTCACTGCCGATTTGACCCTTTTCACTCTAGATACCACATATTTCAACAGATTTTCTTCAAAATTGGCAAAACATCTTATAGTTCAACTAGAAACACCTGTGGTAAAAATGTGTTAGATCGGTTCAGATTTATATATAGCTCCCATTCAAATTTCGTTCCCAATTTGAATTTTTCCGCTTTTGAATCCACATATTTTAACAGATTTCCCTCTAAATTCGCAAAACACCTTATATTTCAAATGGAAACACCTGTGGTAAAAATGTGTTAGATCGGCTCAGATTTACATATAGCTCCCTTACAAATTTCGTTCCCAATTTGAGTTTTTCCGCTCTAGAATCATCATATTTTAACAGATTTTCTTCAAAATCGGCAAAACACCTTATATTTCAACTGGAAACACCTGTGGTAAAAATGTGTTAGATCGATTCAGATTTATATATAGCTCCCATGCAAATTTCACTCCCAATTTGAATTTTTCTGCTCCAGAATCTACATATTTTACCAGATTTTCTTCAAAATTGGCAAAACATCTTATATTTAAACTAGGAATACCTATGGTTAAAATGGGTCACATCGGTTCAGATTTACATATAGCTCTCATACAAATTTCGTTCCCCAGAAACCTCGTATTTTCCGAGAATTTCTTAGAAGAACTTATTGTGAAAGTTAGTCACTTCATTCCATGTTTGGATATAGCCCCGATACAAATATTCTTCTCGATTTGACAAATTGCACCAGGTCATATTACCCTGTGATTAGGAAACATAAAAAATTTTCCCGTTTTCACTTTTTTACTGAATTGAATTTTTTTCCAATAGAAAGTGGAGTGTATCATATAGTCGGCCCCGCCCGCTTTAGCCTTTCCTTACTTGTTAAAGTTGTTAATTGTAAACTATGTGGAAAATTTCAATACATTCGGAATGAAACAACACATTTTGTATGAAAACTGCATTATAAGTTACATGGGCGGTATGTGATGGGCGTGGCCGATTTTGATGAAATATCATATTTTCTTTAATTGTGTTCAGAAAATGCTCGGTGCCAAGTTTCATCAATCTACGACCACTCCTTATATTTTTTGCACTCAAAGCTATCCCACTGTGTGACGTAGGAACAGACAGAGGGACATTTTTAATTTCTTAAATATTCAAAATACATCAGTAAATTTTTGTTTATTTATTCAAACTTTATTTGAGACTATTATATGTTTTATTAAATTAAAAACGAGCTCAAAGTTTTTGATTTTCGTTTTGTATTTTTTCATTTTTTATTATTAAAATATTTTTTGTCATGTTCAGGATTCCTCTAAATTACACAAAGGAAAACTATTCAAACGACATCCAATACATTGCTGTTTGGATGTCATTCTAATAAATTAGAAAATATTATTATTAGATTTTGTTATATTTTTTATGCAGTAAAATACAAAGAACATTTAAAAGGTCATTACGCTAGCTTTTCCGGCGTCAGCCTTTGTCCAGATTCCAGCCAAAGACCTCCACGCTGATAGATAAGTGCACCACCATCAAAGAGTCCTTTCTTTCTTGTTGTCTTTCACAACTCTAAGTAGCACTTGATTTTTACGCATTCATTAAGGACATCAGTATTGTATTATTCTGCGCCTTTTAATATAAGTCTACACAGTTCTTTTCTGATAACCCTTTGTTGATAAATGTAGCAGAATTTGCTTTAAATATGTAATGGGAGGGGATAATAACAAGTATAATATTTATGATACTAAAATCTTATGCTAAGGATATAATAATTTCAACATCCTTTTGCAGCATGAAATGGTCAAAAGGATAAGTCTCTTTGGTTTTTTTTTTTTTTGAGAAAACAAAATGGGCTCCTTTTCCCCAGTTCTTAGGAAATGTTTGTTGATGATGATGGCTTTGCAAAGATAATATTTCAAAGACACAGCGGGCATTGCTTGAAAAAAAAGCACAGAAATCAGTCAACTTTCTAAGGTGTTTTGCCTCTATTGAGATTTAGTCCTTGTTTCGCACGGAAGTTTAGAGTTCGTTCAGGCGTTTAAATTTTCTATTTATTTCTGTTGTGAATTAATTTAGATGTAGAAGAAGAAGATGATGATGATGATGCTATTTATATACCAATTTGTCGCTATATACAAAACATAATTTTTAAAAGCTTTTATTGACAATCTATTTTTAAACGCATTCACAAATTGTGTTATCACAAATTGTTCATCCTACGCCCCCCCCCCTTCCCCCTTCACTGAGTGGATACACACCTCTGTGTATCCTGTACTCATGTCCTCCACGTTCATGGGGTGCTGCTGCTGTTGGTTTGTCTTGCCAGTCGTTCAAAGCTCGTTCGTCCATAATTTCGCTGTGTTTTCTCTTTGTCTTAACAAGACAATTTATGCTTAGATTTATTTGCTGTTGTTGTAGCGTTTTCCCATATTTTCGCTTTTCTCCCTGTGTCTGTGTCTAGCATACACGCTCACAGATACATACAAACACACATGTGAATGTATAGACAAATATTACACGCGTTTGCCGAGAGAAGGAGAGGGCGTTGGTGTGAGCCAGGCGTTGGCGGCCATGTGAATAGTAAAAGACGTTATATTGAATTTCTATCAAAACGAAATTCAATTTTCTCTATTGTTGCGAAATATCTGTCTGCAGGGGCAGGGAAAACTATCTCAGTTTTTGGTGAAAACGTGGCAGCCGTAAACAAGTCATTCATTAATAAACGATTGGATGTGGTTAATGGCCAAGGAAACCAACACCGGAACCGGATGTAGTTATTGCCAAGTTTCTGCCTTGATAAGAACAGTTCTGGCCATGCTGGATTCGTTTTTATTCTGTTAAAATAAAGCCAATCATTTAATACCACCGTCTGTCTGCCTATCTCTTTGTTTATTTGTCTAACTGTCTGCCTTTCGGTTTATTATCTACTTAAGTTATTTAGCTTAGTTTAGTTTAGTTTACCTTTAATGCTGGTGGCCAACATAAACATTTTCTTAAGCCACCCAATCAGTCGATCCATCATAATTTATCATCATATTTCTCTACCTTCTCCACCTCTTCTTAATATTATTCTTTATCATCAAAGAAACAGATTTGAGTGTCCTGTCATTGTTGCTGGCCATAAGTATATTAGCTCGAAATCTGTTAGATATCCATAGTTCGGACATTGTTCAGCATTCAAGATGCTTGTCAGAAACATAATTTGTACGTGTAGCATGTTGTAAACAAATAAATACAAATTGTTCTATGACAGCCACTAACGAACTTCAATACTCATATACAGTCTAAGGTTAGAATATTTGAATTGGTAGGTGAAACTCTTGTTTGCGAGATATTCCTGATTTAAGATTTTATTTTCTAGGACAATAAGGACGATATATTTCGACCATTCAACTTATTTAAATGGATGAAAAAGGTCCATTTCAACAGATTTCCTATTGATTTGCTTTGAAGTGCCGGTAATTCTCTTATCACCATGGGGGTGGCGTATGATTTATTGAAGATAATATTACTCATGCGTTCAGGTTTTGGGTTGAACGGGAGAGGAAACACTAAATTCAAAACATTAATTTAATTTATCCAGATTTGGGAAGGTGGGTACTTGTTCCCAACGATAGGGATTTTTTATATTTTGATATATATTTAAAAATTTATAGATATAAAAGTAGCCAAGTAGTTTATCATAAACGAGTACAAGTGTGTTAAAATCATTTTTTAAATATTCACCTGCTCCTATTAAAAATGAGACTCAATACTCTAAATATCAGGGTTTTTTTGTAGTATTTCAGGCCATTGTGACGTAATTTTAGACATTAATTTTGAAAGTGTTGATCTCCTAGAACTTCTCATTTAGATTATAGCTTACTTTCAACAGACAGGGATATTTTATTTTTATACCTTTGTCATTCCGTTTGTAACACCTTGAAATATCGACCTGAGACCCTATAAAGTATATATATTTTTGATCGGCATAAAAGCCATGTCCATCCGTCTGTCCGTCCGTCTGTTGAAATCACGCTAGTATCTAAACGAAAGGAGCTAAGATGTCCAAATTTTCCATAAATATGTCTTATAGTCGTAGATCGGTTGGTATTGAAACTGGGCGAAATCGGCCCAAAGGGAAAAATTTTTCCCTCACAAGGACTAAAAATACCCATAATATTCCTTAATATTTTAGAGTATTTAAGCATATTTTTTCAATATGACTGCTTGTACATACCCGATGCGCATTCCCACTATAACAAAAACGTGCACCACGAAGTGATTTTTATTCGTAGGGGGTGAAATGGGGCAAAAAGGGATAAAAATGGTATTAAACGACAACAGCTAGAAACACGAAATTCGGTGTGTACATTCCTCTAACTGAGTAGAGACATAATATAAAGGTATTCTTTTTCAAATACGTACTTTTAGGGGGTAAAATGGGAATAGAGGGATAGTATTTTTCGAAATTCGTACTTTTTTGGGGTAAAAATGGAAAAAGAGGATAAAAATAGTACCAACCAAATGACCGCAGCTAGAGTCATGAAATTCGGAGTATACATTCCCCTGACTGCGTAGACACAAAAAATAAAAGGTTTTTTCCCAATTCGTACTTTCGATGGGTACAGAGGGATAAAACTAGTACCAACTAAACGACTACAGCTAGAATAATAAAATTCGGTATGTACCTCCCTCTAATTGCATAGACACGTAAAATAAAGAGATTTTTGAAAGTCGTACTCTACGGGGGTAAAATAGGAAAAAGGGGGAAAAATGGTACCAACCAAATGGCCGCAGCTAGAATCATGGAATTCGTTGTATATATTCCTCTGACTGCATAGACACGCAAACTAAACGATTTTTCCAAATGCGTACTTTTTACTTTTACGACAAAAATTTGTTGAATCATGAAGGTAGATTATTTTGCACATGTACCTGAGATAATGGATTTTCAAAATTTGTACTTTTGGAATTAAAATAGAATGGAAATACAACCAACTGAAACACCAACTATCTACCAATATTTATGGTATTTAAGCTTTTTGAAAATATAAATTTAAGAATATTTATCTTTTGAATTAACTTGAATTACTATTTCGATATGTAAACGTATTGGTTGCCTTGCCTTAAAAGCGAGGTTTGAAATAATAAAAATATTATATTTATTTATAAAATTATTTTTTCAATGTTTGTATTTGTTTTGGTTTGGCTATATTAAAAAAATATATTTTTCTGTAATATTACAGCACTTCTACGAAAATCGACAGCCTCTGTGGAATGCAATCCATAGTGAAGGGTATATAAAGTTCGGCCCGGCCGAACTTAGCGCCAGTTTTACTTGTTTTTTTAATATTATAAAGCATTTTTAAGTTTTTGTTTTTAATTTTTTTTTGGAGTAAAATACAAAGTACTTTTCAAAGGCCATGTTATCTTTTGCTGCTCTTTGGCGTATTATCTATATTTATTGAATATAATATTACTCATACGCTCAGTTTTGTGTTAAACGGGAGAGAGAACATCCAAAAATCAAAATATCAATTTAGAATGACCAGATTTGGGTATTTGTCTCCAACGCTGGGGATTTTTTGATATGAATAAGGACAGAAAAATTGAAATGGGACATGTGATTTTCTTGTGATTTTTTTTAAATATTTTTGTAAATTTACTTAGGATATTTACTAAGTATTTTTAAATAAATTTAATATTTATTGACAATATTAATAAATATATGATGAAATTGTAAGTTGTAATTGTACAGACTTTTAGGGATATTGCTAATCCTTAAACTCTTTGAATTCTGATAATACATTTGAAAAAATCTTTTGAAATTTCCGACGACATTTTTATTTCATTGACACGTTGAACGTTGTGTTACTTGAGGACGCAACTATTTATTTGATTGAAATGATTTCCTCGAAACTCTAGAGGTATAAAGGAAATAAAGGAGTAAAACGTCCTTCAATTTTAATAGAGCTGAGCTCTTGTTATTAGTTAAATGACATTATATCAAGCTTTTTAAAAATATGTGCTATTGTAAGATAATTGTTCCTCTTGAAAATATTCAACAGAAAGTGGACAAGGTGATGTGCTTTAATATTGTACTTACAAAATTGTATGTAAAAATTGTCGGAGGAGATAGCTCCATAAAAATACATTAATACAAACAATATGTAATGCTAATGTTTCACATCTTCGGATGATATGCAGAAGTCATTTAATTTGAAAAATATAATATTATACCTTGCATTACAATATGCAAAAGTGGAAAATATTTATCCCCTCTAAAATGATCACCATGCGTAAACTTTGAAAACGCCGATACACGTTTATTCTTTTTTACCCCTTACATCAGAATCCCTTGTCAGAACCTTGTTATTTTCGAAAAAGTGTCATTTGGTTCCACAGTGTTATTAGTGTAATATTTAAAAAATAATTTTAATCGGTTATATTAGCAACATCCTGGCAAGTAGCTTTAAGGTTTGAACGAGGCACGTGAAACCAGACATCGTATAAAGAGAAACTATGTAATCAGTTTTTGGTCTTTGGAGATCTTTTCTCCAGGACTTAAAACATTTAGGGATATACAAATTTATCTAATTATTTATTAAATAAATTTGCTTTAATATTTTTTTATGTCAATATGGGTATCAAATGAACCAGATGATATACGTCTGAAACTATAGGTGAAATGTAGGCAATTGGCATTCTCAGTTCCTCATCCTGTTGCCCATTAACAGGACTACAGATTTACAAATGATACAATTTTTCAAACATTATTTTAAATACTTATTCACACTCTATGATACCGTTATAAGTCCAATTTAAATATGAGAATATTAAGCAATTATAACCATTTCAAGTTTTCCCTAAAATGTAAAATATGAATAAATTAAATAATCTAAGGAGTAATCTAGAAATTTATTTTTTTATATTTTTAGTACTGAACAGAAAAAGGAATGATATTTGAAGTATTTTTGAGGGTATATTCTCCCCGTTAATTTGACACTAATAGCATTATAATAGGGTGCGAATAAGTATTTTATATAATTTTTGAAAAGTTGTATCCTTTGGAACTTTGTAGTCCTATGAAGGGGCGACAGCTTTCGGACGTATATCATTCGCTTCAAGTATAACGACTTTTTTTTAAATTGTCGTACCTTGTAATAATATCGAAACCTAAATCCATTCTCCGGGGTAATTGCCTATTCGATTCTGCTAGAAGTGGTTGAAATTTTTGAATTATAAATTTGATATGTATCTCCACAAAATACTTAGTTCAAAAAATCCATCGCAAGTCTCTACTTATACTGATTATAACTAACTGATTGTAATAGAGATCAGGCAATTAGAAAACGCCAAAAATATAGCTTTTATCTCAAAAAGTGACATTCTTGTAATTGTCGTAAAATTAAAAATGTAATTTTTTCCGATTTTGAAATATAAATAGTACTTGGAGTATTCTTGTAGATATATAAGAGGGTTACGCCAATACTTATTGACCAAAATTCAAAGCAAATTCCTACAATGGACCGCAATCTCTAGGTTTACCCAAATACTGCACGCCAAAAGCCTTACAAAGTTGATCCTTTTTGAATCAAATTCCCTCTTTGAATACTATTTCTAGGCTTACCCCAAATTTTCATCCAGCTCCCTTCCAAGTTGTAATTTTTTTAAAGCAAGTTCCCCTTAGAGATAATATTTCTCACGGCGCAAATTTAAGGAACAGGATTTTTTTCGCATTTGGAGTAAATTAATTTTGTATTACTTTTCAAAATCTACTTCTTTCTCTGACTTTTGAAAATTGTAAAAATATCTTGGTTTATTTATATGCCATTGGACATTAATATTAATATTTTTGGTTATTTTATTTTAAAAAATAAAAACTACCCACGAATCTATTTTCTTTTATTTAAAAGTGAAAAAAAGCTTCCAATCTTTACAATTGTTTGAATCGAAAACATCAATCATAATATTCCGTCCTTGTACTGTACAGTGGGAATAAGGTGCTGTTCGTGTAGACATGTGAGTGTCTGTATGCATGACAAAGTAAATATATCCATTGGATTTTATGACTCAATTCAATGCACAATCAAAATGACAAACACAGATAAACCTAGGCAAACAAAACACGCAATGATATACATACATATAAATGTAAATATATGATTCATATGTATATAACGAATACTATAATGCGAGCATGCATGTACATATATTACTTCATATGTTATTTCATGTACACTGATAATGTGATGTTTAAATGTTAAAAGGTAATAAATCTCGAGTAGATGGAAATATCTCCAAGACCCACAACGCAAAAAGAGGAGCACATGTACTGAGAGTATGTACTTGGAATACATTTCCGAGTTACATTTAAGCAAGTACCGCAGCTTGCATGCGATGTTCCCGAAATGAGGGTAATTTGTTTGATGCTTATGATGATGCTGCCACTTGCCGCTGCCTCCGTTTTAATGTCTGCTCTTGTTATCTTTTTCTGTTGTTGTTTTTATGCCACCGACCGACCGACATCTTCGGCATTGAAATATCGTTCGTTGTGCAATTTTTGATAGCATTTTTGTGGCAGCATCGACATTTAAAATTCATTAAATGCATGCAATTCATGTAAAAGCTCCCCATCACATAAGTATCAGAGGAAGGCAAGGCAAGACGAGGCAATGACTTCGAAGATATTAATATTATCTGATTTCAATGTTGCCTCACTTATGACGTATGAGTGATGTTTAGATACAACAACGACATTACTCATACGGGAGGTAATTGACAAGTTAGTCTTGTGCTTGATGCAACTTAGCATAGGGCTTTTACCAAAATTAAGAAAAATCTTTTAAAGAAAGTTCTCAACAATTTTTAAATACTCAAAATATTTTCCACACAAAAAAGAACTAAGTTTGTAGAAACATCATTTTGAGGAAAGTATATTTGAACTGTCCTTTATAAAAGTCATTGCAATTGAAATATTTCCCGTTGTAGACTAATCTTACTTTAAAAGAAATTTATTTGAAGCGACTTATATAAAAGAGAGGTTCTAATTACAATTAAATACCAGTAATTCAGGCTGGACTTTATTCTTTAATTTCTATTCTTAGAAATATAAAACCGAAATGAACAAAACTGGACAAAACAAAATATGCTGTACAGGCTAAGAGAAGATTAACACCAACACTCCAATAAAGAAACAATTTAATGAACTAAAGAATTTCGCAACCGGTATGACTTTATTCGATTTAACTTTATTTTTACTTAGTACGTACTTACAAACATCAAGTAATATTTACTCACAATCAGTTATATTTACTCATTATTAATATACTGAAATTTTAATATAAACATTTTTGCTGAAGCTTCAACTCAATGGAAATACATTCAGTTTGCTCCCTTCATTTTAATTTTTTCATCTTAATTTGCCTTGACCACTTCATTCGATTTTAATGAGCAATAAAGATGGATGACAAAAATATTTCATTCTCGAAATATATTTAACGAGATAAAGAATCATTAGAATTCTTTCTGACAAATAATCGTGATATTTAGCGAAAATGAAATTTTGAAAAAACTTCGTTGATATTTGATTTTCTGATTCCCTTAAAACCCAAATCTTTATATCGATACCTTAATTCTAAAAGGGCGCAACTATCATTTTTTTCAGAATCACGTTTTTTACACATTGGAATATTTATAAAACTTTCTTTCCGATTTGCCCATTTTAGATTTCAAGTTAGAACAAAATGTTGTATAGGGGGATGTTTGTGATGATTATAAATTTTATAATATTTGACATATTTAATTTTTTAACGTTCAAAGCTGCGTTTGAAAGGATGGATTTATTAAAATTAATTTAATTCAAAAATAACATTTTGTCGTGATAATACAAAATTACTAAAAGTAATACATTTAATATTTTATGAACTATTACCACCTTCGATTTTAATAATTTTTTTCTATAAAAGTAGCCCATTGTGTTTCTATTTTCAATTGCAAAAATCAAATTCAATCCCTATGAAATTATTTTTAAAGGCAAATATTATCACAGAGCAGAAATTTAAAGAAATGTGAGATCCCATGAATTTATTTTTCAATTGATAGCAAACACATTGGGCTACTTCTACAAAAATAAATAAATTTGAAGGTGTCATTCGTTTATAAAGAAATAAATATTTTTTTATTTTAATTTTTTTCGTTTGTCTTATTTTGGTCTGTAATCAATATTTTATGTGAACAGGGATATTCTCCTGGCTCAAGACTTCTATATGAAATGCAAATTTATTGACAAATGTCACCATGACATTTATTACTTGGCTGCACACTACCGCTATCGTGATTTCTGGCCCGCGAAAGCCTTCGTCAGGTGGCTTCGCAGTGACTTTTGAACAACATACCCGGACTCTTTAAGTAAATGATTCTCACAAACGAATGAGAAGCACAACTCACTTGCCGAATTTGCGTTTAAAAAATCACACCAAGTAATAAAGCACACAAGCCACCTTACAAACATCTCATTGAGTGGCATATCTAAGTATGTATGTGTGGTTGCAGTTATAAAGGGTGTTTTTTATTGGGGTATAGAACTTTAAGTTGGCATCACTTTTTTAACTGGCGGCCATTTTGTCAGCTGTCAAGTGATTAATATTTAGTTTGGTTTGCCATTTCATCATGAACATGTTGACAAAAGAACAACGCTTGCAAATCGTGCAAATTTATTTCGAAAGTAATGGTTCAGTTCGCGAAGTTCACCGCAAGCTCCGTCCATATGGTCGACATAATCGTCCATCAGAGCAATTAATTCGGTTAACCATGGATCGTTTTCGCACTACGTTTACTCTATGTGATAATACGCATCCGCAGAGACGTCGAACAGTGCGCACCGAAGAAACAATTGCCGCTGTAGAGCAAAGTGTTGAAGAGGACCCGAATGAATCGATTCGCCACCGTGCACAGCAATTGGAGTGGTTGAAAATTGGACCTGTAGAATTGGCTATATTCGAGCCAGCCGTGGCGGCCACATGCCCGAAATCATATTTAAACATTAATGGCATAAAATTATCCTTCCAATAAAGCCAAATTGATGGACATTAAAACGATTTTTTTGTGTTTTATTTCAATTCGAAGTTCTATACCTCAATAAAAAACACCCTTTAGTTACCCAGCAATACTTCTGTCGTGCTAATAATTATATATTTGATTTTTCAATTCAAACGTGAATTTTTTATATTTGGCCTATATTTTTAATTTATTATTTAAATATTGAAAATTAAAGTTCGAGGCCAATAGTGTTTTTTTGGTATGCTCTTTATTTGTTTTTTATTTTCTAGAAAAAATATTTTTGAAGCAAAAATGATAAAAATAGGCAGAATCGTGAACACCTTTTCAAAATTTGAAATGGAAAATTAATTGAAAATCTTTTAAAAATCTTCGTTGGCTTTTTCTGGCGTCAAAAAAGTTGCGCCGCACAGTGGTTCAGAATCAAAATCCATCGGCCAAAATTCAATAACTTTTGTTCTAGTAGACATTTTTGAGTTCTGTAAAAAATCAAAATTAGACAAGGACCCAAGGACTATTTTCAGATATTAACAAACGAACTATATTTGGCACAAACATAATTTTGACGTCACAATAAAGCTAAGAAACCACAATTTCAAATAAAAAAAGATCTGAGTGCAAAACCTCTTAAAATGTGTGAGAAACAGTTCTACAAAGTAAAAAAAAATAAATTACGTTTTTCAATGTAGCGGTCGGATTGTAATCAACATGAATTCATATTATTATTAAATGAATTATTAACATAAATCACTTTTTGTACTTTTTACCATTTTCAAACACTTGACTAATTTTACTCAGAAAAGTTTTCAATTAATTTACATTCGTTTTTCTTCGAGCTTATACATTGCTCTCTATATTGTACAATGAGTGATAACTATCAGCTTGCTCTCGAGTAAACAACAAACTGTGAGTGATAATTGATCTCGCTTATAAAAACCACATCACTACAATGAGTGATAATACTCTCTTACTCTCACTGTTAATGCTGTATCAGTTATGCTCGTGATGTTGTTGTTGTTTGTTTGTGATTATCACTCAAAGCTTTCTTTGTGTAATATTGTAACATTGTCTTGTTTGTCTCCAATTTTGTATTTAAGTCAGTGTAATGTTTCAAATTTTGTCATTCTGGATGTTGAAGCTGAGAATAAACGTTATAAAGATTTGAAACGGAAGATTTTTTTTAATTCCCAAATATATAAATAATTTCATAAATAATAATAAATAGTGTGGACGAAATTGGACTGCCAAGTCTGTTTTGACTCTCTACCATAAAAATATTGAGAAATAAATACATTCTTGGACGCTTACGTCTGGACTGTTATATTTCTTTATAAAATTATAAATTCCATCCGGAATCACCCCAAACCTAGGATAAGTGGTAAACCCACGAATCCTACAAATTATTATTCAAAATATGAAAAACGTGAAAATCTGCAATACAAAAAAATTAACATTTTTTCTTAGCTTTATGAACAAATACGTAAAAATATGTTAAAAAAACATAATCACAAAAAAAAATTTTTAATTTTCTTCAAAATCGAAAAATACGAAAAGTAGTCAACTTTGGGCAGATTTCTAAAATATACCCGATTTTTAATGCTAATATCTCAAAATAAAATAAAAAATAATTTACAGAACTCAAAAATGTCTACTAGAACAAAAGTTATTGAATTTTGGCCGATGGATTTTGATTCTGAACCACTGTGCGCCGGAAATTCAAATTTGTATTATTTTTTCTTGTCGAAATACTGGTCCTGTGAATGTTAAAGTAATATATAGGGTAAACTCTACGGTGTTCATTGTCAGTAGAATTTCTTATAATAATCTGTTCGTCCGCCTGGCTCGATGATATGACGGTATTAATATGAAATGTCTGAATTGTGATGTGCCAAACCATTCCGTTTGACTTTTTGTTCAAATCAGTTTTTTATTATAATATATTTATTATAACTTTTGTATTATACTATATTTATTTATAAGTCTAAAATATTCCATAATTTTATTAAAATTTTCACATTTGTTCAATTTTTAAAAAAATATATATTTTAACCCAAAATTTGCATATTTATTATTTTATATATTCTTTAAATTAATAAAATTTGACACTTTAATTGCGGGCAATTGAAATGTAAGTCGTTTTAATTGCGACAATATATAAAAATTCAACTTTATAACCAAGTGAAGTAGTTGAAGCCAGAATTTTTTCTCACGAAAAATGTGAGCCAAAAAGCTCACCCCAGTGTACATTAGGCTGGGCTACGAAAATAAATTGCTGCGGTCACCCCCAGAGATGAAGATTGGATTGTTTAATGATGATCTGCAAGAAATTTCTTTCCTAAATCAAGTCGTTTGTGAGCTAAACGCTCCTGAAAACTCCTCTAAAAATCATGTTTTTCAATGTAATTTTTTACATGTTGCACTTATGTCTAAATCTTTTTTCTGGATATTTATTCAGAACCTTCAGACCCTTGAAACCGGTATTAATATACATTTTTGTTCTCGTCTTAGAGTAAACTTATAGGTCGAATTATTAGATTTTTATTTTTTTTGTGATTTCTATAAGTAAAAATTAAAAACTGGTATTCCGTGGGAAAATGTTGTAAAAAAGTTATGAAAATAATCAGAAGGAAGCATGAGTTCCATTCATAGCTTGGATATCTTGGATTGCTTCGAAAGTTTGTGTATGTATTTTTCTCACAGAAATATTTTATACGTATTTTTGAAAAAAATTAGATTTTTTTCACGAATTATGACCAATATAAAATTGGCGAAATTACTATTTTTTCGAAAAGGTGTGTTCATTCAATCGCATGTAACCCCTGAAATACTTGACCGATTCGATTACTTTTAATGGAATGGATTAATGTAATCATTTCGAAAATCAAAATAAAAGAAATTATATTGTAAAAACTTCGAAAATTCTAAAGCAGCGATAACATAGCACCTCAATTGTTTAAAAGTATTTGAAATTAGCTTGCAAACAAGGTATATTACATTGGAATCGGTCAACTATTTCAGGAGCTACGTACGATTGATTGGACACACATTTTTGAAAAAAATCTAAATTTTTCCACTGCTAAATTGGTCGTAACTCGTGAAAAAAATCTATTTTTTCCAAAAATGCGAATAGAATAGAAGAATACATACACAAACTTTCGAAACAATCCAAGCTGTATTTTCAGAACCAACATTTTCAATATTTTACAAAAATAAGCACTGCTGCGTCCATTTCCTTGTGATGATCATCATTCCTGTAGCATTCAATAGATATTAACTGCAGCAATTTATTCTGTACAAAATACTACCACCAACTACAAAATGGTTTTCATTTCGTACTTTGAAAAGTTACTCTAATAGATGTTTGGAAAATCATCATAAAATTATCCAAAATTTAATTCCGTGGTGTGACTGAAAATTTTTTTTCAAAATCATACCAGTCTACTGTACGAGTAGTGCTGTTACAACTACAAACATTGCTTTGTTATCGCACCACCTAGTTCACATGTGTCCCCTAATAAGTGCCAAAATGTCTAAAGGCTTTAGCCTGGCATTTGAAAACATTCTGCGCTTTCGCTATTCAAATCTTTGCAATGAGTGGGGTGGAGTGTATTTGCTGTCTACCCTCTACAACTTTAGCCATTTTTCCTTTTCGTTCATTCTCTTTTTGTATATGTACATTAGGCTGGGTCACGAAAATGAATAGCAGCGGTCACCCCCCAGAAATGAAGATTGGATTTTTTAATGATGATCTGCAAAATATTTCGTCACTGGGTCAAGTCATCTGTGAGCTAAACGCTCCTGAAAACACATCTAAAAATCATGGTTTTCCCGTCTACTTTTTTATGATGGATTTTTGTCCAACATTTTTTTCTGAATTAATGGATTTTTTTATTCTTGTCTTAGAATAACTCATTGGTCGTACTATTGGACGTTTATATTGATTTGTTTGTGGTTTTTCAAAATGACAGCTAAAAACTCATATTTCTTCGAAACATGTTGTAAGAGGAATTAATACCTTTTGTAGTAATTAATTAATTAAGTCAATGACTCCTTGTTTGTAAAATAATTAAATACAGGAGATGGATTTTCAGAGCCAAAAATTTCAAACTCTTTTTACAAAAATGAGCGCTGCGGCATAAATTTAATTACGATGTTCATCATTTAGACACCATTCGAAAGGTATTGACTACCGTTATTTATTTTCTATAAAATACGATTTTTTTGGTTGTTACGATGAAAAAACACAAAAATTACTATAAAGGTCCAATAATTCGATCAATAAGTTACTCTAAGACAAGAATCAAAATTTATATTTAAAGTGCTTTCATGAGTCTATTAATTCAGAAAAAAATTTTGGACCTAAATGCAACACGAAAAAATTTACTCGGGATAAACATGATTCTTAGCAGCATTTTCAGGAGCGTTTAAATCACAGACGGCTTGATCTAGGAACGGAATAGTTAGCAAATCATCATTAAACAATCCAAACTTTATTTTCGTGGGGTGACTGGAACTTGTTTTTTCATTTGTGTGGACATCGACCCAGCCTAATCTACATAGTTGTACGTTGTTATCAACTATTCAGCTTCAGCTTCGCCATGACGTATGTGGAATATTTTTCATACATAATTTTATATTACGAATACGTCATGGTGTGCGACTTCCTTTAACGTGAATACATACGCACGGCCATACATATATACATGGGAATATGTGACGTCATTGTCATCATTAATGCATTGTGCTGAGTTTGAAATTCACTTGAATTTTATATTGGATTTTATTGCGACCCAGAAAATATATAAACTTTGATTGGCTTGGCCTGCGCTAGACTGGCAACAAATTTAAATTTAATTTAAAATTCAAAGCAAAATTACTTTTTTATGAACAACTTGGGCAAATTGAATTATGCTGTGAAAAAAATGGATTTGAAAGTACGTTTTTTTTTTCTTTTTAAAATTTGTTCAGAACAAATAAGAAACATAAAATGAAAAAAAAAAAATAGAAAAAACTTTGTCATGTCTCCCGAAATCCAGGGAGATCATTGAACCCCTTCTCCTGCCAGCAATGCCCGCTTAATTTCTATGTGTGCTTCTGGTGATGATTGTGTGGTGCTGTCGCCACCAACGAAAACTTCTGACACTTTGTTCAACTGTAGTAAATTGCACATCGAATGGCTGATAATGAAGGCAAATTTATGCCATTATGAACAGGCTCTCCTGCCACACATACGCTCCCAGACGATGAATGCACCCGAGAGAACATCAACTTTATTACGTACAAAGAAAATTGTCGAATAAAATGTATATCTTCAAATGTCTAGTATTGAATGAAAGGCTCTCGGTGAAGTGGCAGGGTACTGGGACAAAGTCTCAGCACCAGCAAAAGAAGAAGTGGCGCTAATGAAACGAACAAATGTTTCTGCCACAGTGGGCTGTCGATGTTTATCGGCCAATGACTTCAGGACAAAAACCACAACGCAAAAAGAAAACGAATCAAAAATAAAACAAAGTCAATGACCACCCATATTTAATGGGTATTTAAGGGGGTGTTAAGTACCCAAACAAAAAGAAAACACCCCTTAAACTTTTGTGTAATATGGCTAAGAACTTTTCAAAAAACAAGAAAAAACAAATAATCCTTGAGGGCCGACTTACCTGGGTATCTTATCATATGAATCCCACGATGTTAGACAATTGTAGGACGAGTAACGACTACTACCCGCCATGTTACATAATAGATTATCCATTGGATTGTAAGTGAGGCCGGAGATAAACGTTCCTTTTTTGTCTCCTTTCAAAATATCACCGACACAGTCATAATTGTTCGTTCATTTAGCTTAAGCGTATTCTTTGCATTATTTTTTTTTGGTATATCTTTACACGGATTTATGGCATTTAAGTGTTTTGGGTTTTTGTTTGTTTTTTTAGTTGTGTGTGTGTGTGTTCTTTTACTTATATATACAACGTCTTATGTACACAAATCTCCAGGTTATGATATGAAGAGCCTGGAGCAGGGAACAACGAACGACCAAACAACTTATGATTAACTCTGATGTTTTAGTGTGGCACGTCGAAACCACCACCATGTTTGGAAGAGGAGCCATTCCTCTCATAAATAATAGACTAAGACAAATTAGATTGAAACATGAGCCAAATCAAGTTGGGCCACCATAAACTCAACTAAATGGATAAACGTCCCGCTCATATTGCAAAGTCCTTAGGATAAATATTGCAGTGATTTGTAATATGAGCAGCTGGAGGGAACAAAATATCAAGCGAGCGAGCACAGTGGTTATAAGAGTACAAAATGGTATAACATTTCCACGGACACTGCTGCCATAAATGTCTTAATAAATAATATTTGAATAATAACGATGGTGAGGATAACAGGCTGAGAAAAAAGTTCGAAAATCGCTTTCACGTGTGAGAGATTTTTTTCTAATTTAAAGCTATATATAATAAAAATCAAAGCAAGGAACTAAACTAGCTTACAACAAATTAGCTGAAAGTCTATCTCCGAAGGTCTCTAGCCGATAAGCTTTTATTCGATTAATCGAATATTCTAATATTTGTTCGAATAAAGAAAAAAGCTTAATTTTTAAACAACGAATAATTTGGTAAAATTTTTTCAAATAACGGATCAATCGACATTAGAAGTTTTGAATACGAATATTGAAATCAAAATATGCTTTGACTTCATTTGGCTGTGTTTTCTATAATTAACAATGGAAATTTGGATAGTTTCATCCATTATTTAAGGACTTGTGGAGATTAAATCATGAATTTTAATTTATTTACCATTTTTTATATACGCTCCAATCTTTATGAAGTCCCCTTTTTGAAAACACAATTAACATATGATCTGTTAGTTTCATTGACTAAATCATTTGGGAGGGGCCAAAGTTATCACAATAAACATAATTTTCTAATGACAACGAAATTATAGCGAAATGATTACTTTAGCCTTACTTTGCAGACAAAATAAAAAATCATAATTTATAGAACCTATGATTTCAACTTATTTTGAATTTCAAATAAAATTCAATTTTAATATAATATATTTGCCCCTTTATCTTTATCTACACATTATAGCCGGAATACTCGTAAACTAAATGTATATATGAAATATGAGATTTCACATAAATAAGGAAAAGTCTTGCAATTGCATTGCATTTTCTAGTCAAAAGTCACAAAGAATAAGATTTTTTATTTTATTTTCTAACAGCTAGCTATTCTAGAATATAGAAGAAAAAACATTTGTTTTATTAAAATATGATTAAAAATCATTTAAGTCGCTGTTTGTAATGTAGGTATAATGTAAAGGGTGATTTTTTAAAAGCTATAGGAAAGTTTTTCAAAAAAAAAAAAAAACACATAAAATTCAGAAAAATGCATGAAATCTTTATTTGAATCGATAGTACGGTCCATATAATTTAATGTTTGAAGATTATTTCATGCAAATGTTGACCTTGACTGCGCCTCAAATGGTCCATCCGCTTAGTCCAATTTTGGCATTTCCGCGTTTTTGAGTAACAGAGGCCCAATTGCTGAGAACGGCGACGAATTGATAATTGATTGTCATCATTAACACTGGCGTTACAGCTGCGATATTTTCTTCAGTTCGCACTCTACGTAAGCGTGTTGGTGGTTTAATGTCCAACAATGTAAATTTGATAAGAAATTTAGTCACAATAGCCCGAATAGCCGCTTCAGTGGGTCGATTAAACTGACCATAAAATGGAAGCGCGCGATGAACTTTCTTAACAGAGCACGCATTTTGATAATAAAATTCAATAATTTGCAAGCGTTGTTCGTTCGTAAGACGATTCTTGGTTAAATTATAGACCAAACTGAAGATTTTTGACAGTGAAACAAAACACGAAACGTGCGTCAGCTGTTTAAACCAGTGTTGCCAAAAATATAATAGCTAAAAAATCACCCTTTATAACATTTTTGGATTTATTTTAAACTTCTAAACTCGAGAACGGTATTAAAACAATTTTTATGGATAATTTATTTTTAATTTTTTACTAAAATTCCAATTTGCGTCGAAAGTACTTTCATTTTGGAAAGTCCCGTAATGTTCTTGAAAAATTGATTGTTAATATTTTTTTAATATCTAACATTCTAACGAATAAAGCAATGTCTATGTGTAAAAGATTTGTGGATAAATGTAGAAGTTATGACACTCAAAATAATTAAGAAAATATTTTTTTTAATTTTTATTTAAATAACGATGAAAATTGGAAGTTTATTTTTAAATGTCACCATGCCATTGCAAATAAATTGGAATGGAAAAAAGGGATAAAAATAGTACCAAACAAATGAACGCAGCTAGAGTCATGAAATTCGGAAAAGACATTCCTCTGACTGCGTGACTGCAAATTCGTACTTCCAAGGAATGCAATGGGTGCATAGGGATAAAAATAGTACCAACTAAACGACTTACTAGAATGATGAAATTCGGTGTGTACATGCCTCTTATTGCTTAGACACTTAAATAAAGATATTTTAGAAAGCCGTACTCTTAAAGGGGTAAATAGGAAAAAGGGGATAAAAATGGTACGAACCAAATGGCCGCAGCTAGAATCATGCAATTCGGTGTATGTATTCCTCTGACTGCATAGACACGCAAAACAAAAAGATCTTTCGAAATTTGTACTTTTTACTTTTACTTGGTGAATCATGAAGTTAGGTTATTTTGCACTATGTACGTGAGATAAAGTTTAAACCACTTTATGATGCACGTTTTTGTTATAGGGGGAATGCAGATACCCAATATCAAGAAGGTACAAGCAGTCATATTGATAAAAATGCATAAATATTAGGGTTATTACGGGTATTTTTAGTCCTTATGAGGGAAACATTTCTCCCTTTGAACCGATTTCGCCCATTTTCAATCCCAACCGATCTACGACTAGAAGACGCATTTAAGGAAAATTTAGACATCCTAGCTGCTAGCGTGCTTTCAACAGACGGAAGGACGAACATGGCTAGATCGTCTTAGAATTTTATGACGATCAAGAATATATATAAGACTTAATAGGATTTCTGGTCGATATTTCAAGGTGTTACAAACGAAGTGACAAAGTTAGTATGCCCCCATCTTATAGGTGGAGGGTATAAAAATATGGCTTTTTAATTTTTAAAAATAGCGTGAAAACAACGGTTACAAATTTAAGCGAAGGAAACATGGCCTAGTTTGGAAAAACTCTAGGGAAAACTATGTTTATGTCAAACAATGAGGCTATGATATTCGGTAAATGTAAAAAATATTCGAAAGATGCACCTTATTTCGAAATTTTTGGGCGAAATTTTAACAAAATCAAATATGCAAAAAAACACGCAGCTAGACGAACAATCTAAGAGCCCTACACAGGACCGGAAGCGCATTAAACTTTTGCTTAATTTGCGTTCATGTGATTGCTCACACTTAAATATTGGTTATTTGGGACGCATGGACCCTTATCCCAAATTTCGATTTTATATTCGTGTATTGTCGATCAATCTTAACAGAATAGGACAACTAATTTTTTCAGTGGTTTTCTTCCACAAACTAGATTTTGGTAATTTTTCAAATATATATTCACATTTTTCCTTTGGGGATTTTTATTTTTAGGTTGGAACCTTTTCTTTTAGGCAATTTAGCCATATTATTCTGTAATAACTGTTATTTAATTAAAAATTAAGCTCAAGGCCTCGAATAATAAAATTCTTAAAAAATACGATATTCTGTAAATTTAAATCTTTCATATGTTATTCTAAATTCGATAGTTTCACTTTAAATGGATGATAAAAAACCACTCAAAATGTGTGTAACTGGAACCACCCAATTTTAATTTAAAAAATTGGTTAGATGTTTGCAGACAAATTTTTAACATGAAAACGCTCTTTTTAAATAATGTGTAATAGTGAAATCCACGATTACATAGTTCTAACACCACTTTTATTCACATGTTACCACGGTGCAACTGCCACATATAACGCAAACGAACGCCATCGCTTTTCGCATCGACAGCTAAATGACTTAGACGGACAGGATTTTCGATATTAATTTGGATGGCGAGGAGCGATAGCCGATTTGGATGACGACGACGACGTTGTTAATGATGTTGTTTATGGCACTTCGTCGTTAATACGAATTTCTTGAGCTTTAACAATAAACACCTTTAAGCACCACGAATTTTGGAATTTCTTGCTGCTGCTGCTGCTATCTTGGCCAAAACACTCCTGGTCAAAGTTCGTTTATCGATGTTGACAGAAGGCAAACATGACCAGCATTAACCGTTACTAACAATTCAATTTATTAACAAGTCCCCGAAAGCTATTCGGCCACGTACACACACACACACATACACATTAACTCGCATCAGTATTTTCGTTTCATTTCATTTCCTGCGTAAATATACCTCCGAGAGTAGTGTGGTCAACTGTAGGCCAACTCCGTTGCCATATTGGCCAACAACAGGTTATTTTTCACTGTTTCACAATTTCAGTGGTCGTTGTCAACGTCGTTGCTGTGAGTGTTTGCCGTGTAAATAGCGTGTTTTTGTAACATTATTATTCGTTTTTATTAATTTTCCTTACATTTTGTTTATGCGTGTGTGTGTGTGTGAACAATGTTATATGAACAAATTACACACTTTGTGGCAGTCCTCCTTCACCGTTGTACGAACAGTAGTAGTTGGACGGACAGTATGTCCTGCTTGCAAAAAGCCAACCAAGTTGTATATATGTAGATGTAGATTTTTATCGCACCGCAAACAACTTTCATTAGGTTTATTAACCACAAACTTCCATTAATTTTATAAGTTTTATGAGTGAAAAAAAGTGGCACGAGTGACTTGGTGTCAATTTGAAATATTAATGTCCTGCCTGCGGTCATGAATTATTCGCTTTTCCCAATGATAATTTTCAAATGAAAGCATATCCTCTGGGCAAAGAGGCTCTGTTAGTGGTACATTGAGGCCAGAGTCAACAGAATGTGATGAAAAATTGCTATTGAGTTTAGCAGAAGTAAAGGGTGGGAAAGTTTTAAAGTAGGTTTATGGGTTATTTAGAAATTAATATATGTTAAAATATTGACTTTTGATAAGATCAATAAAATATTTTATATGGAGATGAGTGACATTTTTGAGTTTGAGTCATCGAGTTTAGCATGAGTAAAGTGCTGAAAAGGGGGTGGAGTTTTAAAGTAGGCTTTTGAGTTACTTAGAAATTAAAATATGTACAAATATTGGATTTTGGGACGATCAATAAAATATTTTATTAAGATTTTATATAGAGATGAGTGACAAATAGGTCAAAGTTGGAAGATAGCATAGGTAGCAGTACTTTTTGTAGGGTTTTTAAAATAGACTTTATACATTAAAGCACTTTAAATGTGAGCACAGCTACAATAGCACTATGCAACAAAAATGTTGCCGAAGGGTCATGTTTAACATTTTCTGGTGTATTTTGGCTTTCGAAACTCGAAAACAAAATTAAAAAAAAAATATGGATTTTTTTTTTTTATTTTTTGTTAATGTTTTACTGAAATTCCAATTTTTCCTTCTCAATTTAGGTCCTATCATACCCGATTGCATGTTAAATTAAAGGAAATTATGCTGGCTACAAAGGCTGTGAATTGTGAAACAATGTTTAATATCTTTGGATAAATGTAGAAGTCATGACACTCTTTGTAAACGCAAAATAATTTGGTAAAAAAATTATGATTTTGGGATCTCAGAAATCATTTGAAAAACATTTGTGGTATTCTTCTCAGGAATAAATCAAAATGTATAAAAAAATATTCAGGAAAATAGAATGGGACGTTATTTCACTTTTAAATTAGGGTGTTTAACGTAAAGAAGAATTACGCCCAGAATTGGGTTTGGTTTCATTTATAAGGTATCACAAAAATGTATTTCAAAGCAGTTCAAGAATTTGTAACAAAGTAAAGTTACATGAAGTTTTTTGTGGTATGGGATACAAATATACTATTCTCTCTGATTGTGAAATTTAGGCTGGATCCAAAATAAAGTGTTTTGTCGTAAGTTAATTTAAAAAAAATATAACTTTTTTGTGGTATGATGTACAAATAAATATTTGTTTCTAACTTCAGACAAACTCTAGTTTTACAGAAAATTATGAAATCTTAAAAAATATTTTCTGTATATAAAATATATACAAATATAAATATGTATTTTTTATTTATTTTATAAACTATAAAATACAACTTCGATTTTTGTAAAATAAATGTTATGACTAGTTAATAGTGTACGTCCAAAAGTTGCTGGAACTTACTCCAGAACAATTAAAAACGATTGCAGTCGAAGTTAAAAAAGTTATAAAATAAATAAAGAAATATTAGAAATATATATGTTTTTTTTAATATTTGATGATTTTCTTTAAAACTAGAAGATATTTCCCTGAATTTAGGTAAGTTAAAAATATTTATAAATAAATCAGAAAAAATATTTTTTTTTATATTTGATAACTTTCTTTAAAACAAGAAGAAATTTGTTTGCAATTAAGAACAAAAAATTTGTATCTCATACCACAAAAAAATTAATAAAGGGTGGTCATTTAAAATGTTAAATTTGAACTACCGATTACTTTCACTTTGAAAGGTAGAATAACAATATGGGGTTCAGAGAACCCGCGCGTGATTATTGAAGCCAATGCATCCACAACGAGTCACTGTTTGGTGTGGATATTGGACTGTACTGAAAAATTGGGTTGATCGGATGAGGTCCTGCCGAGCCAGTCGTGGTGGTCATATGAATATTGTTTACTGTATATTGTTTTCCATTATCTATATATATAAAAATCAATGTGTGTCTGTATGTTGCGTATAGGACGCCAACCGGTGGACCGATCCGCCTGAAAATTTTACTGTATCTATCTTTTGGACGGAGGATGGTTCCTGGATAGTCTAGGTCACGATAGGACAAAGGGGGGTGGTACCTCCCACACAAAAAATATTTTAAAACTATCACAACAGGCATACCGATGGGTGGATTCGCTCTATAATTTTACTGCAGCTAACTTCTGGGCAAGGGATGGTTCCAGGATATACTAGGTCATTATACGAAACAAAAGGCGTGGCACGTGCGGATTCTCTTGAAAATTTTATTGTGACTAACTTATGAACTGAGGATAGTTTCTGAATGGTGACTATACAATGGTCATGATACAAATGGACGTGAGACTGCCCACACGAACTATATATTAAAATTATCACAAAACAAGTAACGAATAACGGATTCTCTTGAAAATTTTACTGTATGTAGCCTGTGGAAAGGGGACGTTTTCTGGCTATAATAGGGGATGACACGACAAATGGTCATCACAAAAACTATATTTTAAAACTATAACAAAATACATTGATTCACTTCAATATTTTTTTGTAACGAACAGAGGATGACCCTTGACTATAAAAAGGTCATGCTACAAAAAGGGACTATAAAGTAACACGTGTCGATTTTTTTCTGCCGCTACGTTCAGGTAAGGGTTTGGTTCTTGAATATAATGGTACAATGAACAATTGGCGCGTTTCCTCATACTCGAACCAAGCAAGGTGTTCCAGTAGATGGGTATTAAATTGTTTACGCTTCATATGCATTGGGCCGTGTTTATACCGTACACCGAAACAACGCAGAATGTTATTATTTGAGAATGTTATAAGTTAACGTGAGAGGACCCACTTCAGTTTAAAATGTAAGAGCAGTTGAGAGAGGCGTGTCAGAAACTGGGGGACCACCTTAATGTATGCTTCTGTCAGCTGTCATCCTCTCCAGATACGAGCGCTTAATCGGACACTTCAAGATTTTAGATCAAATACGCAACCATTATGTGGAACTCTTATTTTACTAGCTGGAGACTTCCGACAGACCCTTCCAGTAATTCCAAAATCAGCACCAGTACAAAAAATTAATCTGACCACCAATATACGTGTACATCTGCATCACAATGACTTAGCAGGTGTATTTTCGAAATATCTACTGGATGTTGGTAATATATTACATTTTCAAAAAATGTCATTCAGGAATCAATTCAACAATTAATCGAGAAAGTCTTCCCACAAATTACCACAAACTATGGAAACAAAGAGTGGTTTTACGTCCGTGCTATATCGGCTGCAAAACACAACGATGTTAATAATTTAAGCGACTAATGCCCAACGTCACAGGAAAATCACTTGAAGTTTGTGGATTGAATCTGGAAAATCTATGTTTTTCACATGCTTGCTCTCAAACCCTAAAACTTTAATTTACTTGAACAAGGTGGAAAAATGGTAAATATCGTGTATCCCGAAGCACTCCAATTAAATACTGACTAACTTAACTAATAGACACAAAATACATTCTTAGAAATAATTACCATAATTAATTAACTCTCTAATAAATGTTTCATTTTCTTTAAAGAAACACTGAAAAAATTATTTAAATTTTCATGAAGTTTTTACATTTTAAAAATGTATCTTATGAATTTAAATAAATAAGTATTACTTTTAAACTAATTTACAGAAGTAAAAATATACAAAACAAAAAATGGGAGCATACAAAGTTATATACATAAGGAAGACGAAAACCCGTGCAACGCCGGGTACAAAAAGCTAGTTATTTATAAATTTCATCAAAATCGGAGAGAAGAGATAAACTTGTGTATGATCGCTTCACATGAAATTACTCAATAGTGTAGTTATTGAAATTAATTCTTGCGGGGATAATATATCTCAAAAATGTGATTTCGATCCACATCAGAAAGAATAGTATTAGCAGACATATCTATGAGTGAAATGGATAGTAAGTTTGAAATTTCGGCTACGGCAATTAATTGTCAAAATAAATCTCCAAATTCAAACTCCAATGTTTAATAACAAAAAAAGTTATAAAGGAAAGGTCGATTACAGAGACCCGGATGGCAAGAAAGAAAAACATAAAGAGTAGACAAAAGTGGAAAAAATAAAAAAACTATATTTGGCTATTGAAAAATAAAACAAAATATTTTTGTTTGTTTTTAGTTTTTCCCTCAATTTTTTAGGAGACTAAACCAATTTTTCTATGTGACATTTGCAGCCATGATAATTACCTTTAATTGAACATAAAAGCAGTTGTTAGTGTTTGTTTTATTTGCAACAAAATAACCGAACTCTTTAAGTCAATGATTATCCCAAACGAATGAGAACCACAACTCTATTTCCGAATATCAGTGGGCCAGAAATCATGATAGCGGTAGTGTGCAGCCAATGGAAGATTTTCATATTGAGGACAACTCTTAGAACAAAAAATTGAATACAAAATATGTTAGTATGTTTTTTGAATGTACTAAATAGCAACTTCCAAATAGTCTGTCAGACACTAAAATTATTTTCACATCTGAGATGAGAAACTTTCAATCCCTCAAAATTTTCAAAACCTGTTGTGGCTAGATGGCCAGAATAAAACCAGATGAATTCAAAAACTAGTCTAAATTCTCGCCTGTGTCTGTGTTAAGTTTCGTGGAGTTACATTAGACGGAATAAAAGTTACAGAATTATTAATAAATAAAGTTAAACCCATTTCTAAGCACTGTGCACCTGGTTGAGTGGATAACATGGTCTTTGGGTTCTGTTGAAATTTCAAATAACAAATTTGTCCGAAATTGATTGTAATAAATCTAAATCACGATTTATTACAATCAATTTCTATATTTAATTTTAGATCGATTTTCTTATGTAAAATGCGATCCATCTATGGCACAAAAAGTCCAAGTGTGCATAATTTTATTCAGATAAGGCAATAATGGAGAGTTTTCCATTGGTTTCAAGAATATAAGGATGACGTACTCGAATAACTCTCTCTACACTGGCGGTGCTATAAAAAATTAAAAATTAATTTTTAACAACCTTTCCTCGGAAAATAAAAACTTTACTCACTTTCCTGGGACAGTGCGCAAATTCTTAGTATTTTTCTGTATGAGAAATTCGAATTCGTTGTCGAATCACGTAACTACTTCTATACATAAAACGTCTCATTGCCTTAACCCCTCAGGACAGACGGAGAACTACAAAAAGCGTTCACGCCCGACCTCACCCCTTGGGAACCGTCGAACTGAAGATTAATGAAATCCAACATTTAATAAATTATTAATGGAATTAAATTGCAAAAGGAATTGCCCTCTCCAACAATTCCAACAACTAACAGCAGAAATGGAAAATATGGTTGCAACTGGCAGACCAGCCAGGGAGTGTTGGCTTGCCACAGGAAACAAAGCAACGAAGCAGAGTGACTCGAAAATTCGGTTTTTAGTATGATTGAGGGAAGGACGACTGCTGAAAAATTAAACAGGAAGATGAGGCTTATCTTAAATAATAAAACAGAAATTTACCGAAATGACTTTGTATTCAAATTTCAGCTGTTGCAGTAGAACTTTAAAATAAATATCCTACTCTCCGTCCCTCCCCCGCGCTCTCTTCGCTGAGATTTTTTTGGTTGCCTTAATCTTGGTGGGCTTCTAGGTCATTGTAAAAAATAACGCAGGGGAGCAATGTACGGAAGTCAATGAAAAAGGATAAGATTTTGGGCGGGCAAGGAGCATCAAAGAAGCCTCTGCATGAATTTGCGTCACTTTTGACATTTCCCCCCAACCACACAATCATGTTGAGTTCGATACAAGATGTAGCTACTCAGCAGTTGGCATTAATGTGTTTTAACCTTAAATCTTTAATACTTTTCGGAATTGTTGTTGCCAATGTTGCCGCCTTAATGCTGTTGCTCGCTCGCTCGATTGGACGAGCGACCTTTTGTCTACGAACGACCTTTTTGCCCCACTTTAATTAATCAACATTCAAATGTTGGCCCAAAACATTGTGAAACCTTTTCGGGCCAACGGTTTTGCATCTCGTAGGTAAATGTGGCAGGAAATTTGCACAGAACTGGTTAGAGGGAGCAGGACCAGGAGGAGTATGACGATGATGCTGATGTTGGTGTAAATAAATGATTTTGCATTTCGGCTAAAACCAGCAAATCCAGCAGCCAACCAACTAGTTATCGCCGCGCTCCATAGGCTGGCGTGTTGCCTGGGCAATTTGAAATAGAATCTGTCAGTTACAGGTTGCTACGTTAGTCTATCCTCTGCTAAATATTTAAGCTTTTTCGAGGGTGTTTGTTTTTCTTTTGGCATTTTCCATTTTCCATGACTATTTGTTAATTGGTTGTGAAGAGATGTATGCATATGGAAATATCTTAAAAAGAGATTAATTTGACTTTCTGGACGGGTGGGGGCCGACAACGACTATGCAAATCCTTTCGGTGGGCATGGAGGTGGTATAAGGTTAACGAAGGACGAAACATGAAATGGGCGAGACAGTAGAAGCTAATAATGATGATGTCGGTGATGACGGCGGCGGGCCACATGCCAAAGACGGCTGCTGCGAAGTATTCATCAATAACTTCAGGCCAAACACATGTGGTTGATTCATGCGAATGGAATCGCACGTCGAGACACGCTTGTTCTTCTCTTTGTTTTTATTGTTTGCCCGGTGCACAGTGGCAACAAAAAACTAGAGGCGGATAATAATAATGACTGAACATGTTTAGAGGAATTTTAAAACTGATGAAACAATTTTGTATTTTGCCACAAAAATAGCTGAATTCCCAACATTCCAAAACTTGGAATTTTTCATCAAATGCTGAAACAATTACTAGATTTGCAGATTTTGTATTTTGCCACAAAAATAGCTGAATTCCCAATGTGGGGAAAATAAGTTCCAAAATTTGAAATTTTTCATCAAATGATGAAAAATTATTAGACTATCAGATTTTGTATTTTGCCACAAAAATAGCTGAATTACCAATATGGGGAAAATAACTTCCAAAATTTGGAATTTTTCATCAAATGCTGAAAAAATTACTAGATTTTCAGATTTTGTATTTTGCCTAGGGTTTGGGGTCCGGGAATTCCCGAATCGTTTTTCCCGGGAATTCCCGGAAAAATTTGGACGGGAATTCCCGGGAAAAAATTTTCAATTTCCCGGGAATACGGGAAATATTAAAAAAATAATTTATTTATTATGTTGATCAATAATTTAATGTTACTATATAAATTGGAATTTTTAGATGTATTTCAAATTCATATATGTATTTACATTACTGACAATGATAAGTATTTGTTGAGTATTTGTTTATATTATATTACTACAAACAAAACTTTTTAAATTCGCTAAATAGCCATCTTATGCGAAACCCAGCTAGGGGAATAAAAACTTTCTGTGAGGCTATTTGCAGGATCTTTATTGTGAAATAAAAATATCATGCCGACAATACTATGGCTTACATAATGTAAATTTTCTTGTTTTCCTAGAAGAATCGAGGTGAATATCTTCTTCAAGAACAATTTACTTTACATATGTAGCCAGAAAGAAATGGTCTAAAAATAGGAATACAATAAAAATTGTTCGCCTGGAAACTTTCAAGAGAAATCTAATAGGAATATAAATATATGATACGATGTATTTAAATGGCCCTTTATAAGAATTAATTACTGGACTATTTCAACATTTTTATTTTTTATGAATTTATTAAATTAATATTAATTTTTTTATGTTTCTATTGTTTTTACATTTTAGAATATTCCCCCTGTTTCTATAAAATATTTTTGTCTCCAGACGAATGAATATTGTAAATTAAATGCGTCATAACATTCTCCGTCATATGAGTTGTTTCCTTAATCGTTTTCAATTTTGAATCTAGTGTAGGTGTCAGTCACTTCTACCTGCGATATAAATGTCAAATTCTGACGATTAGTCTACAACTTTTCAAGTTTATAATGAGAAAATGTAATTTATAATCGGAATATGTAAGTTCACGATGGGATGTAAATTCATAACAGGAAATGTAAATTCATTATAGGAGCATGATAATTCATAAACAGCACTGTAAATTCGTAATGTGAAATGTAAATTCATATTGAGAAATATAAATTCATAATAAGAACATACAAATTGATAATGAGATATATAAATACAAAATGATAAAATCGAAATTGATAATGAGAAAATATAAATTCTTATTCAGGATATATATATATAAAATATAAATTCATAATCAGGAACTCTAAAATTTATAATCGAAGCTATGTATGTACGCTTTTCTATGGATATTTTCGTAGAAACACATATTTTATCAATGTTCTCAATATAAATTTACATTTTCTCAATATGATTTTATATTTTCTCATTATGAATTCATATTTTACGTATTTTCTGATTATGAATTTGGATTTTCTGATTATAAACTTGTATATTTCATTATGAATTGGTATGTTCCTATTATGAATTATTTGTTCTCAATGAATTATGATTTATATATCTCATCATGAATTAACATGTTCCTATTATAAATTTACATTACCCATTATGAATTTATATGTCCCTAATATGAATTTACATTTCTCAATATAAATTTGTATGTTCAGAATATAATCTTGAAAAGGTGTAGAGTAAAATATTTGTAAAATGAAAAATAATTTGTAAAATATTTTGACATTAACATTCGTTTTTAATTTGTAATATGACAGTATTGAAAAAAAAACACACCAGTTATTAAATGTTGATATTTTAAACCATATTGAACATACCTATAAATAAATTACTTTTTCCCGGGAATTCCCGGGATTCCCGGGAATGAAATTTTTCATTCCCGTTTTCCCGGGAAATGAAAAAAGTCCGGGAAACCCCAAACCCTAATTTTGCCACAAAAATAGCAGAATTCCCAATGTGGGGAAAATAACTTCCAAAATTTGGATTTTTTCATCAAATGCTGAAAAAAATACTAGATTTTCAGATTTTGTATTTTGGCACAAAAATAGCTGAATTACCAATGTGGGGAAAATAAGTTCAAAAATTTGAAATTTTTCATCAAATGCTGAAAAAATTACTAGACTTTCAGATTTTGTATTTTGCCACAAAAATAGCCAAATTCCCTCATTGTGGGGAAAATCAGTTCCAAAAATTGGGATTTTTCATTAAATTATGAAAAATTACTAGATTTTCAGATTTTGTATTTTGCCACAAAAATAGCAAAATTCCCAATGTGGGGAAAATAACTTCCAAAATTTGGAATTTTTCATCAAATGCTGAAAAAATTACTAGATTTTCAGATTTTGTATTTTGCCACAAAAATAGCTGAATTCCCAATGTGGGGAAAATAAGTTCCAAAATATGGGAATTTTTCATCAAATGCTGAAAAAAATACTAGATTTTCAGATTTTGTATTTTGCCACAAAAATAGCTGAATTCCCAATGTGGGGAAAATAAGTTCCAAAATTTGGAATTTTTCATCAAATGCTGAAAAAATTACTAGATTTTCCGATTTGGTATTTTGCCACAAAAATAGCTGAATTCCCAATGTGGGGAAAATAAATTCCAAAAATTGGGATTTTTCATTAAATTATGAAAAATTACTAGATTTTCAGATTTTGTATTTTGTCACAAAAATAGCAGAATTCCCAATGTGGGGAAAATAACTTCCAAAATTTGGAATTTTTCATTAAATGCTGAAAAAAATACTAGTTTTTCAGATTTTGTATATTGCCACAAATAAAGTCGATTACCCAACGTGTTTAAAATGAGTTCCAAAATTTGGGATTTTTACTCAAATGATGAAAAAACTACGAAATTTGCATTTTTGCCACAAATATATCCGAATTCCCAATGTGGGGAAAATAAGTTCCAAAATATGGGAATTTCATCAAATGATGAAAAATTACTGGACTTTCAGATTTTGTATTTTGCCACAAAAATAGCCGAATTCACAATATGGGGAAAATAAGTTCAAATATTTGTGATTTTTACTCAAATGATGAAAAAATTAATAGATTTTTTTGCCACAAAAATAGCAGAATTTCCAAAGTGGGGGGTAGTTAATGCTAAACATATACAGATAGAAGCAAGAAATTTGAAATATTTTTAAAACATATTCTTCTCTTTCATTCGATACCCATATCACCAGATGTACAAAAATAAATTATTAGATCAAAGATCATTCTTTTGGAAATTAAAAGTAATTTAAAAAGGAGAAAACAATTTTGGAGTATTTTTAAAAGATATTCTTCTCTTTCACTATTTAAAATAAATTAAAGATAGTTGAGAAATACCACTAATAATTCTCCACACATGAATATATAATTGTGAATATTGCATTTCATATTTGTTAGTGAATAGCCTGTTGCAATATTCCGAAACATGGTCTGCATAAAAAGAGTTTTTAAATTTATTTTTTCAATCTATATATATTATTATATTTATTTATATATTTGTTTTTAGTTCATCTTTTTTTGCGCTGCTGATTTATTTACTCATTAATGACACAAATTGAAAAATTCTATTTTTGTTGGCCTACAAGAGATTCCATGAACTTTGACTTGCTTTTGCATATTCAGATATTATTTCTATGACCTTATTCCCCCTCCATGCCGCACATACTCTGCCACCTACAGAAATGAAAATACTATTTATGTACATCCCAGAAGATTTCAATGTCATGAATTGAAAAATGATTTCTACATACATTTGACAGCATTTGGCAGCAACAACTTTGTCGTCGTAGCTGTGGGGCACAAACATTTTGCTGTGTGACTGCCACATTTTGAGTTGTGGCACTAAAATCCTCAGAGGTTTTCAAATTGAAAAGCAGCAGAGCACAATTTTCCAAAGAATATTAAAAAATCACTCAACACAAGTTTGTCAATGTAACTGAATGAACAATGTAACTCGTTAGAAGAGTCTGATTTTAATTATTTTTTTAAAGTAAAGTTTAACGTGGCCGAAGAAGTGGTGAGAGTAAAAACGCAAATATAATTTTGAGAAGATGGGTTGTATTTAAATAACATAAATTAAAGTATACTTTTCAATCAAACAAATTCAAGTCAAGTGAGGACAACATCAAAAACCACACCATTTTTCAAAAATTCTGCAGTGCACCGTGCGATAATTTTACTTGTTTTTCATTGGAGCTGAATGAGACCATATACACATGAAACTAGAGATCGCCTGTGCAAAAGCTGTGCACTCAGTTTTCCATTTGGTGATCTTTTCTCCTTTTCACAGGTCTTTTAATTTAAATAAGACATTGAAGTTTTAATAATTTATTTTCGTACTTTTGCGAGTCGTATAACGTAGATATTAGTATCAAATGAAAGAGAAAAATGTCCACTAAAAATACTTAAAATTGCATTCATTTTTTTGTATTAGATTAGCATAAACAATTATTTAAATTTTTCCCTCTTGAAAAGTTAAATTTTAATAATTTATATTTAAAAAGTATATTGAAGCTTTAATAATTTATTTTCGTACTTTTGCGTGCCACACAAAGGCGATTTCGGTTTCAAATGAAAGAAAAGAATGCCTGCTAAAAATACTTAAAATTATATGCATATATCGGTATTAGATTAGCAAAAACAATTATTTTACATTTTTCCTCTTGAAAAGTGAAATTTTAATTATTTATACTTAAAAAGGATATTGAAGTTTTAATAATTTATTTTCGCATTTTTTAAAGTCACACAAATGCGATATTGGTATCAGCTAAGAGAGAAGGATGTCTGCTAAAAAATACTTAAATTTCAAATTTTTCCTCTTGAAAAGTTAAATGTTAATTATTTATATTTTAAAGGATATTGAAGTTTTAATAATTTATTTTGGTGGTTTTGCGTACCACACAAAGGCGATTTAGGTTTCAAATGAAAGAGAAGAATGCCGCTAAAAATACTTAAATTTACATGCATATAGCTGTATCAGATTAGCATTAAAAATTATTTCCCTCTTGATAAGTTAAATTTTAATTATTTATATTCAAAAAGGATATTGAAGTTTTAATAATTTTTTTCGTCACACAAAGGCGATTTTAGTATCAACTGAAAGAGAAGAATGACTGCTAAAAATACTTAAAATTACATGCATATATCTGCAGTAGAATAGTATTAACAATTATTTCAAATTTTTCCTCTTGAAAAGTTAAATTTTAATTATTTATATTTTAAAGGATATTGAATAATTATATATAATAATTTTTTTCGCATTTTTGCAAGTCACACAAATGCGATATTGGTATCAGCTAAGAGAGAAGAATGTCTGCTAAAAATACTTAAAGTTACATGCATATATCTGTATCAGATTAGCATTAAAAATTATTTCCCTCTTGAAAAGTTAAATTTTAATTATTTATACTTAAAAAGGATATTGAAGTTTTAATAATTTATTTTGGTACTTTTGCGTGCCACACAAAGGCGATATAGGTTTCAAATGAAATAGAAGAATGTCTGCTAAAGATACTTAAAATTATATGCATATATCGGAATTGGATTAGCATTAACAATTATTTCAAATTATCCCTCTTGAAAAGTTAAATTTTAATTATTTATATTTAAAAGGATATTGAAGTTTCAATAAATTATTTTCGCACTTTTGCGTAGATGATACCAATGTCAAATGAAAGAGAAGAATGTCTGCTAAACATACTTAAAATTACATGAATATATCTGTAACCCTCTTGAAAAGTTAAATTTTAATTCTTTTTATTTTTATGGGGGAAATTTGAAATGGTTGTTATTACTGAATTTATTCAGACACGAGCATGAAATTTTAAGTATTTTTAACAGACAATCTACTCTTTCATCTAATACCCATATCGCCTCCGTATGTTGGGGAAAAATAAGAAAATAAATTACTAAAACATATATATCTTTTGGAAATAAAAAGTCCTGTAAAAAAGAGTAAACATTTTTGAAGAGTTTTTAATAGATATTCTTCTTTTTTCATTTGGTACACATATCACTTGTATGTTACTCGCAAAATTAATTACTAAAATTATTACTTTTGGAAATAAAAAGTCCTGTAAAAAAGAGTAAAACATTTTGAAGAGTTTTTAATAGATATTCTTCTTTTTCATTTGATACACATATCACTTTTATGTTACTCGCAAAATTACGAAAATAAATTATTAATACATCTATATCCTTTGGATATTAAAAGCCCTGTAGAAAGGAGAAAATATCACCAAATGGAAGACTGAGTACATAGTCTACTCTCATTTACTCAATTTAAATTTTCATTTCTGAATATCAATTTGAATTTTCTCGATTTCAAATTGTATTTTCTGAATTTCTATTTACATTTCTCATTTTCAATTTGTATTTTCTCAATTTTGCATCTGCATTGGCATTTCTGAGTTTCAATTTATATTTACTCAATTTAAATTTTCATTTCTCAATTTCAACTGAAAATGGTGTAGAGCAAACGTAGACCTTTTTTAGTCATCCTCAAGTCAATTGATTTAACAACTTTCTTTGCCCGAAAAGTTTTCAAAACATTTCCAAAAGAATTGTTATATGAGTCATTCCATGTCAAGCGGTATGGTTTTTGGCCTCGTTAGCTGCGTTTTTGAAAGTTTGTGTATGTATTTTTCTCATAAAAATATTGAATACGTATTTGTAAAAAAATAATTAAATTTTTTCCACGATTTATGATCAATTTGACAGTGAAAAAAATGCTACTTTTTCAAAAAGTTGTGTTCATTCAATCGCCTGTAACTCTTTATATTGGGGACCGTTTTTAATGTGTTATACCTTGTTTTGAAGGTAATTTCAGTTACTTTTAAAATGTTGAAATTGTGTTTTAACACGGCTAGATTTTTTAAAGTTTTTAGAATTTTATTTTTTTTATTTAGATTTTCGAAATGATTACAATAATCTATTTTTCTGAAATTTTGAAGTAGTCTTCTTAGATCTATTTTTGAGGGACTGTGTGAGTTTAAAAGTGGTGAAATGATGGGTTCTATTTGTTTACGATTTTTGTACAAAATCATCCAGACTTTCAGTGAAAATCACCAGAAAATTTTTTTCTTTAGTTCAGAGACACAAGGTATACAAACAATGAAAAATTCAAGAAAAAATAGGTTATAGAATAATACTTTTTTTTATTTTTTTTGTAGTGTGTGCACCATTGTATAGAAATAAAAAATATATATTTTTCCATAACCTATTTTTTCTTGAATTGTTCGTTGTTTTTATACCTTGTGTTTCTGATCTAATGAAAAATTTATTTTTCTGATGAATTTTCACAGAAATTCTAGATGATTTTGTACAAACAAAATTCGTAAAAAATAGAAGTCATCATTTCACCACTTCCAAACTCACGCAGTCATTAAAAAGTCATCTAAGAATACTACTTTAAAGTTAAAAAAATAATTAATGTAATAATTTCGAAAATCAAAATAAAAGGATTAAAATTGTGAAAACTTTAAAAAGTATAATGCATCTATACATTCCGCTTCAATATTTTAAAAGTAATTGGAATTGCCTTCAAATCAAGGTATATTATTACATCAAAGTCGGTTATGTATTTCAGGCTTTTGAAAAAAAAACTTTTTGAAAAAAAAAAATATTTTTTTCACTCGTGATTTTTTTTCTAATTTTTATCGAAAAAAAAGTAGACGACATTTACACAAACTTTCAAAACAATCACTGCAATCGCGGTCAAAAATCGTACAGCTTGACATGGAATGGCTCATATGACTTTTTGCGGTATTTTTTAATTTTTCGAAAAAACTCGATGTACTGGAGCGCATTGGCAATAAACCTTTTGGCTTAATTGTTTCGATGATGTACAGACTGTTTGTCTTCGAACCACTGTCTACCTTTGACCTTGATGTCTATCCTTAATTAATTGCGTTTAATTTTAGGGCATATAAAGGTACAATGAGTTCGATGATCGACGAAGCTCTGGTTCGAATGGCTAACCTTTAGCTTATCGGGGAAAACTCATTCCAAAAACAAACAAACAAAAAAAACAGGAGCTGAAATTTCAGTTCAATTTGGAGGAATGTGAGATTAAATTTTTATGAGCCATGTATGCCTTATACACAGTGTGTGTGTGTGTGCGTGTGGATTCTGGCATGTTGCTGCCAGTGGCAGGGCTATTCCTTGTCTTCGTTTATATTTTGCTTACAATGCAATGTGTTCATTTTATATGTCATAAAAAACGGCAACAACAACATCACCAGATTGTAGACCATATGAAACAAACTTGAAAGGGCCACCCACCCATCTGGCCACAAAGAAATCCTTTCAGTTGTGGGACTTCTGCTCGAGAAAGTCGTCTTAAAGCGAAAATGTCAATGTGAGCACAGAACGTTTGCTTTGATCTTTTGTGTGTGTGTGTGTGTGAGTTTCCAGGAATACCTCCAACCGAATGGAAACCCCTTCTTTTTCAAAAGGCCAATATGAAGCACGGGAAAAAAATCTTTAAACTTGAAATTACTCTGCTCCACAGATATGGCCAAAAGTTTACTGCGTCGAAATAAAACACGAAATCATTTTATGGCTCAACATCATTAAGCCATTTCGCATTGGTATTAACAGCATTTTTTTCCAAAAAGCCACCAACAGCCACAATAACGGAAATACAAAAAGTTGCCGTACCATGCGTTGCGGCAACAAATGATTGCGTGGAATGTTGGGTGACATCCACCAACCACAGAAATCTGAAATAGCCATCAACTGCATCAATTCCCGGCTACAAGTGCATCACCTCCCCTGCCACAAACATGATGGGGTGATAAAACTGATATTGCCATACTCACCCAAAAGATGATTAAAATTCAAATCCCCCTACAAACGGATCACAATAAAAATTCGTCAGCGAGCGAGCCAGCGAACGAGTACGAGAACGAGTTCCCGGAGATTTTCCAGAATTACAATTATGCTAATAAGCCGCTACTAACTACAGTAAATCACTTCTACGTCATATCCTATCCTATCCTATTATACGATATCATCTGTCGTTTGTTGGTTTGCGTGTGGTTTGAGCGTGTTGTGTGTGTGCTCTCTGATAACAATGGCATGCGAATGAAAATGAAAAGCAGAACAGAACGCAACGCAAAAAAGTGATGGAAAAAGTTGAAAATTTATATCCATGTCAAAGTTTGTTCCACAACCATTATAATAGCTTTCTATTGTTGTGCAAACATATGCATAAGAAATTTATTTGTCTGTATAATATGCATAATTATGTGTGTGTAGAACATAAATAAGGGCTGTCCCTCGAAGGACTATGCTCTAAGCAGAATCGTAGAAATATCCCTACGCAGTTTTATAATAATTTATTTAAGATCTATTGCTATATTCATCCATTGCGGCCATAAACACCTCCGCAGCAACATGGAAGAACTGCGCTAATTCGGAGAACTGTGGAGAGCAACTTTGTATACACTGAAAGGAACATACTGTGTAGAGCCGTTTTTATTTGTCAGAGAAGTTTTACACGGATTTATGCTCGTAACCTATTCTGTAGGTTGACTTAATAATAATTGACCTGTTGCCAACTTGAGTCGCTTTATTTGGCAATATTCATATTTAGCAAACAGTGGCATATCCACTCCACCATTACTGTCGAATTTAGATAATGCGGCCGATTATTGTTTTATCAATGATAAAACCTTCTAAGGACTGAAACAACCTCTTACCATCAGCTATGGCATATACTGCAGCTGCCCAACATTCACTCAATATCAGTTTGGTGCAATTTATGTAGCAACGAGATTTTATTTTCGAAACATGATCGACATTTCAGAAGTTTCGATGAAAACAGATTTCCGGGAGAGAGACTCATTTTCAATTTGATGGCTTTGTTACTTCTCAAAATTGTAGAATTTGATGTTAAAAAATCTACGAGTGATGCCTGAGAAATAAATCGTCAAAATGGTCGAATTTGAGCTTCAGAAAATCTTCGAGTGATTGCAACGAGTTCGGAGATTATGGAATAAAATTATATTCTTCGACTAGAAATATATTATATTATATATAATAATTTTTCAACAAAAACACATAAAATTCAGAAAAATACATGAAATCTTTATTTGAATCGATAGTACGGTCCATATAATTTAATGTTTGAAGATTATTTCATGCAAATGTTGACCTTGACTGCGCCTCAAATGGCCCATCCAATTTAGTCCAATTTTGGCATTTCCACGTTTTTGAGTAACAGAAGCCCAATTGCTGCGAACGGCGATAATTGATGGTCATTATTAACACTGGCCGATATATCTGCGATATTTTCTTCACTTCGCACTCTACGTAAGCGTGTTGGTGGTTTAATGTCCAACAATGTAAATTTGGTGCGAAATTTAGTCACAATAGCCCGAATAGCCGCTTCAGTGGGTCGATTAAACTGACCATAAAATGGAAGAAGCGCGCGATGAACTTTCTTAACAGAGCACGCATTTTGATAATAAAAATCAATAATTTGCAAGCGTTGTTTGTTTGTAAGATGAATCATGGTTAAATTATAGACCAAACTGAATATGTTTGACAGTGAAACAAACCACGAAACGTGCGTCAGCTGTTTAAACCAGTGTTGCCAAAAAGATAATAGCTAAAAAATCACCCTTTATATAATATATATAATGGCTATCATTTGAACTTAAGTAACCGTACGATCGATAGCATCGAAATAAAGTCAACCACAACGAGTCACTGGTGGAAAATTATTCTGCGACTTTTGAATAAAAAATCTTCCTTGAAGAGACATATGCTTATCTTGATAGCTTCGTTGTACGCCAAAATTGTCACATTTGCACATCTGAAAGCCTACGATTGATTGCAGGGAAATAAAAACAGCCTCAAAGGATCACTGCTTAAATACAATTTTTATCTCGAGAAAAAATTCAATTAATGTCAATGTATGAGCCACTTCATGGTAGTGTCATCTCCCATTTCGGTGATCAAAATTTAGGTTCATGCGATAAACACTGCGCATTTGAAAAGATTCGGTTTTCCATTGGTCAAAAACCTTTAATCAAGTCACTAATTCTGTAAAAACACGATTGTCTGTGTGTCAGTGATTATTTTGAGATACTAGATCAAGCCGTCTGTGAGCTAAACGCTCCTGAAAATTCCCCTAAAAATCATGTAATTTTCTTGCTGCATTTTTGTCGAAATTTCTTTCTGAAATAATAGACCCTTGATAGTACTGTAAATATAATTTTTAGTTCATGTCTTAGAGCAACTTATTGGTTGAATTTGAAGTTTATAGTATTTTCTGTGTTTTTTTTTCATACTGTCAACTGAAAACTTTTTCGTATTTGATGCCAATACATTTCGAATGATGCTCAAATGATGAACATCGGAAGGAAATTGAAGCAGCAGAGCTCTTTTTTGTAAAAATAGTTTTCAATTTTTGGCTCTGAAAAACCATCTCCGCCAAATAACTTTTTTTTTGTTTTTTTTTTTTTTTGAAAATGCTATGAAAAAACTACTGAATATTTTCTCAAATTTCTTTTTTTATTTGAAAGTACAATCCTTCCGGTTAATAATGGAAAATAATTTCGTTCAAATGGCTGCCTCGGCACCCCACAAATAATAGTCCAACGGTTGAATAGTCGAGAAAAAACGATAGATGGCGGACCCTATATTTTTTTGTGACTTTTACAAAATGTTTACAGGAAGTATGAGTTTTTACCTGTCACTTTGAAAGACCGCAAAAAAAAAAAAAACAATCTAAACGACCAATAGTATGACCAATGAATTATTCTAAAACAAGAATAAAAAATTATATTAAAGTGCTTCCAAGGGTCTATTAATTCAGAAAAAAATTGGACAGAAATGCAACATAAGAAATACACGGAAAACATGCGACGAAATATTTTGCAGAACAGCATTAAACAGTCCAATATTAATTTCTATTTTCGTGACCCATCCTAATGCATATAGAGTGTCATATATATAAAATAAAATTGAAAATGGCGGTGATACCGGCCGTCAAGTGTGGCCATCTTTTGCAAACCCTTGCTGGTGGTGTGCACGTTTCCTCCATTAGGCTTCATTTGCAAAATTCAAACATTTTTTTCTTTACGAATGACTATTCTGTAAAGATAAACGACCATTTAAATTCGTTGATGGGCAAAATTGACACGCGCCTTCTAGAACCTCCCACACAAATGGTCTCTATTCCATTGTAACATCCACATAAATATTCAGAATAAGTTATATAATAGGGCTGTTTTTCTTTAAGACTGGATAATTAAGCTGCGATAACAAAAACATAAAGAAAATTTTAAAATTTCACTCAAAATAAAAAAATTATTATTTTTAATTATGGCAACAACAATATCAATCAATCAATCAATCAATTTTGTAAAAATATTTTTTGTTGAAAATTGTGGACTTAGCTTGAATAATTATCCATTGTAAGTCAAACTTATGGTTATGGAGACTAAGTTAACACAGAATATTTTTTGGAAATTTGTTTTGATATATAAAATACATATGTATTTATATGTAGTCGGCGACAATGTGAATTTTTTTTGAGTAAACATTTAACTTTTTATTAACGTATTTGTTTACCCACAAAGTGTTCCCATCTCCTATACAAATTTCTAATTTCTGGGATAGTCCTTAAGCTGATCTGTTTTTGAAGTGAAATAGCTGAAGTTAAATTAGTTGCTGGTGTTGTTGTTCTCGTGATGATTTGTTCGAAATTTAATAAAGAAATTAAAATGCAAATTAAATATTTTGTGCGCTTGAAAGCATCAAAACACAAACACAAATACTAATGCAGTAAGTCGTCCATTCATTTACACTCACTCACTCATAAAGTCACAAACAGACACACTCACACATGCCTCTATAAATACATGCATATATGTCATATTCAAATTTGTGATGTTTTCTTTGTGTGTGTGTGTTGAAAATCAAAGTGATTTCTCCTGTTGTTTCTTTTTCGTTACATGAGTTCTTTGACGTTGACGTGAACTTTTGAATGCAGTGTAAAATGCTCGTGTTTGTTGGTATTCATAGAGCATGGCAAATGTAAATGTAAATTTACTTTTTGCATTTTAGATTTAACACACACACATAGACCCACACCCGCACATTCCAGGAATTGCAATGCGAATTCACATCCACATCTAGTGCGAACATCTCTATTTCGCGATAGTGCCATAAACTGAAATTTATTCACAGAGTGCAAATGTTGAACAGAAATGTTTGTTTGTGGCCAAATGTAGGAAACTCTAGATGAAAGTAAAGTGTGCACGTTCAGAGTTACAAGCCGAACCATAATTATCGGCGGCGGCGGCGCTGTTCAAAATGGGTCGGCGGCGGCGGCTTTCGGCTGATTTGTCGGCTCGTTCTGTCATTCGATCACCCCTAGTTATTTGACAATTTTGGGAAAGTGGAAGGAATAATTTGTATTGGTTTTTAACACCTTTTCTTTTATTCAATATATATATAGTTCAATATTCGTTGATATTAGCCAATGTTCCCATAATTTAATATTATTATCCCATACAATTATTTTTTTGAAGTGGGAATCCATTCTCAAAATTTATAATATGGATGAATTTAATAAATATTTTTGCAATTACAGATTTTCGTGTGAGGCATATTTGACCAGACATCTTGAATATCATAATTTTTCCAGTGAATGATAATACTATACCTACTTGGACACACTAAAGAAGCACAATAGAGAAGCTGTTGTTTAATAAGGCTGCTTTTCTTTAAGCCGGGATAAGAAGCTGCGATAACAAAAACGTTAATAATAATTTAATTTTTTACCCAAAATAAAAAAATTAATTGGCAACAACAATATAAACATTTGTATCAAAACAAATTTTCAAAAAAAATATTTTCTGTTGACATTTTCGGACTTAGGGTCGATAACCATAAATTGTGGACCTATACTGGATAATTATCCATGCTAAGTCCAATATTTTTAACAAAAAATATTTTTGTTAAAATTTATTTTTATGCACACATTTGGTATTGCTGTTGGTGATAATTTTTAAAAAAGAAATTTTTATTTTGAGTTAAATTTTAATTTTTTTTTTGGTTTTTTCTTATCACAGCTTAGTTATCCAGTCTTAAAGAAATTATTGTTATTTATAGGAATACATGGCCACGCGTACTGGAATTGACTTATATAAATGCGACTTTCAAATCAAAATACAATCATTCAACATTCTATAGACGTCATCATATGAGGCATACTAAATTCAAAGAAAGGTCAATATATTTCACAGTAGTAGGTTGTCTAAGTCGACAGTTATATTTTCTTTTGTAATTTTAAGTGGGTTGTCTATTTTGGTAGTAAGATTTGACTGAATTAGAACTCCGTCAAATATCGGCGGCGTGGTTGAAGTCGATATGAGTCGATGAAATCGGCGGCGTGTTGAAGTCGATTTGAGCCGACAAAATCGGCGGCGGCGCGGCTCGTGCAGATCCATGAGGCGGCGGCGGCTTGTCGGCTTAAAATCGGTCGGCTTGTATCTCTGTGCACGTTGGTTTGTTCGTTTGTTTTCCCTTTTGGTCCTTGAACTTTTACGCAGAATTCCTTCGAAGGCAATTGAGTTACTTTTGGCGTGCGAAATTATTACTGTGAACTAGGCTGTATCGAACAAGAAAAGTGAATTTTATTTTAAAATTTATTGTCATTTTGTTGTGAAGACAATGCAACTAGACTTATGACAATTTTCGAGGAAAGATAACGTCAGTCGGCTAAACAGAAATTATAAGGACTTAAAGTTTACGTGGGGCCGGATGATTTGTGTGGATGGTACTAGAAGGTTCGGGACACATGGTCTCAGCTTCCACTTTTTAGAACTATTGTAAAAAACATAATCAAGTAATAGTGGAATCCAGGTACCAGTATATAGATTATGCAGGATTTAGGATAGTGGCAATTATGTGGGAGTCACTGGAAGGGATGTGACAAAAGCATAAATATTTTACAGACTTAAAGTGATTATAAATATATTTTCAAATATAAAATATCAACTGCTTTCGACTATCCGTATGGAAGCTATTTTTTATTTTAACCAAAATATATGGCAATTTGTGTGGGAGGTACCAACATTGCCAAATGTTAAATTTCAGAGTATTCCTATCATTATATCATATATACATATTATAGCAGCTTTAATTTTACATAGATTAGGGTGATCTATGTGGCAGTTAATAGAGTGGGTGGGTCAAAATACGCCATATTTTTCACCTTTAATATGATTATAAGAACTTTATCAAATACCAATATATAGCTGATTGCGAATATCCATGTGGATGTTGCATTGGTTTTAATTTAACATAGGAATATGGGTCATTTGTGTGGGAGGTACCAGAAGTAGTGTGGTTTGGGGAAAATATGACCATGTGCAAAGTTTGAATAAATTCCTTAACTCCTTTCGAAAGTTATCGTGTACACCAGCCAGACAGACGGACGGACGGACATGGCTCAAACAGCTTAATAAGTCATGAAACTAATTTGGTCCAAGCGGACTTAGGGTTTTAGGTCACTCCTTCAATGCGTTACACTTGTTGTCTGTCCCAAATAATATATACCCTCCTATGTAGAGTGAGTAAAAATATTTGGCGTCTAAAAATATTCTATTTTCATCTATAAATCTTTTACATACAGACATTGCTTTCTGCGTTATAATGTTAGAAATTGAAAAATTAAGTAAACTATTTTTTTCCGATTTTTTTTCTATTTTTTATAATTTTTTTCATATCAACCATTTTTGCATTTTTTTCCCAAAAAAAATATTTTTTTTTTGGAGACTGTTCCTAGGCTTTTTCTACTTTATGATCCCAGCTATTGTAAATATTCTGTTATTTAGTTTCAATAGGGCTTCTTCGTGCTATAACCACAAATTTAGAAAATAATGATTTTTTAATTACAAAATATATATTTATCCACAAATCCTTTACATGCAGACATTGATTTCTGTGTTATAAAGTTAGAAATTAAAATAAAATTTTTTTTCTGATTTTTTTCTATTTTTATAATTTTTTCGTGTCAACAAAATTGTTCTCAATTTTTTCTACCTTACGAGACCAGCTATTATACAGTAATTCAAAATATTCTGTTATTTAATTTAAAAATCATGATTTTTGATTTGAACGTGGATTTTGTCCAGGCTCAAGACCATTTTGCATATATATTTAATAGAATGCAAATTTAGTTACAAATGGCATGGTGACATTTATTAATTGGCTGCAGACTACCACGAGGATGATTTCGACAATGTCAAAAGTCTTTTCAAGTGGCTTCGCAGCGACTTTTCAACATCAACCCCGGAGTTGTGCTTCTCGTTCGTTTGTGAGAATCATCTCCTAATAGAGGCCGGGTTTGATGTTGAAAAGTCGCTGCGAAGCCACTTGAAAAGACTTTTGACATGGTCGAAATCATCATCTTGGAAGTCTGCAGCCAATTAATAAATGCATTCTATTAAATATAGATACAAAATGGTCTTGAACCAGGACAATATCCCAGTTCAAATCAAATATTGATTACAGACCAAAAAAATACAAACGAAAAAACTAAAAAAAAAATTATGATTTTCTAAAAAATCCTTTGCTTCTACAAATAGAGTCATAACTTCTACATTTCTTCCTTACAATGTTAGAAAATGTTAGAAATTAAATTATTTTATAAAATATTTTTTTATATTTTTTCTGTTTTTCGTGCCAGCAAAGAAAAATTGAGAAAATTTTTATTTTTTCTAAATTTCCTATATATTTCCTTATAATGCTAGAAATTGAAAAAAAAAGAATAAAATAATTTTTTCTAATTTATAATTTTTTATAATTTTTTTGTGCCAGCAAAAATAATTTTTTTCGACAACAAACAATTTTCCCCTTTTTATGGACACTGTTGCTAAAACACTGTTTCTATGTGAAAGTGATATTCGCATCATTTGTAGCCATTATAATTATCTTTAATTAGACATACAAAGGATTGTTGTCGGACTTATACTTCCTAAATGAGAGTAGAAATATTAAAGGTACCTGCGATGAAAATTTGAATTTTAATATATTTTTTTAATTTATCCTTAAATTTTTGTCTTGAGTTTATGAATCAGAATACACAAAAAATGCATTTTTAGATCTTGGAGACAAATATATATTTTTTTGAACAGAACAACCTAATGTGTGATAAATATATTATATATTGCTTTTTATTATTATATATTGATTATATATTGGCTGTGATTGCTTTTGAATTTTGATAATTTATAATCTCCCCTTCTTGAATATTTTTGGGATTTATTGCGTATCAGAGGCATGCCAAAAATATTTCCGAAACACCCTACTGTGCATATTAGCTCCTTAACTCTGAACTTTCGAAATTAGTTTAGGTTGTGATAAGATAAAAATATGTGGATAGAGCCACAAACATGGAGGACTAATAAATCCAAGGACAAGGAGCAACTATGACGCAGAATTTGGTGAAAATCCAAACCAAATGCGCAAGTACTGACCACCAATGCCACTTAAATTAAAGACACGTCTGGCTAGCTGCCAATTGAATTAATTGAAATTTGTCGCACGGTGTTTTCGTGATAGTTATTCGAGATAGTTTCTGATATTCAGTTTCAGCTTTACTCATTCGATGTCAGTCAGATTTTTTCAGAAAAAAAAAAAAACAAAAAATCTGTGTAGACATGTACGTCTCAGTTTGCGGACACTGTGCTCAGTGCTGCTGGAAGATAAGTTTCGTTACGGCCACAACAGAATATCTTTGGCAACTTCTATTTCAAGAAACAATTTCACAAGAAAATGTTGCTCAATCCAGCATGTCCTTAAAAGATTTTAGCACGTATCCCCCGCAAAAATGAAAAAAAACACAATCCTTGATGTCTCCCCAGGGAATGCGGGAAATGTATTCAGTTTTGGAAAATGAAAACGTTACATTGAAAGACAGGACATGTGGTCCCTAAGTAGGGACAGTAGTAGAGATAAATAAATATTTATTTCGGAAATTTCCAGAACATCAGTTAATGTTACGATGAATGCATTATCTGTCCGTTTATTTCTCATATTTGGCATCGTTATCATTCATTGGCAATGTACTCTCAATGCAAACAACATTAGCATAGGTTCGCCCTGTGGAGCACTCCTTTGACGAATGAGCAAATAGCAACGATTTATGTAAATTATTCTTGACATTCCTTTGGTTAGATACTCTGCTCAAGTGAATGAAACTAAGTGAAATGGAGCACACGAGCGTGACGACAGCCAAATTCCGATGAAATAAAGTGAAATACAAACCCATTGGGCGGATGGGCTTATTTATATTTTTTAAGTTTCCCTATCCACGCAGCTATATCATAACTGTAATAAAAAAACGCTTACGCCTTTCCCATTTGATCCAGACGGAATTGTAAAAAACGAAATTTGGTATGCATGAGATCATAAGGCTATTTCCCCCCTCACCTACCCTCAGACATTACCTCATTCATCATCAAAAGTTTCATTTTGTTTGTTGTTCGTTAAAAAGAAACAACAATACATTAAGGATATTTAATTAAAATACACGGGAAGCACAGTGGGACAAGGTGGCAGTTTGAGAATTTGACATAATTCCTGGAATTGTATTCGTTAATTACTTTTAAAAGGAAATTAAAAGAGAAATTAGAGAGTGAGAACAATTTCTTGTAATTTCAAATCTCTTACTGATCGCTTGCTAAGATTTGCATGTATCACGGAGGTCTTTTGAAGTTGAGGAAAGAATAATATTTTATTTTATGTTTTTTTACATAAAAATCGTGTTACAGATTTTCACTTTTTTCGGATTTTGAAAATTGAAAAAAGACTCCATAAAGTGCAAACATTTTTAAAATGATTTATCACGAAAGAAGTTCCTCCCAATGTGCGTGCCCCTGGCATGACAATACACTCTGGCAGTATATTTAGATTATCAATCTAAGTGAGTACTCGTATTTAAGCAATTATTTGGAAATTGTTTTAGTAACGCCTATAAACCTGTCATATCATCATGATAAAGTGAGTCACTGTTACGGCCACCAACTTACAAAAGTAAACAGCGAAAAAACACACAATTTTGAAATGGTTTGGCTGTAAGCCAAAAGTGGAACCAACAAACACACACAAAATACAAGCAACAGATCCATTAAACAGCCAGACACTCATATAGACACACGCCATGAGCGAGCAACAGTTGTCACCAGAATTTTGTTTAAAAAAATTGTTGGAAAGGAAATCGAGAAGCCCATAACAAATGAGTCACAAACACTCACACCTTATGAATTGGCTTGATTGGGCGAATAGAAGAAGAAGAAACAAGCATAATCCTTACTAAGATATTCACATATCCTTGTGCCCGGATATTACCTCTACACGTACGTCGTACTGTGAATATTCTGAAGGTAGGTCTTCTTTATGGTAGGTCGTCGGCGTCTTGCTTTGCCTTCCTCCTTTCTTCTAAAATATTTAATCGACCATAAAATATCGATTATGGTGGAAATGGGCAAATTGTTGATTCTCCAGCAGCAGCGACAGCGGCAACGACAATATTGGCAACAAAATGAACAAAAGCTTTCGGGCGTTTGACTAAAGGTTGGAATTTTGTCATCGTTTGGGGTTTTTTCCGGTTTCATAGCCGCGCTATTAATAGAAAACAACCACTCATAGTGCCCAGATGACGTACAACGTACGGAGGGGATGGAACAAGACGCTTTTCCTCCGTTTTTCTATTTTGTATGCTCCGCTTTACCTCTTTTTCGCCTATTGTTGTTGCGCTTGTTTTGTTCAGAGTGTGTGTGTTCGTGTGCTTTTGTTCGAAAACTTTGTCCATTAACATTTTTTTCGTAAACATTTCTTTTTAAGGGAGTTGCTTCAAATTGAATTAAATCTGTGGAAAATTTAATAATTCTCTAAGCTTTTGCATAACTCCTAAGGACCATAAAGACCTGGCATCATGGACATACATATGCTACATGGACGAACGCATTTGTATCTACATGGATATGTATGGATGTGGGTATAGAGGAATTCCATGTTAAATCAACGAAAAGTTTTCAAAAGTCCTCCGATTTTTATGAAAATTTAAAGAAATTATTTTTAAATATTTTTACATGAGTAACTTCAAATCAAATTTTGTCTCTTCTCTGTGATTTTGAAATGAAATTTTCCAAATATGCATTTTTCTATATGACAAATAAAGCTGCATGTCTCGATTTGCGAAAAATAAAAAATTGTAGACACTAGGGTGAATTGAAAATAAAATATTTTTGTCATAAGTTAATTTAAAACAAGTAAAAACGGCGTTAAGGTCGGCCGGGCCGAACTTTATATACCCTCCACCATGGAGCACAGAGGATGTCGATTTTCGTAGAAGTGCAGTAATATTACAGAAAAATATCAATTTTTTAATATAGACAAACCAAAACAAATACAAATATTGAAAAAATAATTTTATAAATAAATAATAATATTTTAATTATTCCAAACCACGCTTATAAGGCAAGGCTATCAATACGTCTATTCAAAAAAAGAAATATTCTTATTTCAAATGCTTAAATACCATAAATACGCAGTCAAAGGAATGTATACTCCGAATTTCATGACTATAGCTGCGGTCATTTGATTGGTACTATTTTTATCCCCTTTTTTTCATTTTAACGCCAAAAGGTATGAATTTTGAAAAATCCGTTTATTTTACGTGTCTATGTAATCAGAGGAATGTAGACACCGAATTTGATTATTCTAGGAGCAGCCGTTTGGTTGGTACCATTTTTATCCCTCTATTCCCATTTTACCCCTTAAAAGTACGAATATATTATGTATCAACTCAACTAGAGGAATGTACACACCGAATTTCGTGTTTCTAGCTGTTGTCATTTAATATGTACCATTTTTATCCATTTTTTTGTCCCATTTCACCACCTACAAAAAAGAATCACTTATACGTTTTTTCTATAACGGGAATGCTCATACAAATATCAAGCAAATATAAACAGACATATTCAAAAAACATGCTTAAACATGAGGGAAAAAATGTTCCCTTTGGGCCGATTTCAATCCCAACCGATCTACGACTATAAGACGCATTTATGGAAAATTTGAACGTTCTAGCTCCTTTCGTTTAGATTATAGCGAGCTTTCAACAGAAGGACGGAGGGCGGACATGGCTAGAATTTTAGAATTTTATGACGATCAAGAATATATATACTTTATAGGGTCTCAGGTCGATATTTCAAGGTGTTACAAACGGAGTGACAAAGTTAGTATACCCCCATCCTGGAGGTGAAGGGTATACAAAATATTAATTATTTTGTGGTATGAGTTAAAATTATATTTTTTAATTTCAAGCCAATTTCTTTTAGTTTTACAGAAAATTGTAAAATTTTAAAAAATATTTTTTTTCTTATTTATTTATTTTATAAACAAAAATTTCTTATTTATTGAAATGCAGACTTATTCGCAAAAATGTGCGTGAAATTACTCATATCTGTTGTTGCTTGAAATATTTTAAGAATTTTTTTCTAATAAAAATTATTTATGTTTGGCTATTTTAAATATTGCAAATTGTGTTTAAAAATATATATTATTTACTTTTCCGCACAAAAAGCTAAATTTGCGCTGTACACAATCTAAAATGTCCATAGTGTGATCGTCAATAGTTTCTGAGCTATCAGGATAAATATAGAAGTACTTGAGTGTGAAATTGGAAAAAAGTACAAAAAATATACTTATACATACATATGCAACTCAATGAGATGCTTATAAGATGGCATGTGTGCTTTATTACTTGGTGCGATTTTTTATACCACCTCGTTAGTTTGTGAGAATCACCTCCTTATAGAGGCCGGGTTTTATGTTGAAAAGTCGCTGCGAAGCCACTTGAAAAGACTTTTGACATGGTCGAAATCATGATCGTGGTAGTCTGCAGCCAAGTAATAAATGTCACCATGCCATTTGTAAATAAATTTGCATTCTATTAAATATAGAAGCAAAATGGTCTTGTGCCAGGACAATATCCCAGTTCAAATCAAAATATTTTTCATAAATTGTAATGTTGAGAATGTATACAGCTCAATTATAGCTTTTTAATATGAAATACCTTTTTAAAAAATCGCTATGCTGCCACATTGGTCTTCAAACTCAATTGCCTTTATGCCCTTTCAGTGGCAAAAGGATAAAATGTAATCACAAACATTGACACAAGAGCATCCAATTAGGTTTGGTCTGGTCTTCTTGTCTGGATCACAGTTTTATTGAATTAAATGTTTATATAAAATATAGCCTTAACTTTTAACTAATCTAAATAATTACAGGCCTGCGACAATTAAATTTATTTGATTCAATTAACTGTTTTGTTAATCAGCACCAACAAATTACACAGCGATTTCTTGTTGAGTAAACAATAAATGGCATTACAAATACTCTTCGTTTGTTTAAATATAAAATTATAAAAATTACGCAGACAGTCGGGCGGATGGTTAAACAAATCAATCGTTAAAATGGATTTCTATGAAGTAATTCCCTTTTTGGTTTTATATTTAATAACGTCATGTCTGTACCCAGTTTTTCTGTGTTTCGACGAAATATTGATTAATAAAGGGTCCGCCATCTAACGTTTTTTTTTCAACTATTCAACCGTTGGACTATTATTTGTGGGGTGCCCGAGGCAGCCATTCTATTTCTATTATTAACCGGAAGGTTTGTACTTTCAAATAAAAAAAGAAATTTGAGTATTTTACTCAGTAGTTTTTTTTATAGCATTTTCAAAAAAAGTTATTTGTTGAAATAGTGGTTTCTAGAGCGGAAAAAGTAAATCATAGGAGACATTGGTATGGGAGCTATATAAAGGGTCCGCCATCTAACGTTTTTTTCAACTATTCAACCGTTGGACTAGTTTTTAGTAGTTTTTTTATAGCATTTTCAAAAAAAAAAGGTATTTTGCGGACCCTTTACAATTTCAAAATACAAAAACAAATACCTCCAGCTTGTTTTTATTTAACAAACATTATAATACAGGCTTTTCCAACACGAGTTGTTATTTTGAATCACCCGGTATTTCGGTAGCTGACACTTTTGAAGCTTTTATTCTTTGAAATTTGACAAGTAGAAACTACGCCATTACTAAAAATGGAACGATAGACGCTTCAACAACGCATTGAAATTATTAAAATTCATGAATGAAAATGATCCGGAATTCCACCTCGGTGGCTACGTCAACAGGCAAAATTATCGCATCTGGTTCTCGAAAAACCCAAGAGTTATTGTTGAGAAGCCTATCCATCCTCATCGTGTGTCTGTTTGGTGCGGTTTATGGTCCGGCGGGGTCATTGGACCTTACTTTTTCGAGAATCAGGTTGGATCAACAGTTACGGTGAATCGATTGGGCTATCGAGAGATGATTAATGATTTTTTATGGTCGGAGTTGGATGGTATTGATCTGGGCAACGTTTACTTTCAACAAGACGGCTCATGTGTGGCACAAGGAACGAAACCATTGCTCTTTTACGGGAAAAGTTTTCTCTCGGAGAGGTGATGACAATTGGCCTCCGAAATCTTGTGATTTAACACCTTGCGACTTCTTCCTTTGGGCCACGTGAAAGATAAGGTCTACGCCAACAGCCCAGCGTCGATTCAAGACCTCAATGATAGAATTCCTGAGGCTATCGAGGACATGGGGCAGTCACTTTGCGATTTGGTTATGAAAAATTGCATGAAAAGGATTTGGTCTTGTAAGCGTGGTCGTGGTGGCCATTTGGCTGATGTTGTTTTTCATTATTAACGGCATACCTTCCTCCTTATTATGAAATAAACATCCGATCATTTATCTCAAAAAATGGCATTTTTCTTTGAATACCAAAATAACATCTCTTGTTGGAAAACCCTGTAGATATTTAAAAAGCTGCGACGAAACAATATTTTTTTAGCCAAATTTAAATAGATCATGGAAAATCGAAATGGAAATAATGAAAGAGTCATTTCCAAAGAAATTAAAGGTATCTCATTTTTTTATGTTTTAAATTATTAATTTTTGTTTAAAAAATACTTCTCAAGTATCTCCAATCATACATCGATCTTAAGTACCCCTCACCATGGGTTGAGTTCCATAGCATTAGCGCCAGAGTAGATGCTGTCGAATTTATGCAGTGGTGCAATACCATACTATTTTTTAAGAAAATTAAGATACCAATCCCAATTATATGAAATTTCGATTTTTTTTTTTTCAAAAATGTGTTCAATCAATCGCGTGTAACTCCTGAAATACTTCACAGATTTTAATGTACTATACCTTGTTTGGAAAGTAATTTCAATTACTTTAATATACTAAAGTTGTATGCCCTGTTAGATTTCTTCTAGTTTTTACAATTTTATTTCTTTTATTCTTATTTTCCAAATGATAACATTATTTTTTTGGAAATATTAAAGAAAGGCTCTTAGATGTATTTTTAGCGTCTGTGTGATTTTGGAAGTGGTGATTTCTATTTTTTACATTTGTTTTTCAAAATATTTTTTGGCTAAAACAACCAAAATCGCAATGAAAAATCATCACAAACGTCATTAATATAGTTGAATGATGGCGGACATTTTTCCAATAAAATCATATTTTTGAAATTTAGTTTCTCCCTTTTAGATATTGTGGGATTCATACAAGAGACATTTCAAAAATGTATTTTCCTTTCATTAAAACTTCAAATTAGAAGAATTAAATTAGAATTAAAACTTACGATTAGACAATTTTGAATTTTATGGAAATGTTCGATATGCTCTTTTTTACAGCTGCCAGCCAGCGTGTGTACTGACATGATTAGAAAACTCTCATATCCTTTTCTCAAGCTTCTTTCTTATGAAGGTTTAAAAATATATGGACAGAATTAAATTAAATTTGGTTTGATTGAAAATCGTTTAGGATCACGAAAAGTAGCGACAGTCCTTGAAATTATTGGAAAATCGGTGATATCATTTTGAAGGATAGCCTAGTAAAAGCGCAGTAATAGAATATAAATAGAAAGTTGTCCGCAGGATGGGTGTTTTGTTTGCTGACAATCCTTCAAATATACAACTCATGGGAAAAGTGAAAAGAAATAGAATGAATGATGCTACTGCATCAAACATAATCCCCTGATTTACTTTAAATCATGAAGTGGAATGGGAGAACTTGAGAAATCGTACTGAAGGTATGACATGAATTAGAGTATCGAATTATGTGAATCGAGCTAAACCAAATATCAGTTCGAAGTGCTCTCGCACAGAATCAAAATTCTTCGGGCAAATTCAATAACTTTTGTTCTAGTAAATATTTTTGAGTTCTGTTAAAAATTGAAATTAAACAAAGACCCAAGGAATATTTTGAGATATTGACGAATATATTTTTGAGAAATTAGTCCAAATTTGACTACTCTTCGTATTTTTCGATTTTAAGGAAAAGTAAGTTTTGTATTTTTCTGTTTTTATGATTTTTTAAAATTGTTTTACTTGTTAAATTTTTTGTTGTACAGATTTTCTTCCTTTACAAATTTTGTAAATTAAAAAATCGTAATTTATTTTTTGAACTGTTTCTCTCACATTTTAAGAGATTTTTTATTTGAATTTATTTTTTTTTAACTGTTGTTTCTTAGCTTTAGGCACCAAAACTGTATTTGTGCCAAATAAAGTTTGTTTGTAATAAATATTAAAAAAAAACACATTTTTATATGCATTTGGGCCAACATAATTTGTTTCCTTTGAAAGCCTTTGATGAATAAAATACATATTTTTAAAGGTTTGAAGGGTAAAATTTTCTATTTTTAAAATATATCCGATTGCCAATGTTAATATCTTTAAATAATACTTGGTTCCTTGTCTAATTTCCGAGTTTTACAGAACTCAAAAAAGTTTACCAGAACAAAAGTTATTGACTTTAGACCGCTGAATTTTGATTCTGATCCACTGTGCCTCGTATAATAAACTTCATATGGCATGAATAGAATTGAAGTTCAAACTTGTGCCTTCCATGACCCCTCCATTTATACAAGGAAAATCAAATATTTTCGAGAATTAAACCTCATCCAAAGGTTTCCTCCCATTCTATTTCAACTGATTCCTGTTTTTTTTGTTAAAAATACCCTTTCGTGACGACACTCGTATATTTAGATGTATCATTTATTTATGTGCACCTTTTATGCATTAACAATGTAGTGGCCAGTGACTGCTCCAGTTTCAGTTTCAGGTTTTGGTTACACATTTTTTTCGTATTTCTTTAGTGGCAGGTCAAAGTGAAAAAACACAACATTTTTTATTGCATGAGTATGAGTGAAAAGTTTTTCTTTTATGGTCAAGCCGAGGGAGCCGTTGGGATTAACGCTGTGAAAATAAATATTTTCCCGGGCAAAAACATACCGTGGAGGGGGCAGGGCGAGAGTGGCGGTAGCGGTGGCAGCAACAGTGGCCATATAACGAAAATTAACAAACAAGTGTTTTTAGACGTGTTTCATTCATTCCATTCCATTCACTCATTCATTTATTTGTTGTTATTCGTTGCCCCATCCCTTCAATAACCCCCTAAAACAATGGGCAGTGGGCAACAATTCCCAGCACTCCACCACAATGAAGTGGAGAGAACAAAAAATATATATCTAATTTATCATGACTCTGTATTTGGTTTTGTTTCATCGGTTCTTAGTGTTTGTGTGTTTGTTTGTAATCGTTATCCTTCTCTCTTAGCATTTGTAAATGCCAGCATTTGAGACCATAAAACGATTTTGGCTCGGTTTTGTTTTTTTTGTTTGCCTAGTTTCAGGTTGCCGGTGGCCGTGGTTTGATACAAAAATGCCACAGCATTTGTTGTTCTGCGGGTTGGCATTTTATTGGACGATGACACGGCAGTCGTAAATTAAAGCAATTGAAGCGTGGCCATTTCCATACAAATCCTTTACACAAATGCTTACATGGATATTCCATGTACGGTGGTAAGGTGCCATTTGTTATCCTTGAAAAGGATTCTACATGATGCCGGGGATGGTGATTTGTGTTGTTGTGTAGACGTGTTAATTGTGGCCTAAGGCTTATTTTAGTTTTATTTAGCATTTTCACCATATATGTCAGAACTTCCTAGTTAGGAGTTTATGATTTTATTAACCCTGTATACCCTGTACAAATAATCACCCAACCGACAACATATTTATTTGCCTCAAGTTAAATTCATCTAATTATTTATTAGAAACAATGTTTTCCCAATATTAATTGCCTCTGCAAGTACGTACCCAAATATATATTACAATTCTTTATATATATATACCGATTGACTCGGGAGTAAACAGAGTGATTTAGGTGTAAATTGCGGAAAATAGGATAAATCGATTTGACCAAACAAATTACATCCATCATATCAACAATATTTTTTTTACGAAATTCTTACTTTTAGGGTGTACAATGTGTCAAAAAATATTAATATGGTACTAATCTCGGCCACAGATAGAAGTATGAAATTCAATGTGTACTTTTAAGGGATAAAAATGGTACCAACTTCTCCAACTCAAAACACTTTGCTGGAGTAACTTTTTGACGACAAAAGTTAATCAATTGAAAAAAGGATTAAAAAAATGGTATAACTAATTGGCTGTACCTGACTGCGAAAACTCAGAATAAGGAAGTTTAAGTAAAGTGAAAATGGGAAAAAGGAATAAAAATTAAAAATTAATTTTGAGGGATGTATATAAATATATAATATTAAAAATTCCATGTATTAGTTTTGTATTAACAACCATTTCAAGTTTCTCCTTTATATATTAATGATGAATAAACTAAATAAATAGGGGGAATTTTGAAATTGTTGCTAATACTAAAGTAAAGCAGACAGAAGCATTATGTTCAAAGCGTTTTTGCAGATATTTTTATCTTTCAGTTGATACCCACATCGCCTTTATACGACTCGTTTACGTATGAAAATAAATTATTTAAATATATCCTTTGGAAATTAAAAGGAGAAAGGATCATTTGGTATGAATTATTTGAGTACACAGTTTTTCTAAATACTATTACTAGTTTCGAATGTATATTGTCTTGTTCAGGTCCAATAATTTAAAAGTAAAATTGTCGCACGGTGTAATCATGAATTTCGATATATCTCTCTAACTGTGTAACGTAAAATAAATAGATGTTTTTCAATAGTCATACCTTTAAAGTGAGAAGGGGAAAAAGGTATTTAACTGGCGGCTTTAGATAGAATCATGGAATTCGTCGTGAACATTCTTCCCTCTGACTGTGTAGTCTTTAAGGATATTTTATTGATTTTTTAACTTTTTGGCCCGTATTGAGGAAGAAAAAACTATTCAAACGGAAACCGATTGAAATGCAGTATAATAATGTGTGCTATGCTCTCTTTTAGGTGACCAAAAATATGTGAATAATGATCATAATAGTACCAACCAAACTATATAATAGATAGCTACAATGCAGGTCCGACCATGATATATTCCATTAATGCAACAAAACAAACATGCATTCGTAGAAATATGAGCACTTTCTGACGTATTTTTCTAAACTCAAAAATGAATTAATTTTTTATGGATATTTTTTATTTTTTTGATAACATTTTGCAATTTTTGTCGATGTCATCTTTAACATTTGTAATATGTTCTATTATAAATTTTTAAATTGGGTTAAATTCTAAGTAAAAACTAAAACATTAAGAAAGTAGCGATCAGTACCTTTTAAAACACAAATCGGAACAAAAATGTGGAAGTTAAAGCGGATGTTAAGAAAAATGCATTAAAAATAGCACTAACATCTTAAAAACTTGGCTAGCTTACGATTGGACATTTATAAACTTGAAATATTATGGACAACGCAATAAACTTATCATTAAATGTTTTAGTTTATGTTTTAGTTTATTTCTATGAAATATTTTTAATTTCGACTGCAATCACGTTTATAATTGTTGTAGAGCAAGTATCGAAGATGTGCTTTTTTATTTATTAACAATTATTATAACTATTATTTTAATATTGATAATTTTATATATTAAACAAAAAGTAATTTTCTCTGCTACCAGAAAAAGGTTACGAATTTCTAAAATTACATCATGAAACTTATAGATCATCTTACCCTATTAGCTGTTAAAAAATATTTAAAAAGAATCGAAGATAAGCTTTTTCTATTAAAAATTAATTTTTAAGATTAGATAATTTTATATTAAACTAAAAACTAATTTCTTCATATGCACAAAATACCTATATTTATATGTGCTACCAGAAAAAAGCTACATTTTTTTTTTCAAATTACCTTATGACAAAATTCCTGATTTCCAATCCGCCCAATGTATACAATATCACATTTTTTAAAAGTCTTTATTTTCCTTCTTCAGAATTGCAAATTTTCATACTTTTATTGAAATCTAAGAACGTATGGAAATTGTCAGTTTTGTTTCACATTTCTATTTATAAAATATCAATGGATAAATTTAGAACTTAAGAATGTTTTTGTAGAGATAAGTATATTTATAAACTTGGGATGGGGATATTCATCGGAGATTCCATAATGTATATGGGTGCTTCTCTGGTTATGCACGCGACATTTGTACGCGTTTTATTGTGTTAGAATATTAAAAAAATAGAAGTTGATTGGAATTTTAGAATGAATTCTAGAATTGTTACATTGTTTGTGATGAGTTCTTTCTAAAAAGTATATATAATGGTAAATTGAGCACTGGGTACCCAAATGCCCTGCAATCAAAGTCGACTTACTCACGTGACAAAAATAGAAGTGCCTTTTAGGACCGTAAGAAAAAGTGCGAAAGTAAGCGAATTGTAGGAGGTTTTTATTTCGGGAAAAATGTTTTTATAAAGGTTAGTAATGGGCCTTTATAATCATGTTTTGTTCAAAAGCAACTATGCATGGGTTGGCGAAGAAAAAAATAAATTGTAAATTACGCACGTGACATTTTTTCCATCATGGTATTTATGTTGTTTCAGTTGCAATTTTTACGAAATTATAGATAATATATATTTTTTGTAATACACAGAAGTATTCAATGTATTCATTCTCAAATAATAACAGCAAAAAGCAAAATTTTGTTTTTCAAATCATTAATTTGAAATTTTAGCTGATTTTCTTTCAACTTTCTCTCCGCTGTTTTCAGCTCTCTTTATTTTTTTCCTCCGTTTTTGCTAATAAATAAATTACAAAAGTATTTTTTTACAAAAACAAATTATTGAAGTAAGATTTTTTTTTTTAATTTTTAATTTTCACACTTAAGATTACGCACGTGACCAACTTTAATGAAGTACCAAGCTCACAAATTTTCTCATTTTCCAGTAACGTTTATGTTTATTTAAATTGAATACAAATCTCTGTTTGTACTCAAAATTTTGTGATCTTTCTGCATGTACTTTGGACACAGTAGCAACAAATGTTGTTTTTCCATGTCTAACGTGACATCGAAATATGTGATAATGCAAACCAAAAAGATACAGTTAATAGCTGTCGTATAACTTCGTATTCTTTCTTTTTTGACTCTTTGTACTCCCTGAAAGATTTTAGACAGCAAAAGTCAAAGTGTAATGTCTCTATTTAAGAACTTTTATCAAACCAAAATATGCAAGAGAAATATTCGAAAGAGTAATATTGCACTTGAGCTACTTTGCACTCAAGTATCTCAAGATAGGATATGAATTAAAGTAAATTTTTTTTACATAAGTTAAATTTGATTATTTCTTTATGCAAATATAATAAAACAAAGCGTTTACAAGAACTTTTAATTTTTTGGTCTTGGTGGACCTTTCTGCGGAAATGCCCATATATATTCTTGGTCGTGGTAAAATTCTAAAACGATCTAGCCATGTCCGGCTGTCTGTTGAAAACACGCTAGCTGCCGAGCGAAATAAGAGAGGTTGAAATTTTCCATAAATTTGTACTATTGGGCGTAAATTGAGGCGAAAAGGGATAAAAATGGTACAAACCAATCGGCTGTTGAGTAGCGAAATTCGGTTGCTCTGACAGTGTAGATGCAAATGAATATATATTTAAATATATTATATATTTATAAGGCAAGGCTACCAATACGTTTACATTATATATATCAAAATAATACTTCAAGTCAATTTAAAAAATAAAAATTCTTATATTTATATTTCCAAAAAAGCTTAAATACCATAAATATTTATAGTGGGTGCTGATATTGGTTGTATTTCCATTCTCTTTTAATTCCAAAAAAATTTGAAAATCCATTATCTCACGTACATAGTGCAAAATATCCTAACTTCACGATTCAACCAATGCACTATGGTCCCAAATCCATTTTTTTTTGGCAGAAATTCAAAAAAAAAATCAAGACTTAAAAAGAAAATAATAAAGTGACTATATTATGAAAATTGACGGCAAGAGTTATTAGTTGAAAAATTATATTTTACATTTTATGATTATTGTGGTCTTGTCAATATTCATAGGTGTTGTAATTTTGTGATTTCTAGATATATGTATGACTCAACTTGACTCAAAGAGTACATGTGAAAGTGTTCGTCTGAGGTTGTTGTTTATGGTGGAATTAATATCTCGTCAGCATTTTTCGGCAAACTCCAAAAATTGTCATTTTATTATAGCACAGTTTTTGATTAGCCATAGACATATATATGATTATATCTCTGAATTAGTTTTGTGTACGAGACCCATCAATATTTTATTTAAAAGGTATTGAAAGTACCTTTAAAATGGTATACAACATAATTCATATTTTTGTACACATGTATACATTTTACTTTATTTCTTGAAATAATTATTTAAATTACAGTGTCAAGTAGAATATTTGTATGCTATATTTTGCTTTTGTAATAATGTTTAAAAAACTCATTTCGTCAAAATAAACAACAATTCATTCTTTTAAGCTTTCATACAATTTTGTTTTTGGTCACCCTGTACCAATACAGGGTGATAATTATGTTGGTTATGTATTGAGTTTATATGGGAGGTGGTAGTGGGCGTGGTCCGGTAGACCCAATTTTATTTTTATCTTTTGCGTATGATATGTCTAGCAAATGTACAAAATTACAAGACTGTATGTTTATTTTTCGACTTTATGCCATAGAAAATGGATTTGGGACCAGTGTGCAATGTTTGCCTTAAAAGTAAAAAGTATTTTTTTTGAAAAATCCTTTTGTTTGCGCGTCTATGCAGTCAGAGCAATGTATATACCAAATTCCATGATTCTAGCTGCGGCCATTTGGTTGGTACCATTTTTATCCCCCTTTTCCTATTTTACCCCGAATTTACGAATTTCTAAAATATTTTTATTTTACGTGTCTACACAATTAGATTGATGTACAAACCGAAATTCATAGTTCTAGCTGTAGCAGTTTAGTTGGTACTATTTTTATCCCTATGTATCCATTATATCCATTGAAAGTATGATTTTCGAAAAAAAAACCTTTTATTTTTCGTGTCTACACAGTCAGAGGAATGTATACTCCGAATTTCATGACTCCAGCTGCGGTCATGTGCCTGGTACTTTTTTATCCCCTTTTCCCATGTTAACCCCAAAAAGTACGAATTTCGAAAAATCCGTTTATTTTACTTGTCTACGCAAACAGAGGAATGTACAAACCGAAATTCATCCGTTCATTCTAGCTGTAGCAGTTTAGTTGGTACTATTTTTATCCCTCTATTCCCATTTTACCCGTTAAAAGTACGAATTTGGAAAAATACTTTTTTATTATGTATCTACTCAATTAGAAGAATGTATATACCGAATTTTGTGTTTCTAGCTGTTATCGTTTGATAGGTACCATTTTATCCCTTTTTGCCCCATTTCACCCCCTACGAATAAGAATCACTTTATGGTGCGCTTTTCTGCTATCAAGTAAATACAAGCAGACATATTCAAAAAGCATGTTGAAATACTCTAAATATTAGCGGTAATTTTAGTCCTTCTGAGGGAAAAATTTTTCCCTCTGGGCCGATTTCGCCCACTTTCAATCCCAACCGATCTGCAACCATAACACACATATATGGAAAATTTGAAACTCCTAGCTCATTTCGTTCGAAAGCTGGCGTGCTTTCAACAGACAGGCAAACAGACATGGTTAGAATATATATAATTATGAGGTCTCCGATGAATATTTTAAGGTGTTACAAACGGAATGACAAAGTGAATATACATACCCCCATCCTGGAGGTGGAGGGTATAAAAAATGAAGCAAAATATGCTGTTATCTAGTTTTTGTTACTGCAAAAGAATTGTTTTTCAAAGAACAATATTTATTGCTTAATTTTTTAGATACTGTTCCCAAAACAACAATTTCAACGTGAAAGTGAAATTCGCCATTTGCAGCCACCCTAATTACATTCAATTGGAATGAATGAATATTAAAATCTTAAACAAATTATCCATAAAACGTCTCTAAGTTAATTTTATATATGTCTTAAAGATGTTAGGAGTCGGACACAAAAGTTTTTTATTAAAGACAGAATAATTCTGAGTATTTTCCACGAATAGGGTTTTTTAAGAATCTGCTCTAAGGAAATTGACGTCATTGAAATTTTAATAATTATCATAACAGGCGAATGTACGACCAGTCTTCAATTTTCGCCCAAAATGCACATTATTTTGATTCATTCATTAAATTCCCATTTAATGATCTAAAAATCCCTTGTAATCTTATCTGACCGTTGTAGCTCTTTAAATCATAAAACTTTTGTTTAAGTTATCGTTTCCAGTGGCCCTTCACTCCAGCGAAGGTTCAGCGCTTTCATTTCATTTTTATTTCGTCGTATTAAACATATTTCTTTGGGTTAGAGTGGAGTGGAGTGGAAGGGGGTAATTAATGTTGGTCGTGGTGGTTTTTTGCGTTTGCACTGGAACGAGCTGCTTTTATTTGCTTAATCTATTACAGTTTTATGTGTAATCATCGCATCATTTTCCTAATGAAATAAACAATTACACACGCACAATGGCAGGCCATCAGATGGGAGGAGCGTGGCGAGGGGTAAGTGATGTTTCAGAGATTTCTCGATAACACTAGAAGTGATAGAGATCAGAGTGGAGGTGGTGATGGTGGTGTTCGTCGCTTGGTTTTGCGGTATGTATGTCAAAAGGAAATAAAAGCCACAAAAGTACACAAACATATGCACACAAAAGGAACCACATCATAAGGACTCATTGATATACCCACTCGAACACGCACACGCACACACATCTATTACGTTTTAAATCTATTGTAGGAGTAGTGTTGTGATGATATCGGGAGCGACATTACAATTATGTAGGATGCCTATAAATGTCAGTTCCTTCCGCTTTTTTCGCTTTTGCTGTTGGCATTGCCATAATTGTACGTGCTTTAGCTAAATATTTAATCAATTTTGACATTAAATTGTTAGTGGGTGGTCCTTAAAGTTTGCAGGAATACTCTTCAGAAACTCATATAAAATTCTATTCAATTCATTTTCCACAAGTTAGCTAAGGTCGTCGGGTGGAGTTGAATACATGGAGTGTGTGATGTGATGTGTTCGTGAGTAGCTAATTAAAAATTCTGCTCAATATTCGCTGGAAATGCGAAAAAATGAACTTCAACAAATATTAAAAAATAATTGCGGTTGGAACTAAATTAAATATGTATGTACGGCGTATGAAATTCGAACATTCGGGGAGTTGTATGTAAAACACATGTGTGAGACTAAGACTTGAACCAAAGAAAGGCACATAAGTCTGAAGATATATGATTTTAAATCGACTTTAATATTGAATTTCTCTATCTACGAAAGAGCAATTCCTTGTTAATCCAACAAGAAATTTGTATGGATATTTTTTATTTTTTTTTAAATCAAATTTTCGTCGAAGTTACACACCTTTAAGTATGCCTGCATTTGTTCGTTAGGATTCCAGCTTACATAAATTCTGCTGTTTAATTTCTAAAATGGATTATCATGCCAGTTTACCAAAAAAAAAATGAAAATATTATGATTTTTTTATAAAAATTATTTCAAACCACGTTTATAGGCAATGCTACCAATACGTTTACAGTACGAATTTGTAAAAATCTGCTGCTGCGGCTACTTGGTTGGTACCACATTTATCCCCTTTTTCCTATTTTACCCCCTTAAGAGTACGTTTTTCTAAAATCTCTTTATTGTACGTGCCTAAGCAATTAGAGGATGTACACAAAGAATTTTGTCATTCTAGCTGCATTCGTTTAGTTGGTACTATTTTTATCCCTCTGTACCCATTGTATCCCTTGAAAGTACGAATTTGAAAAAATACATTTTATTTTTGTGTCTACGAATCAGGGGAATATATACTCCGAATTTCATGACTCTAGCTGCGGCCATTTGGATGGTACTACTTTAATCCCCTTTTTCTATTTTAACCCCAAAAAGTACGAATTTCGAAAAATCCGTTTATTTTACGTGTCTACGCAATCAGAGGTATGTATATACAGAATTTCATTATTCTAGGTGCAGCCGCCCCAAGGGGTCTAACGACTAAAAATACCCATAATAACCCCTAATATTTTGGAGTATTTAAGCACATTTTCAATATGTCTGCTTGTACTTACTCCCACTATAACAAAAACGTGCACCACAAAGAGATTCTTATTCGTAGGGGGTGAAATGGGGCAAAAAGGGATACAAATGGTACCTATCAAACGACAACAGCTAAAGACACGAAATTCGAAATTCTAATTGAGTACAGACATAATATAAAAGTATTTTTTCCAAATTCGAAATTTTAAGGGGTAAAATGGGAATAAAGGGATAAAAATGGTACCAAGCAAACGGCTGCACCTCGAATAATGAAATTCGGTCTATACATTCCTCTGATTGCGTAGACACGTAAAATAAACGAATTTTTCGAAATTCGTACTTTTTGAGGTTACAACGGAAAAAGGGGATACAAATAGTACCAACCAAATGACCACAGGTAGAGTCGTGAAATTCGGAGTATACATTCCTCTGGCTGCGTAGACACAAACAATAAAAGTTTTTTCCAAATTCGCACTAATAAGAGGTAAAATGGGAGTAGAGGGATTAAAATTGGTACCAACCAAACGGCTGAACCTAGAATAATGAAATTCGGTGTGTACATCACATAATTGCGTAGACTCGTAAAATAAAGAGATTTTATAAAGTCGTACTCTTAAGGGGGTAAAATATGAAAAAGAGGATAAAAATAGTACCAATCACATGGCCGCAGCTAGAATCATGGAATTTGGGGTATACATTCATGCGTAGACTCGAAAAATAAAGAGATTTTTCAAATTCGAAATTTAGTTTTTATGTTTAAGGCAAAAATGGGAAAAGTGATAAAACTGGCAGCGAACGAATAGGTATAATCATGAAGTTAGGTTATCTTGCACTGTGTACGTGAGAGATAATGACCAATAATAACCAAACGGCGGTAGCTAAAAATACACACACCGTACCCCAATATTTAGGGTATTTAAGCTATTTGAAGATTGCTGTCTTATATTTCCTTTGAATTGACTTGAAGCATTATTTCGATATATATAGTATAGGGTGTTTTTTTATTGAGGTATAGAACTTCGAATTGAAATAAAACACAAGAAAATCGTTTTAATGTCCATCAATTTGGCTTTATTGGAAGGATAATTTTATGCCATTAATGTTTAAATATGATTTCGGGCATGTGGCCGCCGCGGCTGGCTCGAATATAGCCAATTCTACAGGTCAAATTTTCAACCACTTTCTCCAATTGCTGTGCAGCTCCAATTGCTGTGCACGGTGGCGAATCGATTCATTCGGGTCCTCTTCAACACTTTGCTCTACAGCTGCAATTGTTTCTTCGGTGCGCACTGTTCGACGTCTCTGCGGATGCGTATTATCACATAGAGTAAACGTAGTGCGAAAACGATCCATGGTTAACCGAATTAATTGCTCTGATGGACGATTATGTCGACCATAAAATGGACGGAGCTTGCGGTGAACTTCGCGAACTGAACCATTACTTTCGAAATAAATTTGCACGATTTGCAAGCGTTGTTCTTTGTCAACCTGTTCATGATGAAATGGCAAACCAAACTAAATATTAATCACTTGACAGCTGACAAAATGGCCGCCAGTTAAAGTTCTATACCCCAATAAAAAACACCCTTTATAAACATATTGGTAGCTCTGTCTTGAAGGCGTGGTTTAAAATAATTAAAATTTTATATTTGTTTCATAATTTTAAGGAGACTGTTCTTCATCAACTGTATCTATATGACCTATATTTCCAAAGTGAGAGTACGAATATTAAATGTACCTTCGGCAAAGACGGGAATTTTATTAAAAATATGCAAACAAAATGTTGCTGTTTTTATAAATCTAGAGCCTTGAGTACATATTTTTATATACTCCTGAAAGTTGGTGGGTTTTTTAATGTATTTTCTTACAAATAAAAATATAAAATAGCTCCCAACTATCCCATCATTGCTTATATTGTCCTTAGCTGTGTATTATACCCGAACACTATCGCACTATATTATTACTATGTCCCCTTTTACATCAAAATTTCTGAATACCCTTAGCTTGAGCATAATTATGTTAATGTCCATTAGTGTTGGTAATTATGTTTACATGCGTTCAGTTTATGTATGTGTGTGTGTGTTATTTCAAATGTCAATAAATCAATAGTGATTTATGTTCGCTGTTCAAATTGTAAATTAATTGTCATCCAAACACTGTGCCAGCAGAAAACTACAACAATTGTCCTGGCATTCGTATGGTAAGTTTTTACTAATTCACATGTATATTTGTGTGCGTGTGTGTGTGAATGCATTGCAAATACACTCACACATTCTCATATACATATAAGTAGTTAAATTAGTTTTTCGGAGGTTTCTTTTTGTTTAAATCTAAATTGATATTTAATTGACAGTTAACATAGTTGCACTAAATGAATTACTTCATGGCATTGATACACTCAAAAAATAAAGTCAGTTGTATTGAAAGATAATCATGGAAATATATTTGTAAGTGTCCATGACAGAATCTACACACAAAAACAACACTTTGCACTTAATTGAGGGCATACAAATTCTCAGCAATCTAAGACACGAAAAAATATTGATGTTGCAGTACTTTTTGGTGCAGTGCTACTTCTTGCTTTTGAAAGAATGTCCAACTGTTCGAATTCGATGCGCTGCTTCCACCCCATTATTCCCTGGAATGTGAGCAAACTTTGTTACGAGAACAACAACACCCAAAAAAATAACAGACAGATGTACAATATGAATAAAATATTCTTTTAAGTAATTTTTCAGAATAAAACTTAATAAACCAAAATTAATTTCGTTGTACAAATAAATATTTTTATTTTCTCCTTGTTGATTTTGGAAAATGACAAAACTACATGAAACTTTTTTCATATATTCCAAATATTTTTACAAACAAAAAAATTGACCTAGTTTATAGTAAATTAATGAAGGTTTTTGGAACCAATTTTAAATTTTAAGATTTACTTTAAACCTTTATTAAAATATTATGAACATGGCCGACTATTTATATCATAAACGCGTATTTTGTGAAAAATGGGATATTTTTATTATTCTCATTATCATGCTTGACATGCATTTTGATAGAATGACGGTCGGTACATGTCTCAGACTCAGACAGCAGCAGAATGAAATGTAAAGTGTCAGAAATGATTGAGTGAAATATTAATTCATTACGTTTAAAAAATTATATTTGTGAACAAAACTGGAATGAAATGAAAATACAAAGAAGAACAACAAGGAGGGGGAGTGGTGTATTATTCCTCAAATGAATCAGCTAAGGGTGATATCATTTTATACTGAAAGAGGCCTAATGTTTAAGAACTTGGTACTTGTTACAGAATCTACCTGACTTTTTAGTTATAACATGTCCGCTTTAATCGCCCACCCCCCCCCCCAATTCCCTTCCTCTTGGCTGCTTGTTTTGGCTCTTAAATATTCAGCATTAATTCTCAAAATTACTTACTTATGAAATGAACGTTTGGAATGGTAAATCGTGTAGTCGTGTGGAAATTATATTTCACGTTAATTGAATATATTGTCAATTTGACTAAAACCAAAACAGAGACAGCCTGTGGTCTGTGTCGATTTGAAAACGACCCAGGAGGATTGTAGCACAAGTCTGAGTAACGTAATCGACAGATGATAAGGGTACCAATACGTCAAGTCAGATATACTGACTGGTTACACACTGGCACGTGGAGAAAAATTCAAGTTATTAAAAATCTATTTTTGCAATTTTCGTCATTATATTTTTTTTTTGAAGGACACAAAAAAGCAAAGAAGGTCTTTTTTAAGCAGATTTCTATTTTGAGACCATTACCAGTAATGGATGGAAGTGAAGTGCGCGGAAGGCCTTCCAAAGAAGAAGCTGTTGCAAAATCTTTAATAAAAATACCCTATACAGGTCCTGCAAAAGGGCTGTCTTTATTGACGGCAAAAAACGCTAGTACTGGTACCATTAAAGGGAGATTTATTTTAATTAGATTTACAATGAAATGATGTGGCAAAAAACCAAACTTCCTGGTTAATCCTTTTAACTCACATGTCACATATCCTTTGATATATATTGATTAGCATTAAATAAATTAACACTACTTAATTTTACTGATATTATGTAGTATTAATAAAAAATGAAATATTTGAAGTATTTTAATAAAGCAATGAATGTGTATTTTTTAAGCAAAGAAAGAAAATACCAATGACATGGTCGAAATCAGACTACCACTAGTCTGCAGCCATGTAATAAATGTCACCATGCCATTTGTAAATAAATTTGCATTCTATTAAATATAGATGCAAAATGATCTTGAGCCAGGACAATATCCCAGTTCAAATCAAATATTGATTACATTAATTACAAACGGAAAAACTAAAATTATGTTAAATAGTTAAAATTAAACATTGTTTATTTATAAAGGTAATAAAAAACCAAAAAAAGTTTTCTTCCCGAGCCACGATTTGAATCCGGACCTTCTGGGTGCAAAGCGGACACCTTACATCTGTGACCACATACTAAAAATTCATTCCCATTCACTTGTGAAAAATTGGAAAAATGCGCATTTGAATTTTGAGATGCGAAGTACTTCCAATTGTTTTGCTGGGTATTTACACTTACATACCCCCATTTTCAGTCTGGTGGAAAGAGGTTGATTGTTTTTGATGAAATTTTTAGTTGAATTTTTTCCCATAGAGCAAATATTTACCCTTCCTGATTTTTTATGAAATATGTGATATAATATTAGAATCAAAAGGTGTCTATACTAGGGCGTACCGATGATCAATGAAGTGATGAGAAGAAATATTAGCATACTGCAGAAAAAATCTTAAACATTTCTTTCAGTTGGAGTAAAACGTCCTATATTTATCCTTGTTTTTATCAGAAATACTTCGTTTTTTTGTTTGTTTCTTAAGATACAAAATATATGAAGAAAATTTGATATATTTTCCACATTTTATGTAGTTTTTCTGACATTCTTAGGCTTTTGATTTTTTTTTGTAAAATGGAGAATAACGGAATACAGTTGTCTTTAAATTTAGACCATATTACTACATATTACTACATACTTCCAAATAGAAAAATTAAAAAGAAAATTTATTTAAGCAGCAAAAAGTGTACAACTTTCCTTAGTTTTTTAGAAAACAAAAATAATATTTCTGTTTTTATGAATGCAATGGACAACAATCTTAAAAAAGACGTTACACTTGAACCGGATGATTTACATGTGAAACTATTGAGTTAATTGGCGTTTTTAGTTTTTCATTTCCTTATACTGTTGCCCCTTCACAGGACTACAAAGTTTCAAAGGTTTAATTTTTTCAAAAATTATTTTAAATACTTATTCACACCCTATGATAACAGAGTTAGTGTCAAATTAAAGAGGAGAATTTCTTTTAAAAATACTTCAAATATCATGCTTCTATCTCTCTTAGTTTAGCATTAACGTATATCTAATTTACCCATTAGTTTTTATAGCTTATTCATATCTTGTTTTTTTTTTACAGATAGAAGCTTGAAATTTAAAATATGTTTAGCACATATTTGATTTTCTTTTGACTTGGTATTTATATCAGTATCATAGGGTGCGTTAAAAATAATTTTTGAAAAAAATATATCCTTTGGAACTTTGTAGTCCTTTTAAGGGGCAACAGTATGTGAAAATGAAAAATTAAAAAAACACCAATTAACTCCATTTCATCCTTATAGTATCCAATTTGTATTATTGAAAATATTTTTTACTTTAATATGTAGGAATTCCGTGTTAAAGCACCGAGAAATTTTCGAAGTTGTTCCGATTTTATTGCACTTAGACGAAAGCTTTTGCATGGCTAGAAATATGTTAGACGATTTTTTAACTGTAAAATTTACAAATTTTACACATTTTGAGGAAGAAGGGTTATTCTACCAGCTTTGAAAAATCGCTTTTCATTTATCATGAAATTCCTCTAACATTTGGTAGTAATTAATATTTTTAAAATATGGATCTTGAATGATTGATTTTTTCCACTTTCCCCTTTTGGTTTTTATTGAGAGCGCACAACAGGCTGACTTTCGGGCCTAGGTGGAGGTATGAGTCACCCTCAACCACTATGGTTAGCGTGATTCCTCTTTTTCAATCTAAAATAACCTAGCTTAGATCTTGAAAGATGGATTTTGGGGCAACTAACAAATTAATATTACATTATGCATTTAGAAAGGTAGTAAGTTTCCCCGGGCAACTTGTGCATCCCCCCCTTCAAGAAAACAAAGCCCACAGCCTTTATTCCAATTTGCCGATGTTATTCAGAAACAATAAGAAATTCGCAGTTTAGAGAAGTGAAAAATGTTTATCAGATGGAAAGCTATAGAGTTTTTACCGATGAGAATTGATTGTGATCCACTGTGCCACATTTCTTCTACTGCATCCGAAATTCTGCACTTCCTTGTGGAATTTAAATCTAAATATTTCGAATTCAAATTTTGTATAAATCCATTCACAGAAAAAATAATGAAAAATCAATGGAATTAATTAATATAGGGCTGAGTCTCTTTAAGACTGTATAACTAAGCTGCAATAAGAAAAACCTAAAACCTCAAAGTTAAAATTTCACTCAAAATAAAAGAAGATTTCTTATCAATGTGTGTAGGAAACAAATTTTGAAAAATTAATTTAAAAAATAAAAATTAAAATGCTGGACTAAGTCTGGATAACTATCTAGTATAAGTCAATTTTGCGCTTATCGAGGCTAAATCCAAAAGTGTCAACAGAAAATAATTTCTTTGAAAATTTTTTGTGATACAAATATTTATATTTGTGAGAAAATATTTTTTTTTATTTTGAGTAAAAAATTAACTATTTATTTAGATTTTTCTTATCACAGCTTGTTATCCGGGCTTAAAGAAGCCCTATTAATTAACCCACTTTAGGCCACAGTGGTCTTACAGTATTTTCAAAATGAAAATACTAGTTCTAAATGGGTTAATTAATTTGTATCGTGTTAATTATTCTTATTTTTTTCAATTTGTTTTATTATGAATTTTTCAAGAAGGGTTTTTTAATAACACCGAAGACTGTTTGAGCTCCAGCTAAAGTTAAAATTTCTGTACACAGACTAATTCATAGAATATAGGGTTGCCAAGTTGAAGGGAAGGAAAGAAACAATTAAAAAATTTTAAATTTCAAATATAAATTCTTGGGCGAATATCAGTTGTCGATAACATTGAACCTTTCTATGTGTAAAGATAGATTTAAAAAATCAGTTCTATTTTAATATTAATTTGTGTAAATACGACTGATGCCAAAAGGCAAAAAATCACAAATTTCCGAGGAGGACATCCATTTCAACTTCTGGAATTTGAGAAAATCATATTTGACTACAATCTTGAGAATCTTGCATTTATTTTTCAAATTAAAAGCTGTCTTTATTATTATAAATATTTTAAAAAGTAGCTCCACTTAAAAAGTAATTTTGTGTAAATACGACTCATGTTGTCAACGAGAAATAAAAATCACAATTTTCCGCAGAGAACACTTGTTTTGCGAATATATTTGCAACACTCGTTGTATATCATTTCTTTTTGGTTTAATGGGATTTTTCAACAACACATTCAAATTCACAGAATTGCACGCATATAAGTGCGTAATCACATAATGACAATAAAGTTAATATGAATTCATTTACATTTTAATGAAATCATTTCATTTTGGTAATTTTAATTTTTGCACGCACAATACACGCTCGTTGTTGTTGTTGTTTTATTTTTAATCAAATCTCACGACGTCAATCACACATTTTAATGTCACTCCTGCTGCGACGGCGGAGGGAGCATCGTCGTCCAATACCACAAAATAGGGTTGGACAATATTTCGCACTTTTAATATTTTATTTTTAAAAAATAATTACAATTTTACACAAGACGGATATCAACGGGCGTGATTTAAACGTAAGTGGCCTTAGACCCAGTGTGATAAGCTTATAACATTCATGAATCGAGATGGACGCAATTTAATTTTTTTTGTTGGTTGATCTTGATTTCTTTGTGATTTTTGGTAGTTTTTTGTATTATTTAATATTGCTTTAAATTCCACTGAAATTTTTTGAATTTTGCCAACCGTTACTTTTTTTGATATTCAAATAATCTAACGTTTGTTTTTTGCTTTTTTGTTATTAAGGGCCGCGCTGTGTTCGAGTGGTGTTTTAAACGCTTCGGCATTTGACTAACGACTGAAGTAAAAAACGAGTTTATGGCACTTAATTTCTTCGTTTTCGAAGAACAAGAACAAAAACCAAAACACCCCCAAAACTGTTATACTTTGAAGAACCATGGACAGTTGTTTTCAGTCCTGTACCCCGAAACAAAACAGGATAACAAAACCAGCTGATTTTTGTTTACCGGCAAACATTTTAGCTTCCACAAAACAGAGGTTGGAAGTTCGGACGAAAAAAGGGGATGAAATGTGCTAAGATGCTCTTGTGAATTCTCTTACCATAGTACGGCCAAGCTTTGAGAAATGTTATTTCTCTTAGCACAAAACTTTCGAAAGTTCAGATGGAACATAAAGCTCACAGGATAATACCAAAGGGATGCTATGTTAAGTTCTTGTTAAAAGCTTTAAGGATTACCTAAAAGCTTTTATGTTAACCTCTTGTTAAAGTTATGTTAGAAAAAAAACTTTTTCAGAAAGCTCTAAAAATGTTACAACGAAGAAAACTAGTTCAAATATAATCCCACAGATTAGACTTAAACTTATTTCTCATCATATTAAAGGGATTTTCGGGAAGATATAATCTTACCGAGCTCATACTTATATCCCTCCCGCAAGCACAACACGGAGAAAGCTATACATGACATTTGTCTGCTCTGCATATTTCCGGCACTCGCTGTGACATTTGGACAATTGCATTAAGTGCCCACCTAAAGAGGAGCCCTTCTGCGATGCCGTTTGCAAATTATGCCACATGTGCCTGACAATTAAATGAATGAAGGCAATTAAATTGTACACATTTGCCGCTTAATAGCCCATAATAAAATATTATTAGCCACGAAAAGATGATTATCGCACAAATGCTGTGGAATTACAGCAAAAGTTTTGCTTTTGCCAAGAAAAATCGAAGAAACGAAGAGTCTTTCGAGGTTTTATTGGTCTCTGCAATATGTTGGAACTTGATCAAAAACCTATTTTGTAATTTGAACATATGAGTCAATCAGGACCGAAATGTACCTTTCGGTTAAACCAAATTTTTCATCGGGATTTTTCAATTGTTGTGGAAATTGCAATGCCTATAACTATGCAAATACAATTTTAAGATTTTTTTCCTAAGACACGTATAAGAGGTTTTTCAAAAGAAAAATATTTTCTGAGATTTTCAGAAAAATCGGAGTCATGTGAAAATGTTGCTGTTCGGTTTGACATGGAATGACTCATATACATATTATAATTGCAAGATGTTAATAATTCATTTCCGTAGGATTGAAAATATTAAGTATTAGGAAGTATTGGAAGATTGTTAAGATGACATAGACCCAACAAAATGAGTTCGGATCTATCCAATTTTGTTTTATGATTTGGTTATAAATGAGAATTTGTTTCATTTTGCATTTCTTTTTAACAGAAATTAAAAACAAAAATTCGAAATGCAAAATTGTTTTTTTTTCTGGAATGCAAAGTTCCAAGAAATCAGAAGAATGAAATACAAAAATTTAGTTGGGAACACTGCTCATCTGGTAGATTTCATATTTCAAATACGCGTAATTAACTTTGGATCTTAAATCACAGCATGACAAAGTAATTTATGAAAAGAAGGATAAAAATGCTACAAAAAACGGAAATTTGGAATGTACATCCCTCAAAATATATAAAATAAAGAGATTTGCGTACTTTTAAGGGATAAAAATGGTACCAACCAGCAGCTGCGTGGCAAAGCAATGTGATTCTTTCAAATTAGTACTTTTGGGATATAAATGGGAAAGGAGAGGTAAAACTGGTACCCTTCAAACGTCAGTAGCTAGAATCATAAAATTTAATGTTTTCTCTTATTGTTCTAACGGTTAAGTAAAATTTTTTGAGAGTTGGTAACGCTTATACCTAATAAATAGTGGAAATACCATCAATAACCCCTAATACTTAGTTACTGAAGCACATTTTTTGGAGAATGTAGACTTGTAACCACTTTGAAGTATTATTAAACTGATGGTTTCACCACCCAGCAATAAAATTTTTAATGAAGCCAAAAACTCTCCTAAAAACACCCCTAGAAATCATGTTTTTCCCATATAATTTCTTTTATTTTTTGTCAATTTTTTTTTCTGAATTAACAGACACTTTTAATGTGGTATTTTATTTATTTATTCTTTTACAAAATAACTCATTGGTCGTATTTGTGACAAACTGCTATTTCTTGGGAATATTTTGTAAAAATTGTTATGAAAAATAAACAGAAGAAGTTAATATCTTTCGAATGATATCTAAATTATGAATATCAGACGAAAAATTACTTCACTAATGTGAACATTTGTTTTTGAAAATAGTTTGATAGAAAAGATCGGGTTTCAGAACCAAAATTTTCAAACTCTTTTAAAAAATGAGCTCAAATTTCCTTCGGATGTTCATCATTTAGGTAGTAATCGAACCGTATTGTCTACAGCTTTTTTATTTTGCAAAATGTACCCGCAGAATATGAAAAAGTTTTCAGTAGTCAAGATGAAAAACCACAAAAATATTACAAGAAGTCCAATAATTGGACCAATAAGTTATTCTAAGATAAGTTTAAAAATATATTTTAAGGGTCTATTAATTCAGAATAAAAATACAAAAAATGATTGGAAAACATTATTTTTAGGGATGTTTTCAGGAGCTCACTGACCACATGACCTAGGAACGAAGTATTTTGCAAATTATTATTTTTATTTGTATTAACCGCGAACGATTCTAATATTTAGTCGAGGGCTATCACACTATACACACATTTTGTAGTCTCTCTCTATAAATGGATGTGGTCTATAAAATTATTTAAATTTAAATTTATTATTTTTTATGATAATTATAAATAGGCGTAGAATACAAACAAACAAATATCCCAATTTGAGTAAAACATATTTTAATTTTTGTATTATGTTACTGTATTTCTACAAAATGCTCGGGTAATATAATAATATGTAATAATAATCGTGGGTATCTAAGATTCGACTCGTCCGAAATTAACGCCCTTTTACTTTTTAAACATCTTATTTTGCTTCCATGAAAAAATCATACAAAATAGAAAAATAAATCCAATTAATTATTTTGTTTTATTTATTACCAGCCAACATTGTAACGAATAAGGAAAAATTCTATGGATAAATATAGAAGTTATGACCCTTTTTGAAATCTTAAGATAAATAAAACCAGTAAGGAAAGTCTAAAGTCGGACGTAGCCGACTATATAATACACTCCACTTGCTATCCTATTATAATTCAATTCTGTAAAAAAGTGAAATCGGGAAGGATTTTTGTATCCTGTAAGTGTTGTTGAGTAGTTTTTTTGCCCTGTTAAAAAAAAGTGTTATATAAGCATTTTGTAATTTGTTTTAAATTGGCCCGATGGCTTTGAATTACAAATTGAAATAAAATAAATCAAATTGTATGTGTTTGACAAAAATTTTAAATCGGAAAGGACATCTGCATGGGGGTATATTGAAACATGGAACGATGTGACCCGCATACACTATGTATGAAATATAATATATAAAGTTTAGCCAAAATCGGTTAAACATTTTATATCTAAATCTGATCCGATCTTACCCATGTTGTGCCAAATTTAAAGAAAATCGAGTGAAATATGTGGTTTCTAGAGCGGAAAAAGTCAAATCGGGAGCGACGTTTGTATGGGGGCTATATCTAAATCTGAACCGATTTGCTTCAAATTAAATAGCGTTCGTCCTTGATCCACAAAACTTTCTGGTGCCAATTTTTGTTAAGATCGGGCTATAATTGCGACCTGTAATTTGATTACAACAATAGATTGACAGACGGACATTGCAAAATCGACTCAGATCGATGGGTCTAACTCGTTTCCTTTTGGGGGTTACAAACAAATGCTCAAAGACATAATACTCTCGTGGAGTGTATAAAAAATAATGTTTTTTTATATTTGGTTTAATAACGTTTATCTGGCACAAAAATCCCATAGAAAGAGAAAATTATATTATTTTCTCATAGTTCGTATCCTAACGTATAAAAGAAGGTTCTCGGAAGAGTGCTAGCTACAAAGAACTCAGAGCAAAGTCAGCAAAGAACTATTTTTTCGCCAATTTTTTGACGAATATGAATAACTTATACCAATTATATACATATCTGGAATCAAACAATTTCCTTAGAAAGTCTAAATATGAGGGGTTATTGGAGTATGTTCGATCATTGGTATGGAAAAATCTTTCACTCTGGACTGATTTCATCCAATTGTAATTTCAAACGATGTACAAATATAAGTATAAGATGTATTTTTGAAAAATTTGAGCATTAAGAATTGTCTACGAGAAAATAAATGTTATATTCTCATAGTTCGCATCCTATCGAATTAAAGAAGGCTCTTTTGAAGAAATGCAATGATATTTATTAAACACTGATTTTTTTCGCTATTCAACAATGAACTATTTTTTAAGAAATCTAATTTTTCTGATTTTTAGCGACTATTTCTAAACCGCTGTTTTGTATGCCATGTTTGTATGAAAATTGGAATTTTGAAAAAAAAATATCCAAAAATAATTAATGTCATTATTTAATTGTTTAAATAAGCTGTTTAGACCTATATAAATTTACCTAGACCTATATATATTTAAATACAACAGAAAATAGATAGAACGATGAACCTCGAAGAAGACACAAATAACATAAATAAAAGTTTCAGTTACAGCCTTGCAATTTTGTAATCTCATCTGTGATATTAGTTCTAAGTCATGTTTATGTTGTTTTTGCATGTTTAAATGTTTTATATGTTTAATTAATTTATTCTAAATTAATATTCATGTAAGTTTAGAACTTTTGGTGTTTGAGAATTGTTTTAATACAAATGTTTTTATTTAAAATAGACGAAACCCCTGAAGAAGTCAACAAGAAATTGACGAAACGTTGGGTGAAACGAAATAAAAGGACTTTATTTTGAAAATTAATATAGGTCTAAACAATTATTATAATTAAATAATAACGAAACCATCTGGACCAAATACATCAAAATACATAAATAATTAATTACGTTTCCGAATCTATGCCAGGAAATATTATTCACAGGACTTCGACAAAATGGTTATAAGTTGGAGGAAATTGAACCATTGACGATCCACTGTTAACAGGGCTTTGGATAGAAAATGGATCCCGTAAAAACATTATAGAGTAACAATTCTGATGTTGCTTCAAGATCTCAGTCATAGAGGTTTAAACTAAATCCCAAATTGATCTAGACCTGTCTATCCTCTAATGTGGCAGTCTGTCTGTTGTAATCACTCTCTCGTCTATATGAAATGTACACGGACGAAACTATTCATATGTGTGCTATGTGCTATTTGGAATTAGAATTGCACATAATACACTCAACACACATACAAATTCTTGGATATTCTTCAAATTTGAAAATGATTCAATTTCCTCTCATTGTTTAACATATTCGAATGTTTGTAATTCATACAAATTGAATAGATGGCAAGCAAGCAACTCCATTAGTTTTGCCCCCGATTGTACACATCATACCCGCTATGAAACATAAATAATTAATTAATGTTAAATAAATTGCAAATGGATGTGTGGCAGCCAATGACGAATAATGGACATTAAGAAATCGATATCGATATTGTAACAATTCAATTCGAACTGAAGTTTCACTCAGAGAACAATGTAAACTTAATCCATTTCCTCTTCTGAGAGGCGGGGCGGGGGTGGGCTGCCTTGCTCCCAGCACTGATGTTTACTTTAAGTGAAGTGAATAAACGAATAGTTAATGAATTTTATGGGAATTTAAATTCGTTTTGATTCGGCCGGCTCCATGGCACTGGTAGCAGGCATGGTGGCCATTACAACAATTTGTTAAGCATCTGTTACTGGCAAATCATTCGATTTCGAATGCTTTATCTCCACCCTGGCCGTGGCCATTACCATTCATGGTGAGATAAACCAAGCCGCCGGAAAGACCAGGAAAGAACGCCAAGGAAATACAAATACAATTTTTATAATTACTTTCCGATGGTTAAATGAAAAAGACCACAAAAGTTTTATTGTCGGCCAATACCACAGACTTACTTACTTACACATATAGACAGCCTGACGTACGTAGACGATGTTCCGGTTGGACATTGTATGAAAAGTATATTTGTGAGTATTAAAAGCACGGGCAAAAATGTAAGGAAATCTTACTTTCGCGTCCGTCTCTCTGTGGTGTGGCATTAAATTAATATTTTACCCAAAAATGTAAAATTAATTTACCACTTAATTTTGAAAGAGATGTACGAATATGTCATGGAATTAAAGTTATTTTTGGAATTATTTTTAGAAAAATTAAGACGGAAAATGGATTTGTTTAACCTTCACCATATCAATTTGAAATAGCGATCGTAGACGCTGTAAGGTGTAAAGGTTATCGAGTGTTATTAGGGTTTGCATTTTCCCGTACTTTTTATTTCCCGGGAAACGGGAATTTAGCACGGGAAATCGTCATACTGTTTACCATGAGTTAAGCTTATTTTTGCCAATGAAACATTCACATTTTATTAAAGTAAAATAAATATATATTTCACAACGAAACTGTTACAGAATTCATATAACTAAGCGCAATGTGAGATCAATTCAATCAACTTTTCAAGTTTCAAAATTAATTAAATTTCTGATATTTCTTATTTTATTGGAAAATGTGGACGCGACGGAGAACGATCGTTCACATCAATAGTGAGTATAGTAATGGGTGATTTTTTAAGAGCTTGATAACTTTTTTAAAAAAAAAAACGCATAAAATTTGCAAAATCTCATCGGTTCTTTATTTGAAACGTTAGATTGGTCCATGACATATACTTTTTGAAGATAATTTCATTTAAATGTTGACCGCGGCTGCGTCTTAGGTGGTCCATCCGCTTAGTCCAATTTTGGCATTTCCACGTTTTTGAGTAACAGAGACCCAATTGGTGCGAACGGCGACGAATCGAAAATTGGTGGTCATCATTAACACTGGCCGATACAGCTGCGATATTTTCTTCAGTTCGCACTCTACGTAAGCGTGTTGGTGGTTTAATGTCCAACAATGTAAATTTGGTGCGAAATTTAGTCACAATAGCCCGAATAGCCGCTTCAGTGGGTCGATTAAACTGACCATAAAATGGAAGCGCGCAATGAACTTTCTTAACAGAGCACGCATTTTGATAATAAAATTCAATAATTTGCAAGCGTTGTTCGTTTGTAAGACGATTCATGATGAAATGTCAAAGCATACTGAGCATCTTTCTCTTTGACATCATGTCTGAAATCCCACGTGATCTGTCAAATACTAATGCATGAAAATCCTAACCTCAAAAAAATCACTCTTTATTAAATGAAATGTTTGTTCTTTGTCCTGTCGCTTCAAAAACTTTAAATTCTTTTTTTTTTGGCGTTCGGATACACGCCCAAAATCTGTTTTCCCGGATTTTAATTTTTTCATATGGAGTTTGTGATCTAAATTTTTATACAATATTTTTAATTTTATTGTGGAAATGATGGAAGAAATATGTAAAATTTTCTACTGAATTCCCGCGGGATTCCCCTACGAATTTCCCTGGACACGGGAAATGAAAAATGTGCGAATACCCGGGAATTTTCCCGCGGGAAATCCCGGGATGCAAACCCTAAGTGTTATAGACAATATCGATATCTAAGACAAAAGTAATTCTAAAATATTAATGATTTTGGATTATTTCATTGCATTTTCGCATGATTCAAAGTTCAAAGTTATCGTATACTTCTTGCAGTATCTGGATAGATGTCTGTCTGTTGAAAACAAGCCGAACGAAATGAGCTACAAGGTTCAAAATTTCCCCAAATGGTTGCAGATCGGTTGTGAAGTGAAATTGCCTGAGTGTGTGCAGCATACATGTACGCGGAAATCGACGATCAAATTTGAGACTGACAGAGGTTCATTGACGGATCGTCTTAGGTTTGAAGTCAATTTTCGTCAGCTAGGAATTCATCTTAGACCTATGGTTTCTTGGAGAAATGAAAATTAATTTTCCATCGATTTCGCTATTATCTAACGCTTTGTTCATTTTTCCCACTCTTACAAATTGACCCGCCCTAATATATTCACCGAATTTTATGCTTCTGGCTGCAGAAATTTAGGAGGTGCCAATTTTATCCCTCTTCCCCATTTTCACCCTAAAAGTACGAATTTGGCAAAAGTACAATTTGTCCCTCGACGGAGTCAGATCATTTTCATTTCAGAAATTGGGCACTTGCTGAGTAACATTTTTATTGCCATAGCCCTGTTTCCTGCCCCAAAAGTAAAATATTCGAAGAAGTCGTTTATGTTACGTTTGCTATAGAGTATTTTACGATTCTAGCTTCATCGACTTGGTCCGTAACAATTTCATCCCTGTTTCCCCATTTTCACGCAAAAAGTAGGAATATCGAAAGTAGGAATAGTCCACATCTACGCAGTCGGAGTGACGTATACACCGCATTTCGTTATTCTAGCTGCATCTGTTTGGTTGGTATCAATTTTATCCCTCTTTTCCTCAATGTCACCCTTAAGGGTTGGTACTAATTTTATGCCTTTTTCCCCATTTTCTGAAGTAAGAATATCGTTATATCTCTTATTTTTCGAGTCTACGCAGTCAGAGCGACGTGTACACCGTGTTTCATTATTCTAGCTGCATTAGTGTTGTTGGTACCATTTTTATCCCTTTTCGCCCCGTTTTCCCCTAAACATACACATATCGAAAGATCTGTTATTTTTCGCATTTACGTGTACACTATGTTTCATTATTCTAGACACATGCCTGTGGTTGGTACCAATTTTATCCCTGTTCGCCCCGTTTTTCCTTTAAAATTACAAATCTCGAAAACTTCTCTTATGTTGAGCCTCTACACGCCCAGGTGAATGTATAAATATCCAGATCGACGATTATGAATATATATATATATTTCATATGTTCTCAAGCTTATGTTTCACGTGGACGTTGTAGTTGGGAATATATCTCAATTAATTTAATGAAATATTATAATTTTCCTCATATCGAACTGCACTTGAACGTGTCATGTGTTCTGCCGGCAATGCTGTAGAGTGCATCCCATGGTGGAGAGTCAAAAGCGGCACAAACTTATGGATCATTTTTTATATCCAGATATGTTCTTTTGTCAAAAGTCCACAGAATTCTATTTGCAGTACGAGGTAGATGTGTTAATTACTAAAAATGCAATTGGTTGCATGCAAGCTGACAATTCTTATTTTTTATTGTTTGCTACCAATTTAAGATTCTGTGAGCGTCTCAAAAGTTTAGTTATGGCAAGAGCCACGTGCAGCCGAGGTAGTCAGCTCACAAGGACTATGGCTCCTTTGACAATTGTCTATTTATTTATTTATTTATCTGCAAGTTGTCGTAGTTGTAGCTGTAGTTGGGGTATACGCTGTTGTTGTCTTTATAATTTTAATGATATTTTTAAGACTTTCATTTGTCCATCAGCTGTGTAATTGTGTTTGTACGTCTGTGTGAGTTTAGCATTATGAACGTAGAACGTAATTCATTTAAATCCCATTCCTAATTTCAGAATAGTACGACACGATTGTTTCAGACACAACAACAAGAACAACAACGGGGCAACAGCACAAACCAAAACTTTGCCAAGTTACCGTGAGGTAGTTAGTGTGCCACCCCTCAGGGGGTGGTGGAGGTCTTGAGTGGGTAAAGCTTGAAAGTTTATTCTGTGCTTCAGGTGTGCGCCGGTGTGTGCTTTCACAGCAATTAATGTCATTCGGTTCTTGTTCTGCAGAGTTTTTTAATGGCTGATTGAAAATAAAATAAAACAAGATAATAGACAATAACACAACAATTAGAACTCAGAATTTCAGAAACAGAAACAGAAGTATTTGCAGTACAAGACAAGTAAAATCAATTAGAACACCAATAAAGAAAGAACGAAGTGAAAAAACACTACAAATATTTACATAGGCAAACCAGTATTGACAGCAGGATAATATTTAGAGTTGTCCTGTCCATGTCCAATAACAATTAGGCTCTCCATTGGATGTTTATCATCAATTTATTGTATTTTAATGAAAACAATCACCAGGGCTATGCCAACAAAGCATCTATTGTCCTTTGCTAAGCCATATTGTCTTCCAAATATTCGTCAATTGACAAAAGTTGAACATTTTAATCTTGATTCGTAGAATTTAATTTAGTTCGCTTTCAAACCGCCAACAATCCTTTAAAAAAATAAAACCACAAGCCACCCTCATAGCGATATTGTAAAGAGTAGTCCTTTGTCTTCCAAAGAATTTGTCTAAGCCAATGTATGGCCTCTCGCAAAGGTGAAGAGCCAGCCAATTCAAATTATATCGGCACATTACACTCAAAAAAAAAGTTACTGACACAAAATTGTGTAAAAAAAAATAAATTCATTTTGTGTAGATATTACTTGATTTGAGTATTTACGTACTTTAAACTGCCAAACTTATACCAATGTCCCAAATTTTAGTAAAATTTTACTTCGTTTTTTTTGAGTGTATAAGATGTACATTGAACTCTTTAGTGTATTGACTTTGCTATCATTCAAGAGTCTTAATATTTGTATGTGACAATTGGGACTTAAAAAGTTAATTAATTACAAATAATCGTAATCTGCGTTTATGAACCACTTAAAGAATTTGAGTAAAAATAAAAAATTAATGGTCTTGTATGTAATCAAAAATATATTTGCAAAATACTCTACGATTTAATTATATATTTAGAATTTTAAAATTAATTGGAATTACCTCAATAATTAGGCTTGGTCGCGGTTAGAATGATCAAAACCGGCCCACTGGTTTTTCTTCTTGCATCGTCCCCGGTTTTTGAACCGTGCTTTCGAACCCTTATTCGTCTGACTCCACGGGTTTTTTATCTTCACACCAAAAAACAATCATCAATTATTTATATATTTAAATAAATCTGCATATCGTAACCCAGCAAAAAATTGGAAGCACTTCCAAGCATCTCAAAATCAAAATGTGAATTTTTCCCTCTTTTGAGAAAGTTCTGTTAAACAACTTCCAAAAAGCTTTTCACAAGTGAATGGGAACGAATTTTTAGTATGGCGCTTTGTCCGCCCAGAATTTCTCGGGTTCGAATGGTGGCTCGGGAAAACCCACTATTTTGTTTATTTCTTTTATAAATAAATAATGTTTAATTTTGTATAATTTGAACAAATTAAACATTTTTGCTTAAAAAGTACAAATTTATTGCTTTATCAATATGCTTCTTATAATTCATTTTTTATTAAGACTTTTTGAATGGAACAGGATAGCGACCCTTTAAATCTGAATGGGCTTGTTGAGTAGATCATTTTTGTAGAATAAACTTATAGTCCAGCTGGTCTGAGTTTCTTTTTATCGTGGATCAAAACTTTCCTGTTTTGGTCGAAGGGAGCATTAATGTCTGTAAGTTAATGTCTGAGCGAATTCTTATTGTCAGAACTATATAGTGGAATTTCACGAGGATCATTTTTGTGGTAGATCTTCACCCTCTAGCTCCTCTCTTTATGGGTCAATTTGACCCTTTTTTCGAGGAAATAAAAAAAGTCCTTTAAAAACGGAAATTTAAGACTTAAATTGTTCTACAAAAAAATTTGCCGGAAAATTTCAGTGGGGGTCACCATTGACACCAAAGTTGTAATAATAATCTTCCCGCTTATATAGTATAAATCTCCCTTCGACCAAAATATGAAAATTTTGACCCGCGATAAAAAGAAACTCAGACCAGCTGGACTATAAGTTTATTCTACAAAAATGATCTATTCAACAAGCCCTTTCAGAATTATAGGGTCGCTACTCTGTTCCAATAATGCTGTTGGACAGTGTTATTAATACTACATAATATCAGTAAAATTAAGTAGTGTAAATTTATTTAATACTAATTTAATATTTATTTGCATTATATATTAGTTCATATTAAATAAATATTTTGTAAAGTTTCCTATTGTCAGTTCTAGCGAACGAAATGGATTCATTGGGGAAGAGCGCAATTTTCACTACTTCCGAATCACAAGATGAACATCTTTTTGCTGCGAACATAAAGGGTCTCAAAGGTGTCAGAGTCAAATTCCGTTCGGAAATGCAATGTTGTTCGAATTTTGCTTCTACAAGGAATTTAAAACGAGTTTTTATTAAGGAATGAAATCACTTTCAATTTCCAAAGGGGAATTGTGTGTCGATCAACCTCCAAAAAAGACTTTGGAACCAAATTAAATATATAAAATACTTCTTATTAACTATTAAAGATAAAATAAATAAATTTTTCTATTAATACAAATAATTGTGTAGAATCTGTAGAAAATAAATATGTATCTATAAAAGCTTTTTATGAAAGTTAGATAATTTCTGAGAATAACTTTTGATAGAATTGACCTCGGAGTCAGATTTTGATAGCTGTCTCCTCTTGAATGCCATTTCTTTTCGAGACTGAATAGTTTGGAATTCATTTCAGAATAGTTTGGAATTCATATTTGACGTCTGCGAACGAAATTTAAAATAGCTATAAACCTTAATAATATTGAACCCCATTTGACAAAAATACGTAAGTGCTACAAAATTATATAGATTTTTATTAATTATCCTAGCTTTATGAATGTGTAATCCGTAACGGAACTTTGTAAAGCTGTATATTATTCAGATATGATGTAAATGGTCGCCAATTATCAATCTTCATCAAAAGAACGAAAATTAAAATTGGTTTTGTTTTTTGTCCTTTTGGCAAATAGGGCAATAAATGACAAAAAAGAATAAACGACACTCTAATTCCTGATCGAATGAATTGGACAATGAAATGTCATTTTCATAACACTTTCTAAATAATATTTTCAAGAAATATGAGTCAACTAATATTAGTTATTCTAACTCAAGAATATAAATTAATGTTTAAATTACTTTCAAATTCAATATAATAGGCTGTTCTCATTCTCAACTCATTTTATGTTTGGTGAAACTAGATCTGAATTATAAATTTTATTCGATTGTTTGAAAGTGTTGCGGAAATATACACACAATTTGGCCACAAAACATTCGGTAATCATGGCTCTACAACATTATCCTTTTTAAGAAAGTTAGGACCAATACACCAGCAGCCCGTAAGGCACACCAAGCTTTAGTGAATGAACGGTGGTTAGTGAATCTCTCGCAGATTCTCTTCACTTCAAATGCGGCAATTTAGCTTATTGGTATATCCATTATGCCAAACATGTGCATCATCACTGAACGGAATGTTGTGGTACAACTGTGGGTTGAATTCCAGTTAATTCTGTGTCCACTGTCCGACCGTTCGACGAAAGTGGTGATAATTCTCAAGAAATTATAAACACCTTAGGGTGGTCCCCATACGAATTTTTTATTTTTTATAATTTTTGTTATAACAGTAAGACCCAAAACTGCCCTGGAGTCGCCCCTAGCTGGTTTAAATGTAACACCGACTTACACTAATTTATCCTCTCCAACATTTTTCCGAACAAACTTACACTCCTTAATGGGGCTCCCATACAAAAACTTTTTTTATCAAATTTGCTCTCAACTCTCTCTCAACTGCTCCAAGGAGGCCCCTAGTGGAGTCAAAAGCATGACCAACCCCAATATTTTTTCAGCCCCAATATTTCCTCAGAACATTCCTACCCTCTATATTCAACCCTTAAGGTGGTCGCCACACATTTTCTTTATTTCTTATAATTTGTTTAATGAAGGAAACGCTTAAAACTGCCCCCTAGTTACCCCTAGAGGAAAGACATGTAAGACAAGCCAAATTAATTTTCGTTTCCAAACATTTTCCTCAAACATACCTGTCCCCTATCTCCACTCCATAATGGGGCTCCCATACAAAACTACATTTTTATAAAATTTGCTCCCACCACTCTAACTGACCCAAGGAGCCCCCTAGTGGAGTCAAATGTATGACTGAACCCCAATATTTCTTAAACCCCAATATTTTCTTAGAACATTCCTACCCTCCAACTGCCACCCTTAAGGTGGCCCCCATACATTTGCCTATTTTTATATTTTTTATGAAAGAAAGGCCCAAAACTGCCACACAGTCGACCCTAGAGGTAGAAGTGTAAGACTGAGTGGGGATAGGGGGTAAGTTTGTTCGGAAAAAAATGTTGGTTGGACCTGGTCTTACATTTAAACCAGGACTCCAGGGCAGCTTTGGGTCTTACTGGTATAACAAAAATTAAAAAAAGTCGTATGGGGACCACCCTAAGAGTTGACGATAGGAGGTAAGTATGTGGGTGTTGAAAAAATATTGGAGGTCGGTCATACATTTAACTCCACTAGCGGCCTCATTGGGCCAGTAAGAGCGGCGGGAACAAATTTTATAAAAAATAATTTTTTGTATGGGAGCCCCCCTAACGTGTGTAGGTAGGGTGTACATGTATTGTTGTTGGGAATGGAAAGTTAATGGGGGTCGATCTTACATTTAACTCCTCTGGGGACGACTCCGAGACAGTTTTCGGGGCTTTTTATGTATTTTTACCCTTTTTCCCTCACCTTTGACCCCGATGAGCACCCTCTTACACTCACCCCACCCACCCTCATTTTTGGCTCATTAATTTTTTTCCGAACATCACAAAATAAGGGGTTCCAGCATATCAAAATCGAAAAGTCGTGAACTATCCCACCCCTATTGTCCTATAGAAAACACTTGATACTTAGATATGCGCCCGATTGATTTTTCAAAGCGTTAGAAACGAAATGACGGAATTTTCTAACAGCCTTTCAGGCTGCATACTCGAATCGAACGTCAGATCCCAATAAAATTGAACACTGTGATGGGTTGCCGTATAACCTGTTCAAGTAAAACACACATTCATCAGAACAAACCTTTGATGTGCCCGATCTGAAACCTTAATTTGCAACAATTTGTATTTCGCGTTCCATCCTAGTGTATACGATATAAAGGCATTTTAAAGGGAATGGGGGAACTACTAAAGCCCTCAACCTTGATTGGTATTCAAGTGAAAACTTTTGCAAAGTGCAGGGAGAACAAGGGTGAGATCTCTCGTATGCAACTCTTTGCTTGGCAACAATTTCTTATCGTTGATTAGGAAGTTCAGCTGACATTTCTAATCAAATTGTCTTAAGCACACATTCAGACACCCCCACCCACACACATGACGTTGTAGTTTTTTTTTATTTATTATGTAACACCAAAGAAGTTGTAATTGAATTTCGGATATTTTGCTGTTAATTGGCAATGTCATAATTTTGCCATGTTAGCCGGCACACCTCATAATCATACTTTTAGTCCCAAATAAACTTCGTCTTAATAAATTACCCAAAAACAAAGAACGATGCAAAGTATGTCACAATAAAGCCGGATGCAGGCAACAACTAAAACAACTGAGTGCGATTATACATAAATAACTAATAAGTCGGACAGGTAGTCAGTCTTAAGTCTATCGCTGCCATTTGTTCCCCAATCGATTGGGTTGTAACAGAACTTCCGCTCACAGCTCCCCCAACCACTGCACAGGCTGTGCAGCAGACATCTTGGAAAATGTGTTGTCGAATACGTCCTCCTCCTGTGTCTCTTGTATTGTGGACAATAAAAACTTTGTTAAGTATTTATTATTGTTATTGTTGTTATTCTTACTTCGGTTATCGTTTTCCCTTTGTCCTTTGTAAGCTCCTACCCACTAGACTACAATTTACGAGTTATCAACCAGAAATCAGCAAAAACTTGTGTTCACACTCGAACTTAGAAAACTTCTGAAGCAGTACATCATCCCCCTCTGCCCCGGAGGGGGCAAGGTATGGAGGGATTAACACAAAATTATATATTCTGGCAAAGATCCTTTGATACTATTCAACGGCTCAACAGCGCTAAGCCGGCCAACACAACAATAAATGCAGCCACTTCAAAGTTTTTGCCGGTTGTTCATCACTATCGTGGGATAAGCAACTTGGCGTGGCTGTTGTTGCTTTTGTTGTGGTCTTTATTGGCTGGTTCAAGTGGAAAGGCTCGCCGTTTTTTGTTCCATTCCATTCCCGGCAACTGCAAAATTCATTTCAATGGCGAACTAGTCGTAATAAATGTCTGCTGAGCATCAGAGCAAGTTCCGCAGAAATTTATTGATGATCGAGGGTTAATTAAGTAACACTTCAAATAGATTTTGTGGTGTTATTTATTACAGCATGGTATGGATTGTACATTAATATGGGTCGATCCAAAATTTGAAGGTGGACAACGTCCTTTAAATGCATCAATCGTCTTAGTTGTGGTGGCAGTCAGAATGTGTCTGACCCACTAAGACCAGAAGATGTATTTATTTTTTTTTTAATTTTTAAGTAAGTTAAGAAATTTATTAATTATTTGGCACTATAAAAATGGTTTGCTAATCAAAAATCCTTTTATTTCATATTTCCTCAACAGTTTTTCCTGCTATTAATTTCATCCCCATTTAATTTCCCCATTAAACGGTGGCGTAATGCAATTTAAATATATAATTTTTATCTAAATTCCCGTTGATTTTATTCATTTTTGCGATACTTTCGCATAAATTTAAAACAACCCCCCTCCCTTCACTCTTGTGGTTATTTTTTTTTTTGCGCGGCAGTAGCAACTGCAGCTACACTTGATGATGGCTTCATTCATTTTGATCAGAGAAAATCCCTAGTGGCGCGTGGACGACGATGTCAGACCAAAAAAACGATGATGAGGACCACAATAATTTGTTCCGTGTTAAACGAAAGGGAAGACAGGGGACAGGTGTTATAAAAATAGAATTACAACGGGGTTTGAAATGTGTTCTAACAAATTCTATTTGTCACTGTCGACGCTGATGTTATGGATGTTGATTAATTGATTGTCATTTCGATTACACAGTAACCTTAATGTGGAAAGGTTAGCTAGGCAGGGCACGACTGATTCTTTAATAATATTATGAACTTAAATTTTTCCAAGGGGCCATGTATAATAGTTTTTGATATACTTTATTATTTCAGTGGATTAATTTGGTTACTAATATTCTAATTTGCGCCAAAGGCACCTTTGATATTTATACTCTCATTTTAGAAATATAGGCCAGATCACAAGTGCTTATATATCTAATTAAAGGGAATTGTAATGGCTATAAAAGTTTTGATACAATGGTTCATGAGCAGTCTCAAAAAATTGAGAAATAATTATTTTTTGAAAAAATAAAAACTCATATATGGAAATATATTTTTTAGTTTTTATGGCTAACATTATAATTAAGAAAATAATGTCTGCTTGTGAAAGACTTATAAATAAGTGGATAAATGTTATGGTCCTCTATCAGGGATATATAAATCGACTTTCGACAAATCGATTAATAGACTTTTGGGAGTAAAGAGTCGAAATCGACTTTACCATTGCCAAAAGTCGAAAATTCGACTTTCGTTTTCGACTTTGTGCATCAATGAATTTAAGTTATTGAATACAGATTTAACTTTTTTCGCTCTGGAATAACATAATTAATCCTATTTTCTTCAAATTTGGCATAACAACTAGAAACATCTATGCAAAAAGTGGGTAAGATCGGTTCAGATTTATATATCCAATACAAATGTCTCTCGATTTCGTTTTGATTTGATCTATTCGTCTTTTCATTAATGTGCACTGTCGTCTTTTTATTTATTTGCAACAGTCCAAAAGTCGAATTTTCAAAAGTCGAAAAATCGAAAAGACGACTTTTCATATATTTCCAAAAGTCGAAAAATCGACTTTTTGCTCCAACTATACATCCTTACCCTCTATGTACAGTCAAAAGATTTTTATACCCTTCACCTCCAGGATGGGGGTATAATAACTTTGTATTTTTTATTTATTTATTATTTATTATGAATTACAATACAAATTAAATTTATATTCTAATTTTGGGTTCAGGGATTGAGCCGGGGTGACTAAGACCATTGTAGCTAGTTATTGCAGCGACAGACTAGAGCCTCTGGTGGGAATCGAACCCACGACCCCCACGCTGATAGCCGAGCACGTTACCAACTCGACTACCGGGGCGCTCAATAACTTTGTAATTCCATTTGTACCTCCTTGTATGTATATTCTTGATCGTCATAAAATTCTAAGACGATCTAACCACGTCCAACCGTCCGTCTGACCTTCTCCGTCTCGCTAGCATCTAAAAGAAAGGAGCTAGGACGTCCAAATTTTCCATAAATACGTCTCATAGTCGTAGATCGGTTGGGATTGAAACTGGGCAAAATCGGCCCAAAGGGAAAAATTTTCCCCTCACAAGAACTAAAAATACCCATAATATTCCTTAATAATTTAGAGTAGTTAAGCATATATTTTCAATATGTCTGCTTGTACTTACTTGGTATTGGGTATGCACATTCCCCCTATAACAAAAAGTGATTTTTATTCGTAGGGGTGAAAGGGATAAAAATGGTACCTTTCAAACGGCAACAGCTACAAACACGAAATTCGGTGTGTACATTTCTCTAATTGAGTAGATACATAATATAAACGTATTTTTTCCAAATTCGTACTTTTAAGGGGTAAAATGGTAATAGGGGGATAAAAATAGTACCAACCAAACGACTGCACCTAGAATAATGAAATTCGGTGTATACATTCCTCTGATTGCATAAACAAGTAAACTACACGGATTTTTCATAATTCGTACTTTTTGGGGTTGAAATGAAAAAAGGGGATAAAAATAGTACCAATCAAATGACCGCAGCTAGATTCATAAGTATAAGTAAGTAAGTAAGTAAGTAAGAGTATACATTCCTTTGACTACGTAGACATGAAAAATAAAAGGCTTTTTCCAAATTCGTACTTTAAAGGGATACACTGGGTACGGAGGGATAAAAATGGTACCGGTGTATACATTCTTCTGATTGTGTAGACACTTAAAATAAACGGATTTTTCGAAATTCGTACTTTTTGGGGATAAAATTGAAAAAGGGATACAAATAGCACCAACCAAATAACCGCAGCTAGAGCCATGAAATTCGGAGTATACATTCATCTGAATGCGTAGACACACAAAATAAAATGTTTTTTTTTTTTCAAATTCGCACTTTCAAGTCATACAATGGGTACAGAGGGATACAATTAGTACCAACTAAACGACTATAGCTAGAATGATGGAATTCGGTGTGTACTTCCCTCTAATTGCGTAGACACGTAAAATATAGAGATTTTAGAAAGTCGTACTCTTAAGGGGATAAAATAGGAAAAACGGGATAAAAATGGTACCAACCAAATGGCCGCAGTTAGAATCATAGAATTTGGTGTATTCATTCTTCTGGCTGCATAAAAAATAAAATATATATAAAAAAATATATATAAAAATAAAAAAATATTTTTCCAAATTCGTACTTTTTACTTTTACGGCAAAAAATGGTTGAAGCATGAAGTTAGGCTATTGTGCACTATGTACGTGATGGATTTTCAAAATTTTAACTTTTGGAATTAAAATAGAATGCAAATACAACCTACTGTAACACCCACTATCTACCAATATTTATGGTATTTAAGCTTTTTGAAAATATAATTATAAGAATATTTATTTTTTAATTGACTTGAAGTATTATTTCGATATATATAGTGTAAACGTATTGGTAGCCTTGCCTTTTAAGCGTGGTTTGAAATAATAAAAATATAATATTTATTTATAAAAGTCCTTTTTCAATATTTGTATTTGTTTTGGTTTGACTATATTAAAAATATATATTTTCCTGTAATATTACTGCACTTCTACGAAAATCGACAGCCTCTGTGGAATGCAATCCATGGTGGAGGGTGTAACACCGTTTTTACTTGTTTTAATTTTAAATTGTTTTGAAATTTTAATGCTTATCGCTTTTTATTTTCGACGCTGTTTGATCTTATCATCCTTTTATTGGAAATAATATCTTTTTCAAAATACTTCGAAAATTTGTAATAGTGAAATTTTGTATTTTAGAAAATTCTACAATTCCTTAAACAAAGAAAATTAATATGTGGGATTTTCTGCAAAACGGATCAAAAAGTTCCCCCATTTGGAGTTAGCCTCTAATGATTTCTAAATTTTCGCTTTTCATAATTGTGGAGTAGTGACGCGCGAAGATTCCTTTGAAAGGTATTTTCTTATGGATTTAAAAAATGAATTTAATTAAAAGAATTTATTGATTTAAAAAATAATAGATATTTTTTATGAACTAATGAACATAAGAAAATATTGTATAAACCCTTCTTCGCGCATCAAAATATATTTTAAATATATTTATTATATGACGCAACGGAACCATATACATACTTCGCTCTGTGTAAGCTTTATGATAATCAAAAAATATTTAAAAAAACTATTTTTTTCTTTTTTTTCTGTTTTGCAAAGAGTCCCCCATTTCTAGAATGATTTTAGCGGAATTTGAAAAAAATATTGATGCAATCATTTTTAAAAATTGACTTAACCGGAATGGTCATAAATTAGAGAATATGATTGACTCACTTTCAAACAAGGTAACTACAAAATCAGTTCAAATAATTGGGAAATAAAAAGATTTCAATATACACACCTCAGAAGCACTTTTAATTTTTGTTGAACTTGCATTTCAATTCTCAAAAATTAATATTTTTCCCTACGAAGAATCTTTCCTGAGACTTTCAGAAAAATCTGAGTCATATTGCTGACTAGTTTGACAGTTTATTTTCTCTAAGCTACAGATTGATGCTACCAAGGCGTATTTATACAGGTGATAGCACTAGAACAACAACAAATTCGGCAACAACAAAATGCAAGTAATTTTTTGAATGGTGAGCCATACTGTCAAAGCAAAATATATGGGATTTGACAGTTTGGTTTGGTAGCAGCCAAGGCGTATTTATAAAGGTGATAGCAGGAGCCCAGCTGACTGAAATTTTTTCATTCAAAAGTAACCGAAACTGTCAAATCCCATATATTTTGCTTTGACAGTATGGCTCACCTTTCAAAAAAATACTTGTATTTTGTTGTTGCCGAATTTGTTGTTGTTCTAGTGCTATCACCTGTATAAATACGCCTTGGCTGCTACCTTTTTGTCGAAAGTTTGATTATTTTTTCCTTTTTGTCTGGGTTTTACTAACTTAACTTTTGCCATTTAAAGAAATCAATCTATGCACTACTGAACGAGTTTGATGAAGAAATGTTTTGTTGTGACAGCCCTTCCTCGTTGACCATCTCATTGATCCTCAGAAGAATAATTTCATACGACAGGCTTATATGCCTAGACCAAGTAGAATAAAAAGGGGAAGATGTGTCACAGCGAAAATTCAGTATCAGTATTTTAGTTTTAGGCGAATAGGAGAAGAAACGAGAAAATTAAAATTAAATTCAATTCAATTGCCGTTTTTCCGATATAAATCGTTATTAATTTGCTGTTGTGCCCAGAAATTTCAAAGAATTCACAGAAGAATTCAATGCAAAATTTCCTCTCTTTTGACGAACTAAATTACTGTTTTCTGTTTTCTTCATTTGCCAAAGAGCAAAAAAGAACATAAAGTTACCTTAATACGAAAAAGACCTAACTCGAGTTTTTTGTTAATTATGACCAAAATTTGTATTGAATGAATTGTAATGGGATAGAAAGTGGAGGGTCGTCTCCGTCCGACTTTAGCCTTTCTTTACTTGTTTTTATATTATGATCCTTAGTCTAGACCATATACGGCATCAGTTTCGAGGGTAACCTTCCCTCAAATTTACTTAAGGGGCACCTTCCCTTTTTTATATGTCATTTCATTGTATAATCTGCTTTCATAACATTTGTTCTTTTTCTGAATAGCAAACAAAAAATCAAAACAATTTATTGCTCAACAAATATTTTCCCCCAGAACAAAAAATGATGGATATAACATTGAGTGAGATTTTCTATTGTCTGCTGGTCAGCATCATAATCAAATTTGAGATGAAAATTCAATGAATTAATGGATGGATTTGTGTTTGTTTTCCCCGCCCTTCCATCACTTCATTTCATATTCTTGTGCCTATTTGTTGCGAATTTTCAATTGAATTAAAATTAACATAAATTTTCCATTCCATTCCAGTCGCTTGCCATACTGGCTGTGATTCTGCTGCTCGTGCTGTGGTTGGTAAAGAAATTCCTCAATTGAAGAGGAGGAGGAGGAGAGCGAGACATATCCATTACATAACTATACTGGAGGATGAACTGCATCCACACACATATATACATATGTACATAGATTTTTGTAAGCTGAATTTACTTAAAAATAAAACATGGAAAATCTTTTAGACAACATGATTAAGTTTTGTGTTTATGGCGAGGGCAATACAAGTACATGATGGCCCAAATATCTCATCAATTTTTAAGGAAATGTGTGGTCAGTCTCAACAGCTTTTTTTAAATTAATGTCTTTTCACAAAATGTTGTGGTTGTGTCGAAAGGACCCTTAACACTCTATGAAATGGGGGGTATTTAGGTTTATGTACTGGTTTGCCACAATTGAAAAGGCTGGGATAATTTCTAAGATAAAGAAGACAGTAAATCGAATGTCATATTTAAATTGTTTTCAGTTTGATTTATATTTTATTCATCGAATAATAGTTCCACCACAATTGGCCACAATTTCCATCACTCAAGTTAGCTTTTTAACCAGCATTATTATAATAATGACCACAAAAGCTATGGAGCAGATGCCCTAAAATGACAGACAAATGTAAAATGTTAAATAAATCTATGTTTTCATATCATTCAAACTAACCAAGGAAAGGTCCACCACAGTTGCCAGGAAATCCATTATTTGTTCTGATGAGCAGAAGTATCAATTTTAGATCTCTAGACACCAAACTGATACAAATCCAAAGAAAAAGTTTGATGTGAATGTACTCACAAACATATGTATGTATGTGTGTATGTATGTAGGTGTAGAAACAATTAGTTGAACAAACTTTTGAATAAATGTCAAAAGAAATAGGCAGAGAGTGAGTGAGTGGAGTGAGAGTTTTGGCCATGCCGGCGCTATAGAATATGTATGTAAGTTTAACCAGGAAAACTTTTCATGCCAAAGTGCGAATGTATGTCAACATTTCACGTGTTGTGGCGATATAATTAATTAAACTTTATAAAAGTCATCATGGAAGGAAATTCACCGCAGTCAAGTCAAGAGGCAATTGAATGACAAATTTCAAGTGATGCTGAAGCCAATTGAATTCCAGGAAACACAATTTTCATAAATGATACAGTTAAAACAAGGCGTATTTATAAAGGTGATAGCAGGAGCCCAGCTGACTGAATTTTTTTTTCATTCAAAAGTAACCGAAACTGTCAAATCCCATATATTTTGCTTTGACAGTATGGCTCACCATTCAAAAAATTACTTGTATTTTGTTGTTGCCGAATTTGTTGTTGTTCTAGTGCTATCACCTGTATAAATACGCCTTGAGTTAACATGTTTTAGTTTCAATAAAAGGTGTACCAAAATTCACGCAAGATTCGCCTTCCAAAAAAAATATTATTCAATTCAATTTTAATTTCCTGACCAATATGGGTTAACAACTTCCAAAGAAGAAAGATTTAGAAACTGAATTTTTATGAATGTGAGTCATTCCATAACAAGCTGTACGATTTTTGACCTTGATAGCTTCCATTGTATTGAAAGTTTGTGTATTTATTTTTCTCATAAAAATATTGTATTCGTATTTTTGAAAAAAAAAAATAAAATTTTTTCATGAGTTATGACCAATTGAATAGAGAAAAAAATATTTTTCTTAAAGTTTCAATCGTCTGTAACTCCTGAAACACTTTAACGTGCTATACCTTGCTTTTATGGTAATTTCAATTATTCTAAAATATTAGTTTTAAAATTTTAATTCTTTTTTATTTACGAAATACATTTATCCATTTTTTGAAATTTTAATGTAGTGTTCTTAGATCTCTTTTTTTAGCGATTGTGTGAGTTTGGAAGTAGTGAAATGGTGGTTCTATTTTTTACGATTTGTTTCTGGTTTATTTTTGCACAATCAACCACAATTTCAGTGAAAAATCATCAGAATTATAATTTTTTTATTAGTTTAGTAAAACGAGGTATAGAAACAATGAAAAATCCAAAAAATTAAATGGAATGACTCATGTATGAAATAAAACGGTTAAACTTTTGTTTCGCATTAGAGTGAAATGAATAAATGCGACAGTACTTCACGTACTTTTTTTATTAATTGTACGTAGGAAGATACATTTCGCTGTAGTCGCAATTCGTGCGCCACTGTTTACGCTTTTTCATTTTTATAAAATTACAAAAAAGTTCTCGGTGTACAAAATGAAGAACTGAGTAGACAGTTTTTCTACATACGAAATCATGATCGTGGTAGTCTACAGCCAAGTAATAAATGTCACCATGTCACTTGTAAATAAATTTGCATTCTATTAATTATAGATGCAAAATGGTCCTGAGCCAGGACAATATCCCAGCTCAAATCAAATATTGATTACAGACCAAAAAAAAATACAAACGAAAAAACTAAAACAAAATTATTATTGAATTTTAATTTTCAGACCAATAACAACTTCCAAAGAAGAGTTTCTAAATTGTTGAAAAACAGAATTTGTATGAATGCATCAAATAAAACTTTTGTTTCACATTAGAATGGAATAAATAATAAATGTGGAAATAACTGAGAAAGTCTAAGGGATCTTCACTTAATTATTTTAATAAATGTACGTAGAACGATCAATTTCGTTGCAGTAACCAATTCTTGCACCACTGTTTACACTTTTTAATTTTTATAAAATTACAAAAAGTACATCGAGAGTGGCCAAATCATGCCGCTCGTTGGAATCAATGGCAAACACTCAAAAACTTAATAACACCATAATTTTAAATTTTTTTATTGGACCTGAACAAGACTATATATACGGTGGGCCATTTAAAATTTTAAATTAGAATCGGCTATAAAAAAATATTGATGATTTGTACAAATTTCTGGTTTTATTGAAAATGTTGAAATTTGTCATTTAATAATGGAACACAATATCATTCATATGACTACGACGACTCGCTCGGCAGTACCTCATGTGATCAACCCAATTTGTAATCATGTGTATCCATTTACAGGACTTTTCATTTTCAAATGATAGAGATGTTTTAATAATTTATGTTCATACTTTAGAGAGTTATACAAAGGCGATATGTATATCAAATGGAAGCGAAGAATATCTGTTAAAAATACTTTTTATGCTAATGCTAGTCTAGCATTAACAATCACTACAGTTTTCTCCTCTTAGTTTATTTAGATTATTAATTATTATTTAGTTTTGAATGGGGAAAACTTGGTATTATTGTTAATGCTAAAGAACTAATACAGATGGAAGCGTGGAATTAGAAGTATTTTAAACATATAAACGGATTATAAGCGGATGTTTTGAAATTCGTACTTTTTGGGGTTAAAATGGAAAAAGGGGATAAAAATAGTACCAGTCATGAAATTCGGAGTATACATTCCTCAGACTGTGGAGACACGAAAAATAAAAGTTTTTTTCCAAATTCGTACTTTCAAGGGATACAAATACAGAGGGATAAAAATAGTACCAACTAAACGGTGTGTGCAGTAGGGCGTACCTCAAAAAAAAAGTTCGCCGTACACCTTCGAATATGAAGTATTATTGAAAGGTAGTTTCAAAAAAAAAATTTTTATTTTTTTATGCCGAACGTAGGGGTCGCGCTTTTACATTTTTCTATATAACTTGTATTTATAAACGGATTTTAAAGTGTGATACATCGATGTTTTTGTCTCGACGAGGCCGATTTTTTTGTCTTTGAAGTCATTGAGCTCAAGCACCCCCTTCTGGTACTTACCCATCATTTCTCAGTTGCTACTACCCTAATGTACCACTCTAATAATCGAAAATTAAAGCTCGCATAAAATCATGAATCATGTTTGAGCTCAATGGCTTCAAAGACAAAAAAATCGGACAAAAACATCGATGTATCACACTTTAAAATCCGTTTATAAATGCAGAAGTTATATAGAAAAATGTAAAAGCGCGACCCCTACGTTCGGCATAAAAAAATAAAAAAAATTTTTTTGAAACTACCTTTCAATAATACTTCATATTCGAAGGTGTACGGCGAACTTTTTTTTTTTTACTTGTAACCTGGTACGCTCTAGTGTGCACCCCTCTAATTGCGTAGACACGTAAAATAAATAGATTTTAGAAAGTCGTACTCTTAAGGGGGTAAAATAGGAAAAAGGAGTTAAAAATGGTACCAACCAAATGACCACAGCTTTTTGAAAATATAAATATAAGAATACTTATTTTTTGAACTTGAAGTATTATTTCGATATGTACTCGTATTGCTAGCCTTGCCTTATAAGCGTGGTTTAAAATAATTAAAATGTTATATTTATTTATAAATTTATTTTTTCAATATTTGTATTTGTTTTTCAACATTTATATTTGTATATGTTTCAATAAAATCATATTTTCCTATAATATTACTGCACTTCTACGAAAATCGACAGCCTCTGTAGAATGCAATCCATGGTGGGGGTATATAATTTTTACTTGTTACTTTTGCAATAGGTACTTTTTATACCCTCCACCTCCAGGATGGGGGTATACTCACTTTGTCATTCCGTCTGTAACACCTTGAAATATCGACCTGAGACCCTATAAAGTATATATATTCTTGATCGTCATAAAATTCTAAGACGATCTAGCCATGTCCATCCATCCGTCTGTTGAAAGCACGCTAGCATCTAAACGAAAGGAACTAGAACGTTCAAATTTTCCATAAATGCGTCCTATAGTAGTAGATCGGTTGGGATTGAAACTGGGCGAAATCGGCCCAAAGGGAAAAATTTATCCCTCACAAGGACTAAAAATACCCATAATAACCCCTAATATTTTAGAGTATTTAAGCATATTTTTCAATATATATGCTTGTAGTTACTTGATATTGGATATTGGCATTCCTCCTATAACAAAAACGTGCCCCATAAAGTGATTTTTATTTGTAGGGGATGAAATGGTACAAAAAGGGATAAAAATGGTATATATTAAACGACAATAGCTAGAAACACGAAATTCGGTGTGTACATTCCTTTGTTATTTGTTTGTTTGTTTGTTTGCGATATTATTGAATTTTAATAACTAATTATGTTATAGATTATACACAAACTTCGCCTCCATCCCAAAACACTTTCATCCCTACCATGTTTACATGATGTTTGCAATTTAAAAGCACTTTTGCGTACAACAAACTAACGCCAAGGGACTTGTTAAAACCATTCCATATACTAAATATATACATACATACGAGTACAAACATATTTATATTTTGTTGCTTTGCTTGCTTGTTTGCTTGTTTTTTGCTTGCGGATAATGTTTCTTTTGTTTATTCTTGTTAAGATTAATGAATTTTTATGTTGCGAGATGTCTGGGATAATTTCATGTGATGTATCATAAATACAGTCTTCTTTGCAGCTCAGTTACAGTTTAATTGCCCCTTTTTGGGGGCTAGCATCGCGCGCACAAGCCAAGGCGAACTTTGAACGTCGCTTAGTTGTGTTGTGCTCTGAAGGTCGTTGGCAATTTAAGTTTCAAATTTCTGCGAAAACTTGTACAACAAATTAAAGTTTAATTAAGCATTTGATGAGAGAGATTTTTAACATGTAAACATAATTAGTTCACAAAATGCAATACCAAGAAAATTTTGAGTTGCGGTGAAAAATTTGGGTAAATTGCTGACTTTATGACCCCGTTTGTGGCTGGTTTGGCCGGAGACTGTTCTTAGCTAACCATGCGGACTAACCATGGTTCAACACTGACCAAGACTTTATTAAACGGCGTTATCAACTCCTAATGATATCAGATTTCTTCAGTATTAACACGCTAAAGGTGACGCTTAATTAATGCTGGGGATATTTAGAAGTAAAAAGCGATTTGGTGGCATTTTTAAATAGTTAGTCGTTCGAGTATAGAAATATGTCGCTCTCAGCTTTACATATCCCTTGTCTTGGTCAATACATGTGGTTATTTTTTGTGAGAGCCAAAAGGTGGTAATATGACCTTGAATTTTTTGTTTACATCAATATGAAAATCGGTATTTTTCAATTGTTAAACTGAATTTTATTTTAATTGCAACCCATTTTAATTTATATATTTCTATAAGTTATTGTCTATAAAAGTGCTATGGACCATATAATTGTGAGGGATAAGATTAGAAAGCGATCGGTATCCATGTTTCTCTCTGTCTCTGTTATCTTCTCTTCTCCTTGACAACAATTATTTGTAAATACTTCAAAGATTTTGATGTATGGGTAGTATGGGCTTGATCTGGGTAACAGCTATTCGGGAATTTTTGATCTAGAGGTCGATAGGTCGTAGCTCTTTGGAATTTCTTGTTCTGAATTGTTTTTGAATAACTAAATATAAAGTAAAACTGAAGTGAATAAATTCTCCAAGACTGCTTATGATACAGTTGCCAAGATTTAATTAGCGGTAAATAACCATATTTATTCTATCACCTTTTATTAGCTCCCAGCTGTAAATGGCCACAATAAATACGTTACCGCAGACTAGTGAAGTTGATATAATTACCCGATTGTTGGTTATATTTTAGGATTGACTTTAATCGAAAAAATGCAATGCCGGGATTTTTTAGTCGTTTCTTCTAAATATTTGCTGCTGATGAATTCAATGTGACAACTAAGGCCCGAATTACAAATGCGCTGGCTATGAACATCAAAATTCCGGGAAAATCCATTGCAAAAAGTTTTTTGTTTAAAATGTAAAAATGTCTTTTGTTGAAATTTCAAAAATATTTTCTTCAACAGAATAAGGACGGAGATTTCTCAGGTTACTTGAGAGTAATTGAAATTGAAATTTTAAATAAATTAAGTTATATTTCATGTTCTACAGTTTTTTTTAAGTTACGATGGACAATATATTTAAATGTCGTTTGTTTCCATTTTGTTAGCCAACATTTCTCTGCTTTCTTTCAGGCATCTTCAGATTTATCTGGTCGAGGTTCGGACTGCATCAAATTCAAATTTTAGGCGATTTTGTCACAAAATCTCAAGAGTTCGAAATATGATAAGAGAAGCCAGAGACTAACAGACTCATGGCGAAAATTAAAAAAAATATCTTTACCTAAGTTCCAAAATGGTGTAACTGACATTTTTCAAAATCGCTTTTTTACATATTTAGAAATACTGAAATTCATCGGAATATGTAAAAACACGGTTTTCGAAAAAAATTCAGTTAGGCTCTTTTAGAATTTAGGTAACGATATGTATGTCTCTTAAAAAGTCTTCAATGAAGAGTTAAGAAAATCCACGAGTCATCGCAGATAAATGCATCCACAGAGAGTCAATGTTTAAGTAGGATTTTTGACCGGAAACATAACCTGACCATTTTTATACACTCCACGAGAGTATTATGTCTTTGTGCATTTGTTTGTAACACCAAAAGGAAGGGAGATAGACCCATTGTTAATTATACCGATCGGCTTAGAACCACTTTCTGAGTCGATTTAACAATGTCCGTCTGTCCATCTATTGTTGTAATCACGATACAGGTCGCAATTGTAGCCAGAACCAAACGAAACTTTGCACAACGAAGTTTTTCGGGACAAGGGCGAACGCTATTCAATTTGAAGAAAATCGATTCAGATTTAGATATAGCCCCCATACGATTTTCACTCCCGATTTGACTCTATTCACTCTAGTTACCACATATTTCAACAGATTTTCTTCAAAATTGGCAAAACATCTTATAGTTCAAATAGAAACACCTGTGGTAAAAATGTGTTAGATCGGTACAGATTTATATATAGCTCCCATACAAATTTCGATTCTGATTTGACTTTTTCCGCTCTAGAAACCACATATTGTATCAGATTATCTTCAGATTTGGCAAAACATCTTATATTTAAAATAGGAACACCTATGGTGAAAATAGGTCAGATCGGTTCGGATTTATATAGAGCCCCATACGAATTTCACTCCCGATTTGACTCTTTTCTCTCTAGATACCACATATTGAAACAGATTTTCTTCAAAATTGGTAATACATCTTATATTTCAACTAGAAACACCTGTGGTAAAAATGTGTCAGATCGGTTCAGATATATATATATATATAGCTCCCATACAAATTTCGTTCCCAATTTGAAGTTTTTCGCTCTCGAATCCACATATTTTAAAAGATTTTCTTCAAAATTGACAAAACATCTTATAGTTCAACTAGAAACACCTGTGGTAAAAATGTGTCAGATCGGTTCAGATTTATATATAGCTCCCATACCATTTTTTGTTCCCAATTTAAATTTTTCCGCTCTAGAAACCACATATTTTAACAGATCTTCTTCAAACCTTGCAAAATATCTTATATTTCAACTAGAAACACCCACGGTGAAAATATGTCACATCGGTTCAGATTTACATATAGCTCTCATACAAATTACGTTCCACCCGAAACCGCGTATTTTCAAAGAATTATTATAATTATAATTGAGCATAACACGTTATACTTGAACTGGAAGAACTTATTGTGAAAGTTAGTCACTTCATTCCATGTTTGGATATAACCCCGAAATAAATATTATTCTCGATTTGTCAAATCAGACCAGGTCATATTAACCTGTGATTAGGAAAAATACAAAAATGTTTCCCGTTTTCACTTGTTAACTGAATTAAATTGTTTTCTGATAGAAAGTGGAGTGTATCCTATAGTCGGCTCGCCCGACTTTAGCCTTTCCTTACTTGTTTATTCTAAAAGTACAGGTGACAGTTCATAGTTCTCGTTATCATGAGATGATAATCCAAATTACATAATATCGTAATCATCGGCACCAATCTGTGAGAAACACCAAACTTCATGAAGCATTCAAAGAAATCTGAACCCGCAGCTTCATCAAAAGCAGCATGACTCTATGGACGGTCCCTACGTAGGTGGGCACAACGTAGGCAGTTGGAATCGCGAAAGAAGGTAGCTCAACCTCTTTATATCATATTTTGGTCACATCATTGCTAATCTGCACGTATTTAGGTCTGGCTAAATAAATTGAAGAATAAATTCAATGTTGAAGAAGTTGAAATCAAGTTAAGGTGAAATTTGTAGCAAGGTATGTCCTTGGCACTCGAATAAGGTGAATATCGAACTACATGACCACATTGCAATATGTTCCTTGCAGTGTAACCGATACCTAACCCTATCATCAATTTTGGGAAACATCTGTTTAAAATTTGAGATAACAATATCCATGTAGAATTTAGTAATTTTCAATTATTGTATACCGCTACAACTATTGTGAATTAGTTGTATCGGTGAAAGTACGATTACTTTTCTTATTTCGGATAAAAAAAATGAACTTTACGTATAACATGAAACTTCTTTTAAGTCAAGAATCCAAAATTATTTTTTTTTGTCAACAAAACTGGTGACATACAGCCGAAGAAAATAAAATCTTTGAATTCAAACTAATTCTTTGTCTTGCGTATTATTTCCCCCGCATATAAATAAATCAATCCATGAGCAATTATCATACACAAGCAAACTCATATTTTCTTCAGCTCCTCTTAAGCATCCCCAATTGGTTACATTGGTGCTCACCAGTTCGATCGATCGCAACAACATACAGTCCACTCATCATCGTCTCACGCCAACAAAACGGTTTCAGCAGAAGTAGCCACCAACAACTCGTGACGGGTTCCCCACATCGCCGCTCCAGTGTTCCAACATCCCTTCAGCTAACTCACTCACTGATACCCCTTATTTTGTTTACACCCTATTCCGAGTTTCCAGTCTTTCTGTTGGTAAAAAAATAAATTTCGAAGAAAAAAACCAGGAATCTGCAAACATTAATTCGATTCGAGTATTTTGTCCAATTCTAATCGATCGAAACTCAGAACATGAGCGTAAAATTGTCGTTTAAATTACACAAATTAAATTTTACAAAATTGCATTTCGTATGCACGTTTGGGACACTTTTTATTAACAGAAATCTATATACATTAGACTGGGTCGCGGTCCATACAAATGGAAAAACAATTTCCAGTCACCCCACGAAAATAATGTTTTGATTGTTTAATGATGATTTCCCTCCTAGATCAAGCCGTCTGTGAGCTAAACGCCCCTAAAAGTAATGTTTTTCCCGTGTAATTTTTTTATGTTGCATTTTTGTCAAAAAAAAAATATGAAATAATAGACCCTTGAAAGCACTTTAAATATAAGTTTTGATTCTTGTATTGATATTGTGTTAGTATTTTATAGAAAATAAATAGCGGCAGTCAATACCTTTCAAATGTTGCCTAAATGATGAATATCGGAATCAAGGCGTATTTATAAAGGTGATAGCAGGAGCCCAGCTGACTGAAATTTTTTTATTCAAAAGTAACCGAAACTGTCAAATCCTATATATTTTGCTTTGACATTATGGCTCACCATTCAAAAAATTACTTGTATTTTGTTGTTGCCGAATTTGTTGTTGTTCTAGTGCTATCACCTGTATAAATACGCCTTGATCGGAATTAAATTGACGCCGCAGCGCTCATTTTTGTAAAAAAAAGTTTGACATTTTTGGCTCTGAAAATCCAATCTTGTATTTAACACATTGAGTGGCAAGCGTGTTTGACGCAAACCTTCCCAGGAGGCCAACAATTTTTTTTGTTCTAAGTAAAAGCAATCACTGTCGTACGGAAACGTACAAGTACAAATTTTGAAAAATTCAATTTTACTTCGCTTTTATATGGTCAGAGGAATTTATATACCAAATTTCACGATTCTAGCTGTAATACCTTAGTTGGAACCATTTTTATCCCTTTTTGTCCCGCTCGCCCCCTAAAAGTACAAATTTTGAAAAATTCAATTTTACTTCGCTTTTATATGGTCAGAGGAATTTATATACCAAATTTCACGATTCTAGCTGTAATACCTTAGTTGGTACCATTTTTATCCCTTTCTGTCCCGCACGCCCCTTAAAAGTGCAATTTTCGAAAAATCCAATTTTACTTCGCTTTATATGGTCAGAGGAATTTACATAATAAATTTCACGATTCTAGGTGTTATACTTTAGTAGGTACAATTTTTATCCCTTTTTGTCTCGCACGCCCCTAAAAGTACAAATTTCGAAAATCTAATTTTACTTCACTTTAATATGGTCAGAGCAATTTACATACCAAATTTCATGATTCTAGGTGTAATACTTTAGTTGGTACCATTTTTATCCCGCTCGGCCCTTAAAAGTACAAATTTTGAAAAATCCAATTTTACTTCGCTTTTATATGGTCATAGGAATTTATATACCAAATTTCACGATTCTAGATGTAATAATTTAGTTGGTACCATTTTTATCCCTTTTTGTCCCGCTCGCCCCCTAAAAAGTATAAATTTCGAAAAATTCAATTTTACTTCGCTTTTATATGACCAGAGGAATTTACATACCAAATTTCATGATTCTAAGTGGAATACTTTAGTTGGTACAATTTGTATCCCTTTTTGTCCCGCTCACCCTTATAAGTACAAATTTCGAAAAATCAATTTATATTGCAAGTCTACGTTGTCAGAGAAATGTTACTACCGATTTTCATGATTCTAGCTGCAATTCTTAAATTGGTACCATTTTTATCCCTTTTTGTCCCGCTCGCCCCTTAAAAGTACATATTTCGAAAAATCCCTATTTGTAGCTCTTCTGCATGGTCAGTGCAAGGAACTCACCGAATTTCATGTTTATAGCTACTGCCGTTTAGTCAGGACGAAGGTTCGATGTTTATCCCATTTTGGCCATTTTACCCCCTAAAAGTACGAATTTCGTAAAACCCTTTCTTAGTCGACGTCTACGTCATATTTGGGAACTACCCTGAAAATTTCATGACCCTAGCTTCAGCCGTTTGGTCTGGGGGCTGGTCAATGTCAGTCAGTCAGTCAGTAACGCAACTCTTTGGAATATATAGATTCCACTGTGCACCATACAGAAAATAGTTTGTACTAGTTTGGTAACCCTTTACTTTGCCTAACATAAGTTCAGCGATTGTGTACATGTGTGTGTATGCACGACCTGCTAGCGTTTAACCAAAAAGTGAGTGCGAATCAGATTCGAATGGATTGTGATGAAATTCTTCTTAAAGCATTCGCTTGCCATGTAGCCATGTCCCAGCTAGATCCATTCAATTCATCCCCATGGTGTGGTGGGCATACATTTTATGTGTCAGATTTTTGTTGTTGAGGGGGCTTCCCCCCACCTGACTTTTGATTTGAGCCACTTTTGGGATGAAACAGGATACGAGTACACACCAGGTAGGTGTACTGCTTTTGTCAGTCTGCATACTACAGATGTATATACATATGTATGTGTGTATGCATGTATGCATATAAATTTGTTGGTTTTTGTTCTATTCTAAATGTTACAAAATGACAACATGTGGTTTGTCACAAAATTTTCATTTTACGTCTAGCTTTTGCGTCCGCAACAAACCTCAAATCTATCCATTTCGGCAGAAGAATATTCAAATTAGTTTCGGTGCAGTGGCAAATGACAGCTTTTGCTTTTCATCGCCATTCGTGGCATTTAAGCATGTTTTTATGGCAACATCCACTTTAAGTCGGGCATGAAGAGCTTAACGTTGTATTTCTTAAATAATAAAAATTTCTTAAATAATAAAAAATTCCCGAACATATGGTACTTCGCCTTAAAGCGATACACAGCAGATTTGTTGCAGATGATGTCGATGCTGGTCTGCTAGACATAATAAAAGCAGCCTTCAAGGTTGTCTCGTTAGTAGCAAACAAATACATAATGGAAAAATCTGCAAATTTTTACTGGGTCAATGGAATACATATTGATGGAGCATGAACCGAAGGAGGTTTTTATAACCTCCATCCTAGGATGTTTGAAGCTTATCATTCCATTTAGAAGGTTTTATTGGAAGCACGTTAAAATAATAATAATAAATAAAATAGTTCAAATATGAGCCAATATTCATATTTTTCAATTTTCAGGGTTAATATTTTAGGGATTAATATTCTCAGAATTCCATAATTTCAGAATCAATCATTGCTTTTGATCGACTTTTAATCACATGCCACTTTTTGACACCCTTGAGTTCATCCAAGCATTCTCGTAGTAACGACCACATAGTAACTACACTAAGGAAATGGTGAAATTATCACATGAGTTCCTGAGTTTCTTTAAATTTTTAAATCTTCAGATAACATTCAATGGTATTTCCAACGCTATAGCAATATTAATACACCGCCTATAATGGTGTAGGTTTTTAAAAAATCAATAATTGTGCATTAGTAAAACAAATAAAAACATTCATACTTTTATTTGCGTACATGTGTACTAGGGTGTAATGAAAAATGTTTTCTTCTTTTAACAGACTCTCACATTACTGGCTGAACGGACATTTGCTTCTCTATTTCTAGTATAATTTGGCAAACTGTTTATATAAGAAATTCTTGGAAAATCTTACAAAGACTAAATTTTGAGAATTTTTATAATTTATTCGATATTCGATTTATTCGATAGAAGGAGCTAAGCTCCTCTGCTTTGTCATTTTTGTTCAGTAGCGTTTGGCAAGTCACCAAAGTGAAAGACTCACATAATTCTTCAAATTCCAAATTCTTCAAAGAAAGAAAACCGTGGTGATTCGATTCGTCGTCATTCTCAGCAGGTTGGCTTGTCGTATTCTACAACTTGGCGTATTTTAAGTAAGAATCTCGGCCAGACGACTTAAATTTGCGTGTTATTTTGAGTGAATGAGAGATACCAGTCGCTATGCTCGCCCAAAATTGGAGCTTCCGAATGGACCACCTCAATACAACTTTTAAGTTCACTTTCAAATTTATGTGTTTTATTTTACATTACAAATCAAACCTCACGACGAATCACCCGTTAGTTCTAAGAAATATTCCTAAATAACAAAAAATTACCATCAATCGCAGATTTCAGGTCTTCGTTGTTAGAAAATTTTTCCACACAGATCTAGCGCAAATAATTGTGTAACAGAAAAAAAATTTTGAGGAAATTGCACATGCTTAGAGTAGAGGTTTAATTTACTCGTTTAAGGAATTGTGGGATTTTTATAGTATTTCATTATTTGATATACCTGGTTTTCCACGACAAATCTTATTATATGATTTATTATGAATGTATACTCTTATATATTATTCTTATACATATATTATACTCATTTTAAAAATATATTCCAGTTTGGAGAGAGCGAAAAATTCCGAATTCATAATATTTTTTTTAGAAAAATTACCATCATACGTTAATTTCGCAAAGAAAAAAATAGTTTTGGCAGCGGCGTCCGTAGATAAAAAGGTTTTTATTTTTTAAATGCGTTACGGGAATTAATTATAAATTATTTTATACCATAATTGGTCATACTCTAGTGATCCGGATGGCGAACTATTGTAAAGGGTGATTTTTTAGCTATTATCTTTTTGGCAACACTGGTTTAAACAGCTGACGCACGTTTCGTGTTTTGTTTCACTGTCAAACATCTTCAGTTTGGTCTATAATTTAACCATGAATTGGAAATTATTGAACTTTATTATCAAAAGTTAAGAAAGTTCATCGCGCGCTTCCATTTTATGGTCAGTTTAATCGACCCGCTGAAGCGGCTATTCGGGCTATTGTGACTAAATTTCGCCCCAAATTTACGTAGAGTGCGAACTGAAGAAAATATCGCAGCTGTATCGGCCAGTGTTAATGATGACCATCAATTATCGATTCGTCGCCGTTCGCAGCAATTGGGCCTCCGTTACTCAAAAACGTGGATCGACATGGAGATGTGTATTTTTTAGAGATGATGGCCGCAAATTATCGACTTTCATATGGAAAACGAACATTTGCCAACTTTGGAGGGTCACCAAGTAGCCTCCATGCCAACTAGGGACCCAAAACTTTCCAAATCATCTAGAAAACATGGAGCATGGTGTAAGCATCTGAAATTTCGTCAAAGATATATTTCCGTGCAAAAGTTACAAAAAAGTCGATTTGTATCCACTGTGCGACAGTGATAAAGGGAGACCTCGTCTGGACTCGATTAAGTAATTCCAGGGAAGATCCTGGAGCACCCAAAAATTACAATAGTGCGATCTCTGAGGAAGCTCGGCATAAATCGATAAATGAAATTCGAAGTTTTTGTATTAAAAATATTTAATATTCTCATGTTTAATGGGCAGAATTTCAAACGGTCTTTATTTTTAAACATTTTTTATATAAAAAAATCGAATTTCATCCTATCTTATTTATCGATGCGTAAAATTTGAAATCATTATTTATGAGAGACAATATTACGAGATAATTGTATAACATCTTTAACGACAAATATTTTTTGCAGTTAAAATATTTTATTTTTGTACATATTTAAAAAACATTAAATTCGGTAATTGGGGCCAGCGTATGGTAGTGGTCTACGTAAAAATATCAAATATATTATTCAGATAATTTGAATAATATATAAAATATTATATATTATTTTAAAAGTGATAATTAATAATTTCAATATAAAGTTTCTAGACGAACAATCGTTCTTTTTTCTTTTTCGAAGTTAAATATTTTTGTTTGGTGTTATAGAGATAATCATTTTCAATTGTTTAATTTTTTAAATTTCCAAGAGAATGAAAGTGGTTTAAGTCAAAGCATCTTCTGAAAGTAGTGGTTCCCTTAGAGATACCAACGATGTAGATTTTTTATAAAATCTTGATAATAATAGAATATTCTAAGAAACAAATTTTGTGTTTCGGTGGAAAAATAGTTCTCAATATACCACATTTTTTAAATTATTCAATGCTCATCAATTGAGTACACCGCCATCGATTGCAAAAAACGTTTTCCGGTTGGGCCCTAATGTTTATGCAAATAACATATTGGCGAGACCATTACAATATACATGCGAGTGCGTTAATGAATAGCCATTATTATACATTACCCGCCGCAGCCAATAAAATCGGCTCGTTTCCCAATTATTACCCACGCCAAATAATAATAATAAAAATAAATATTTACTTACGATTTGTTTGTGGGGAGGGGTTTGTGAATTCAAGAATGCATTGAAAACATTCAATGCATAATTTAAACGTACCTACAGAGAACGAAAGAAATAGAAAACCATGTTATTATTAATGGAATATTAAAATAGAAAGAATGTTTATTTTCAAAAATTCTTTAAAGATCCTGGCCACCCAACACCAACACCACCACCATCACCACTCCTAGAAAATGTTTGGAAGTGATTATGAACTGTTATGCTTACCTGGGTATCTGTAACGCTATTTCGTCTAGACTATCGGATGGACTCATGGGTGTCTTTTCGAACAGGCGGCTGGGTGCTAATGTCAAATGCCCCGCTGAATCGCTGACGCAACGAAACACTTTGGCGCCTCTCCGATGGCGCTGCTGTTGCCGCTGGCGTTCGGCACGCTTTTTGCGTTTGCTCTCCTCAGCGCGCTGAAGATTATGCAAGCGGAAGAAGAACATTGACATTCTATAGTTTTGCGATTGATGATGTGGCGTTTCGTGTTTTTCAATTTTTTGTTCGATTTTTTTCGATTTTTTTTTGCATTTGTTGTGATGCGCAAAAAGCAATTAAAACAGACAGCGAAAGACAAGAGGAAATGCCAGCAAATTTCGTTTTCAATTCGTTTTGGTTTGCATAGTTTTTCGATTTGTTTTGGTGAGATTTCAGTTGATTTTCAGTCGTTCGTTCGAATCAATTGAATTGAGGTATTAGTAAGAAGAAGAAGGCGTTTTGCGTTTATTCGAAAGCATTTGTTAGCGTTTTGATAGTTTTTTCGATTTTTTTTTTTTGGTTGGGAAAGGGGATTTTATTTATTTTGTTTTTCAAGGTGCATAAATTTGGTTTGTCGTTCCAATTTTGTTGTTCGATTGATTGAAAAAAGCATCGGGGATTGTTTTAATTGGAAGAAAAGCATAATGATTTTTTGAATAAATTAATTAATGGTTTGGTTCATTGGGTTTGATTTAATTTTAACAGAGGCATTTTGAATACTGGGAGTTTTCATTTTTAAAATGTTGTTTAGTGTTTCAATTTGGGCAAGCGAACACAAACATGCAGGCATAGCAACACTAATGAACAGAAAATGTAATTTACGTAATTTAAACAAAGAAATAAACTAATAATTCTTACATCGCACAACTAAAAGATAGCGTTTAAGTAGATACATAAATAAAGCAACTGTTTTGGAAAAGACAGATTTTTTGGTATTTCAAGAAAATAAAAAATAAACAAAAAATGACAAGTAATTTAAACTCTCCACTAGGACAGCATTTCACAGTATTACCAGCAGAATATATTATATTTTATTATAGATTATATATTATTTTGCAAGTAAATTACAAACATAACAGCCTAGCACGACCCTCAGTGACGGCTGACAAAAAAGACATTTTTCGACAATTACTTTTTAAAAATCTAATGAAGCAGTTCTTTAGAAAAGCGTTTCACTGAGAAAAATCCATAAATTATTTTAGCAAAAATAATATTTTTTGTTAGAAAAAATCTAGTAGTGAAGTCACTCAAATATTGTAATACGAAAACTGATGAAAATTTTCAAGCAACATAGTAGTTGCATGAAAGTAATTAACTTTTTAATCTATATATATAAAAGAGTTGCGTTACTGACCGACTGACTGATTGACTGACTTATCATTGACCAGCCCCCAGACCAAACGGCTGAAGGGTCATGAAATTTTCAGGGTAGTTCCCAAATATGACGTAGACGTCGACTAAGAAAGGGTTTTACGAAATTCGTACTTTTAGGGGGTAAAATGGGACAAAAAGGGATAAACATCGAACCTTCGTCCGGCAGTAGCTAGAAACATGAAATTCGGTGTGTTCCTTGCAATGGTCATGCAGACGAGCTACAAACAGGGATTTTTCGAAATTTGTACTTTTAAGGGAGGAAAGAGACAAAAAGGGATAAAAATCGTACCAATTTAAGAATTGCAGCTAGAATCGTGAAAATCGGTATTTACATTTCTCTGACAACGTAGACTTTCAATATAAATTGATTTTTCGAAATTTGTACTTATAAGGGGAGAGCGGTACAAAAAGGGATAAAAATGGTTCCAACTAAAGTATTGTAGCTAGAATCGTGAAATTTGGTATGTAAATTCCTCTGACCATGTAGAAGCGCGTTAAAATTTAATTTTTCAAAATTTGTACTTTTAAGGGTAGCGAGGGGCAAAAAGGGATGAAAATGGTACTAATTTAAGTATTACAGCTATAGTCGCGAAATTTGGTGTGTAAATTCCTCCCACCACAGAGAAGCGGAATATAAATGCGCAAAGCAAATGCATAAATTATAGTTATAAGAGGTTAGCGGGACAAAAAGGGATAAAAATGGTACCAACTAAAGTATTGCAGCTATAGTTGTGAAATTTTGTATGTAAATTCCTCTAACCACATAGAAGCGCAATATGAATGCATTTTGGGTTGCGCGGGACAAAAATGTATAAAAATGGTACCAACTAAAGTATTGCAGCTAGAATCTTGAAATTTGATGTGTAAGTTCTTCTGACCATGTAGAAGCGCAGTAAAATTTTATTTTTCGATATTTATAGTTATAAGAAGTTATTGTACACGTATTTTTGGAAAAAATTGATTTTTTACGAGCTTTGACCAATTTAACAGTGAAAAAAATAGGATTTTTTTACATGGGTGTGTTCATTCAATTGCCTGTAACTCCTAAAATATCAGAGAGATTTTAATGGGCTATACCTTGTTTTGAAGGAAATTTCAACTACTTTAAAACGACATTAATCCCTTTTTTGACAATTTAAAGTAGTGTTCTTAGGTCTCTTTTTAAGCGACTGTGTGAGTTTGGATGTGGTTAAATGATGGGTTCTATTTTTTATGAATTTTTTTCGATTTTTTTTAACAAAATCAACCAGGATTTCAGTGAAAAATCATCAAAATGATAATTTTTTAATAGTTTCATAAACACAAGGGGTAAAACAATGGAAAATCCAAAAAGATAGGTAATGGAAAATTATTTTTTTTTATTTTTTGCATAGTACAAATAATAATAAAAATAAAAACTATAAATTTTGAAGACATTTGATTTTGTATGAAGAATTAATTCTGTGCTTGATTTTCATGAAATTTTCAGTACTTTTTAATTTTCTTATTTTTAAATTCTGTGCGAAATTTCAAGACTTTCGGACCAAAACAATTTTTATTCAAAATTAGTTTTGAGTTATATGGGCAGTATGTGATGGGCGTGTTCGATTTAAAAGAAACTTCATATTTTTCTTGATTGCGGTAAGAAAATGCTCGGTACCAAGTTTCATCACTCTACGAGTACTTCTTATTAGTTTTTATTTTCCGCGTCTATGCAGTCTTGTAATGTATGACCCGAATTTCATAATCCCGGCTGCTGTTGTTTGGTTGGTTCTATTTTCGTCCCTTTCGGCCCGTTTTCCCCTAAATGTAAGAAATTTGGAACAATTTCTTGCTCAGAGCGACCCATACACCGAATTTTATTATTCTTGCTGCATCTGTTTTGCTGGTACAATTTTTGTCCCTTTCGGTCCCGTTTTAACCAAAAAGTACAAATTTTAAAGAATTTTCTTTTGCTGTGTGTCTACTCAGTCAGAGGAATGTACACACCGTATTTCATGAGCTGCAGCTAGATAGTTGGTACCAATTTTATCCCTTTGTCATCACATTTACCCTAAAACTACGAATTTGGAAAGATCCTTTTAATTTACGCGCCTATACAGTCAGTTCAGGTATGCCATGATTGTTGCTGCAGACATTTGGTTGGTACAAATTTTATCACTTTTTTCCTCATTTTCGTCCTAAAAGTACGAATGTGGAAAAAATATTTTTATTTTGCTCAGTCTGAGGAATGTATACCCGGATTTCATGATTCTTGCAACAGCCATTTGGTTGGTACTAATTGTATCCTTTTCGTCCCGTTTTCCCCTAAAATGAAAAATTTCGAAAAAAAACCCTGTACGTTTTACGTCTACACAGTCAGTGGAATAGACACAACGTATTTGATTATTCTAGCGGCAGTCATTTGGAAAAATCCTTTTATTTTGGAAGCCTACAGAGTCAGATGAACGTACACACTGTATTTTATGATTCTAGCTGCTGTTATTTCGTCGGCACTAATTTTATCCCTTTTTTCTCATTTTCACCCCTAAAGTACGAATTTGGAAAAATCCTTTTATTTTTCCCGTCTACGCAGTCAGAGGAATTTACACCCGGTATTTCATGATTCTTGCTGCCGCCATTTTATTGGTACCATATTTATCCCTTTCGCCCCGTTTTGACTTTAAAGTAAAAAATTGAAAAAGAAAAGTCTTTATGATGCTCGTCTACGCGGTCAGAAGAATATAATTTTTGGTACTCATTTTATCCTTTTTTCCTCATTTTCACGCTAAAACTACTAATTTGGCTACTAGGGTTTAAAAAATTATCCTTTCTACTTTTTTTCAATTGAATATTCGTATGGGTAAGCCAAAATTCATCTGGAATGGTCAACTTAGTCGGAAATTATAATTATATTTGCCCCATATATCAATTTGAATAGCGATGGTAGGCAACGATCATATTATTTCCTTCCTTAAACTGTATTTTGAGTTTCCTAAATATATTAATCTTATACTAATGTTATCTCAAAATCAAAGCCTTAAGTGCGTTTATAAGTATTACACAGAAATTATTTAATCCGATTAAAAGTAGCCTTAAGACCTCACTTGAATTTTACGTATTCAAAGGCATTCCATGATTTCACATTTTTTCCCAGGAAAACAAACCACTTCTATGCTAAGTCCCATCAAAAGAAATTCTTTTAAATTTTGGTGGAGTGGTGAAGACACTTGATTACCATCGATACCATAACACAAGGACGTCAAACAACAAGGACACCGTACAACATGATGATGGTTGCTGATGAAACTTTAGGACAGTCGCCACACCACAACCCACAAATGGTCTCTGTTTCATTTTGGGCCAATTAAAAAACGTACAACTTAAAGCTTTATAAGCTTCTGCCTAAACATTCACTCACACTCTGGCCGTGGCCACACAAAACCCAAGTGCGTGTGTGTCCACTTCATTATGGTCGGATTCTTTATTCAAATGTGGCCTACAATGTTTACCGTGTCTTAAGTTTCCAGCAGCAGGACAATCAAACATCATCAAATTTGCGTCGAGTGTCAGGGTGACAGACAGCTGGGATGTAGAACAGGTAAGCCGGCGACGACAGGGCTTTGGGGAATTTTGCGGGACAACCAGTGCTAATTGTAAATTGATCGGTATTTCAATTAGCACCCACCCCCAGAAACTGGTGGAAAATGGTGTCTTTCCCTAGTCTTTTAACGTGGCGCAAAAATCACAAGAATTCAGTTGAATTACTGTTCCCTGAGTATTCCATACTTAAGTTCAACTAGGACACTGGGGCGAGGGAAATAAATTAAAGACACCGTTTTCTATGTCCTATAACATCCCATACTAAAGCATAGATAAAGGCATGTTGACAATTTTAGTACAAAATTTACGAATTTTGAACACATTTTCCCCACTTTGGGAATTCGGCTATATTTGGGAAAAATTAAAGACAACATTTTTTGGTCCTATATACACCCATATTAAACCATCTCGACCATTTTAGTAAAAAACACAAATTTTGGAACACATTTTCCCCACTTTGGGAATTCGGCTATTTTTAAGAAAAAATTCAAGTTTTGGAAATCTAATCATTTCATATCACTTTTACTTGTTTTAATGAATTTTAGGAATTTTTGTTGGGCCTAAAATTCTGAGAGATATGAATTTGAATGACCAAAACTTGTATTTTTGCAAATATTTACTTTTAATGACATCTTCAATAACTCTGCCAATTACTGATGGATCTTTAAAAACAAAGTGTAGTTTTACTCCTTACTAAATATAGCTTTGAAATAAATTCACGAAATTTGATGTTATCTTGCAGTATATTGTAGCAAAACAATTGTCAAATTTGAGACATTGAACGGGAATGATTTCCTCATGATTTTTGATTTTTGGAAAAATTTATTTTTAATTAAAACTTCAATAACTCAGTCAATTACTGACAGATATTTAAAGACAAAGTGGCGTTCTACTCCTTACTAAAATAAGTTTCACGAAAAGCGATGTTATCTTACAAAATAATGTAGAAAAATATTATCGAATATGAGACATGTGAACTGGTATGACCATGACATGTATTTGATTTTAATTAAAACTCCCATAACTCAGTCACTTACTGGCGGATTTTTAAAAACAAAGTTGCGTTCTACTCCATGATAAATGTAGTTTTTAAATAAATTCACATTAGGTATAATTATCATGCACAATAATATAGAAAAAACATTGTCAAAGTTATGATAAGTGAACTGGAATGGCCAAAACTTGTATTTTTGCAAAAATTTACTTTTAATGAAAACTTCAATAACTCAGCCAATTATTAACGGATTCTAAAAAACAAAGTGGCGTTTTACTCGGTACTAAATGTAGTTTTAGAATAAATTCATGAAAGGCGATGTTGTCATACAAACTAATGTTGAAAAATATTATCGAATTTGAGACATGTGAACTGGAATGACCAAAACTTGTATTTTGTACTAATTTACTTTTATTTAAAACTCCCATAACTCAGTCACTTACTGACGGATTTTTAAAAACAAAATGACGTTCTACTGCATGTTAAATGTAGTTTTTAAATAAATTCACATTAGGTATAGTTATCTTGCACAATAATATAGAAAAGCATTGTCAAAGTTGAGATAAGTGAACTGGAATGACCAAAACTTGTATTTTTGTAAAAAAATTACTTTTAATGAAAACTTCAATAACTCAGCCAATTACTGATGGATTTTTAAGAACAAAGTGGTGATTTACTCCTTTCTAAATGTATGTTTTATATAAATTAATGATAAGAGATGCTATCTTACAAACTAATGTAGCAAAACATAGTCAAAGTTGATATATGTGAACTGGAATGGCCAAAACTTGTATTTTTGTAAAAAATTAGTTTTAATGAAAACTTCAATAACTCAGTCAATTACTAACGGATTCTAAAAAAAAAATTGGCGTTTTACTCCTTATTAAATGTTGTTTTCAAATAAATTCACGAAAAGTGATGTCATCTTACAAAGCAAGGTATAAAAAAATTGTCAAAATTGAGACATGTGAACTGCAATGACCAAAACTTGTATTTTTGCAAAAATATACTTATATCTTAAACAAAATCAGAAACATCAGATTTTGAAATGAAATTAATTCATTAATTAAAAATAAATCTTTTAGGAAAAGACTACAAAAATGCTTTTGTAGCATGATGACTATCAAATAGCCATTCAAAAGGCAGCTATTTTCAAAAAGTATGCTGACATAACCTAAATATGAAGATTATTGGCGGTATTTTCTTTCGTTGTTATGGTAGAAATTTTTCCCTTTGGATTAATTTCGCACGTTGAGGAGGGAAAATTAATGGGAGCCAGTCTTCTTACACTTCACCCCACTAGAGTCTACTGCAGGACAGTTTTGGGCCTTTCTTTCATAGAAAAATATAAAAAATATACAAATGTTTGGCAGTCATCTGAAGGGTTGCACTTGAAGGGTAGGTGTGTTCTGAAGGAAATATTGGGGCTGAAAAATATTTGGGACTGGTCATACAGTTGACTCCACTAGGGGCCTCGTTGGAGCAGTTATAGCGCTGGGAGAAAATTTTATAAAAATGTAGTTTTTGTATGGGACCTCCATTATGGAGTGTAGATAGGGGATAGGAATGTTTGGGGGAAATGTTGGGGAGAGAAAATTAATGGGGGTCTGTCTTACATGTCTTCCCTCTAGAGGTGACTTGGGGACAGTTTTGGGCGTTTCCTTCATAAATACAAGTTATAAAAAATTAAAGAAATGTGTGGACCACCTTAAGAGTTGAAGATAGAGTTTTGGTATGTTCTGAGAAAATATTGGAGCTTGGTCATACATTTTACTCCCCTCGAAGCCTCCTTGGGCTAGTCAGAGTGGTGGGAGCAAATTTTATAAAAAATAGTTTTTGTATGGGAGCCCAATTAAGGAGTGGGGATAGGGTTAAGTTTGTTCGGAAAAAATGTTGGGGAGGTCGGTCATGCATTTAACCCAGCTAGGGGCGACACCGGGGCAGTTTTGGGCATAACTGTCATAAATAAAATTATAAAAAATAAAAAAATCGTATGGGGAACACCTTATGCGTTGAAGGTAAGAGGTAAGTATGTTCGGAGATAGTACGGGGGTTGAACACATATTAAGGGTCGGTCATACATTTGACTCCACTAAGGGCCTCCTTGGTCCAGTAAGAGCGGTGGGAACAAATTTTATAAAAAATACTTTTGTATGGGAGTCCCCCTAACGAGTGGAGATAGGGGTATGTGTGTTCGAAAAAAATGTTGGGGAGGGAAAATTAATGGGAGTCGGTCTTACATTTAACGCATCTGGGCGACTCCGTAGCAGTTATGGGGCTTTTTGTGTATTTTTACACCTTTTCCCTCATGTTTGACCCCGATGAGCGCCCACATACACTCACTCCATCACCACCATTTTTGGCTCATGAACTTTTTTCCGAACCTCACAGAACTACACCATTTCCAAGTGTAATCAGAAAAGATCAATTGTAATTCAGAATTTCCATTTGAAATTCAGAACACATCAGTTGATATTCAGAAATTCCATTTGAAATTCACAATTCATCAATTGAAAATCAGAACTTGTTATTTGAAATGCAGAACTCATCAAATGAATTTCAGAATATTTCATATGAAATTCAGAACTTTTCATTTGAAATTCAGAAGTTTTAAAAAGATCGCGAAACTACGAGAGGAGAAATATCTCTATTTATAAGTTAACTTCCAGAAATGCGAGAGTAACATTTGCTTCTGCAAAGCACATTTGTTTGTTGTTATTTTACCAAATTCTAGTATCGCGAAATTGTAGTTTGATTGGTGCGATTGTATCCCGTTTTGCCCCAATTCTTCCCCCGAAAAGTATGGATCACTTTATGGTGCACGTTCTGCTATAAAATGAAATACAAGGCAGAAATCTTCAAAAAATATTCTTAAATACTCCAAATATTAGGGGGTATTTCCTGTCCTTGTTAGGGACACATTTTTTCCTCTGGACCGATTTCGGCCACTTTTAATTCAACAAAAGTACGGCTAGATCGTCTTAGAATTTTATGGTGATCAAGAATATATATAATGCATATATCGATCGATATTTCAGGGTGTTACACACGGAATGGCAAACTTCGTATAACCCCATCCTGTGTTGGAGGCTATGAAAACAGTGTCTAATTTGAAAATTTTAGAAAACAATAAAAAAATGGTTTTGCTGGACACATACACACAGACTTCTTAAGTTTTCTGAAATAAACTATGTGTCGATCGAAAGCTTTAGGTTTTGCAGATTGGGAGAAACTGAAAATCTGTTGATAAAATCATATCGAGAATTTCAGAATTTAAATCTAATTTGAAATCACATCTACTCCAAAGAATAGAAATGCTTCTATTGTAATTTTTCTTTTATATATATCACAATTGTATACTAAAAATTCAAATTTGATGAATTATTGCTTACTTTTTATTAATAAAGTCACAAACATATGTCAACTCGCCCCAATAATGTCCAAGTGGCGCTGGTGCACTTATTAAATTGTAAATTATTATCTTTGAAAATAAATGGATTTATAAAAAAATCAGTTAAGTTACAAGCTTATAAGAGTGAAAAGGTACGAAACCCGTTTTGTACACATAAGTCAAGATTTTGGGGGTGTCTGGGAATAGATTCTTCTTTTATTCGACAACACCTACCAGATCAATCGTATCAATTCCCAGATATTTCAACTTCATTTTCTAAAATACAAAATTCTTCAAGATTTCATTAATCGAGTTCTATATTAAGATATTTCCCCCCTAAATTTATCCTTTCTTTCCATCTCCACAGTGCGACGAAGTTTTGACTAAATTATCTCACATCTTGTTATTACACAGCTTCTGCAATTGTCACATGATTATTTCTATTTTCAAATTCAAAATTCTACGCCCGCAAAACACAAATTCTAAGGGGTTATAATCATTGAAAAAATTAGTATTATTATTACAGGGTTTACAACACATCAGTGGCTACAGACAATCATAATGATTGGCCTATTGTTGTTAGCTGTCGAATTTCATGTTCTTGGCAGTGCGCCAAATGTAACTGAGATAAGGAAGAGAATCTTGGCAGTTTTCCAAGCATTTTTTCCCCAGCCAAGAAGAAAAAGATCCCTGTTCGCCCCATTTCCTTTGTCTCTCCCCAGCCAACTAACAAAAGGACCGCAAAGACTTCAGCCGTAAAAAAGTGAAAGAATAAGTATAACAAATGGTTGAAGAGGAGGAGGAGGAGGAGGTTCGGGCCAAAGGAACTGTTGAGACCTGGCAAATGATAACATTTATATAAACCTAATAATAGCTATCACTTTTTGAAGGGTTTTCTAAGGGGGAGGGGGTTGTGTGGGTCCTTTGTGTGCTCGTTTTTTGCATTCACTTTGTTGCTTTCTTCTTGAGGAGTTGAGGAAAATGTGTAGTTTTTTTCGTGTTCATTTTCAGCAGGGTTCGGTTGGTCAGTTGTTTTTCTTTTTTCATTTCTTCTTTTTGATCATAGCTATGAAATTAGACAATTTGGCCAATTTGTGACGGTGTAAATTGCTCGCTTTTTTTCTTCGTGGCCTGTCGTTGTTATTTTCCCGTGATGGTTTAATGAATGGCTGGCGGAAAGGTGAGACTGAAATGGAGAGTGAAAGTTGGCCTCAAAATAAGTGGCAAATAAACAATCTTGAAAATCCGTTAAATGAAATAACCTTTGTAGCCGTCTGATGATGTAGGTACATGTATGTATGTATGTAGTTATGTGTCTTTTTACGGTTAGGCTACGCTGGATTGCTTTAAGCAGCATCATGACCTTAAGGGATTTATTGATACGTGAAAATGCGGGTGTGGCTGGGTTGTTGTTTATGGACTGAGGCTGTTTGGCATTCGGTGTGTGGATGCTCTGACATATCCATTAAACCAATAACATGTTGCCGTTGATGTTATTACATAGGGAGTCACAAATTTTCAACTTTTTTTCATTTTCTGGACTTGTTTTCATGACTTCACATCTTGGTACCATCCCCCATTGCATATGTTTGTAACACCAATCCAATTTTTTCGCCGAATCGATTTAACTATGAAAGTCTGTCCCTATGTCCGTCCGTTTCTCTGTCAATCTATTCTTTTAGAGAAATACTGCTCGTAATTATTATTCGATCAATATAAAACTTGACTCAAACAATTTGGCTTGGAGTTCATTCTACAAAAATGATCTATTCAACATGCCGTTATTCTGTTTCAATCAAAAATTTTTAATTTGTTGGACAGTGTATCGATTGCAAACATTCTTTGTCAGAATAACGCTAAGGAACCACAATTTGTGCAAAAGCTTTTAAAGTGCATGAAAAAGAGTACGACAAACTCGAATAAAGAATTTAAGTTTTTTCAATTTTTAAAATTTGAAAAGGGTCAAAATCTGTAATTCGATTTTGTTCGCGTATTATGAACAACAAATAAAAAAACTAAATATTTTACTTTTCACTTAAATCGAAACATAAGAAAAGTAGTAAATTTCTGAAATATTTTATATATAGTCTAATTAATTATCTTAATCTGTTCCATAAAATCTAAAACATCAACAACAATATTTTCTGAGGTATGACATCAATATTTATCAAGAAGGCATAGTTTTTTTTATTTTTTTTTAATACAGCAAAACTAATTTTTCCGTATTTTTGAATTTTTGTACCAGCAAAAACTAAAACAAGTAATAAAACGTCAGTCGGCAAAACCAGCTTATATATACCCTTACTCTCAGGCAACATATCTACGAAAATTATAAGGACTTAAATTTTATTCAATACCGGATGATATGTGTGGAAGGTACTAAGGTTTGTTTTATATGGTCCTAGCTTCCGCATGAAGTCAAAATGGATTTAATTTTATCAAGGACAGAGACATTTGTGTGGGAGGTACTAGAAGGGGCTTAGCTAAATGCTTAAATATTTTTAGGTTTAATGCAATTATAAAAAATTTTCAAATATCAAATTGCAACTGATTTTGTTAACCCGTATAGAAGTTATATGGGTTTTATTTAAGCCAGGCTTATGTCACTTTGTTTGGGAGGTACTACAAGGGGTGTGACAATATCGCCCACATTTCAAGTGTATCAAACGTCCATAAAAACATTGTCAAATGCCAGAGTATTCCGACCATCCGTATATAAGTTATAACAGCTTTAATTTTTGGTAGGTTGGGGTGATTTGTGTGGGAGGTACCTGAAGAGGCGTGGCAAAATCCGCCATATCTTACACGCTCAAAGTTCTTATAAAAACTTTATCATATATCAAAATATAGCTAACTCGGAATATCCGTGTGGAAGTTTCATTGGTTTTTATTCCACCTAGGAATATGTAAAATTTGTATGGGTGGTACCAGAAGGGGCGTGGCAATTTCGCCCATCTTCGAACTTATACTAAGTTTGGGCAAAATATTATCATGTACAAAGTTTGAATTGATTCCTAAACTTCTTTCAAGACGGACAGACAGACGGACATGGCTCAAACATCTTAAAATATTGTGAAACGGATTTGGATCAAACATACATAAGGTCTTAAGTCACTCCTTCAATGCGTTACACTTTTTTCTGTCCTCCTACTCTGTAGAGTGAGGGTGTAAACATCTATTCTCCTCAATTTGTTGGATAATCACTTGTACGTACAGGTAAATATTTGTAGCCCTCATAATTATTTTCAATTTAATCTAACTCTCTAAAATTTATAACTAAAATTAAAATTTGTAGTACAACCTTCGAGAATTATGTTTTTAATAAAAAAATATTTAAAATGTGTGTTTTATAACTTGGTGCGGTTTCTGACTGATACTCAATGAGTAGGGTTATTCTATTGAAAAGTCGCCGCGAAGCCACCAGACCCTGAAATTATGATAGTCATAGCCATTTGTAAATAAATTTGCATTCTATAAAATATCGATGAAAAATAGTCTTGGAATTATTTAAAAATTTAAAATGTTTGCCAAACAATTTGTAAGATAATTTTCAAGTTTAGCACATGAAAATTCACTAAAAAATTGTATACCATCCTTTCGACGAAATAGTTGTAAAATTGAGCAAACGATGTGTTTTTTCTTTTATTTTTATGTTTGTTTTTTTTTTCTTTCAACGTAGTTTCACGAAACATACACAGAAAATAAAATAAAATTCAATTAAATGTTTGTACGAATATATTTATTTTACTGTAACCACTTTTTTCTGTGTATAGATTTATTGCTGAGGTTAAATTGTTGTTGCACTATGTTGTGTTTGATTTCTTTTGTCTGACACTTTTTCATAGTTTTAACAGTCTCTTAGGACACTTGACAGACACATACACAGAGCATAAAAGGACAACAAAAAGGTGAAAAAATTCTTAAGCTTTGAAAAAATGAGAAGTGTCTTTCCAGAAATTTGCCACATCCTTTGAGAGAAGAAGCGAGCAACACATAGTGCTATGAGATCGATTTATTTTGGCAAAATTAATGTTATTGAAATTGCCTGCAAAGTGAGCTATAGCACATCAAAATCGGTATAGTATTTATGACAAAAAATTTCACTGTTAAATTGGTCAAACACGGTGAAAAAATCTATTTTTTTTTGTTTTCTAGAAATACCTATACAAAACTTTTGTGAGAAGAAAAAAATTTTGGAAACAAATATTTTTTTGCTGCCACGAAAAAATCATAAAACACTAAAATATAAATACATAAATATTTTGTTATATTTTTATACCCTCCACCTCCAGGATGGGTGTATACTAACTTTGTCATTCCGTTTGTAACACCATGAAATATCGACCTGAGACCCTATAAAGTATATATATTCTTGATCGTCATAAAATTCTAAGACGATCTAGCCATGTCCGCCCGTCCGTCCGTCTGTTGAAAGCACGCTAGCATCTAAACTAAAAGAGCTAGGACGACCAAATTTTCCATAAATACGTCCTATAGTCGTAGATCGGTTGGGATTGAAACTGGGCGAAATCGGTCCAAAGGGAAACATTTTTCGCTCACAATGACTATAAATACCCATAATATTCGCTAATATTTTAAAGTATTTAAGCACATTTTTTCAATATGTCTGCTTGTACTTACTTGATATTGGGTATGCGCATTTCCCCTATAACAAAATAGTACTCCATAAAGTGATTTTTATTCGTAGGGGGACAAAAAAAGGATAAAAATGGTACCTATCAATTCGGTGTATATATTCCTCTAAATGAGTAGATACATAATATAAAAGTATTTTTTACAAATTTGTACTTTTAAGGGATAAAATGGGGATAAAGGGATAAAAATGGTACCAACCTAAAGGCTGCACCTAGAATAATGAAATTCGGTGTATACATTCCTCTGATTGCGTAGACACGTAAAATAAATGGATTTTTCGAAATTAGTACTTTTTGGGGTTAAAATGAAAAAAGGGAGAAAAATAGTACAAACCAAATGACCGCAGCTAGAGTCATGAAATTCGGTATATACCTTCCTCTGACTGCGTAGACACGAACAATAAAAGATTTTTTACAAATTCGTACTTCCAAGGTATGCAATGGGTACAGAGGGATAAAAATAGTACCAACTAAACGACTTAGACACTTAAATAAAGAGATTTTAGAAAGTCGTACTCTTAAGGGGTAAATAGGAAAAAGGGGATAAAAATGGTACCAACCAAATGGCTGCAGCTAGAATCATGGAATTCGTCTGACTGCATATACACGCAAAACAAAAAGATTTTTCGAAGTTTGTACTTTTTACGGCAAAAATTAATTGAATTATGAAGTTAGGTTATTTTGCACTATGTACGTGAGAAAATAGATTTTCAAAATTTATACTTTCGGAATTAAAATAGAATATTTATAATATTAAAGCTTGTTTGAAGATATAAGTATAAAAATATTTATTTTTTGAATTGACTTGAACTATTATTTCGATATATAGTGTTAACGTATTGGTAACCTTGCCTTGTAAGTGTGGTTTGAAATAATAAAAATATTATATTTATTTTTAAAATTATTTTTTTAATATTTGTTTTGCTTTGGCTATATTAAAAAATTATATTTGCCTGTAATATTACTGCACTTCTACGAAAATCGACAGCCTCTGTGGAATGCAATCCCTGGTGGAGGGTATATAAAGTTCGGCCCGGCCTAACTTAACTCCGTTTTTACTTGTTTAATAGCTAACATTCTTAAAATGAATGTCATTCTACCTTTCAAAGTCTTCTTCTTCTTCTTAGCAAAGAAACGTCTTCAAAGCACTGTGCAGTGCAGCTCAAGTTTAAGTTTAAGTGAGCATTTAATGGTTTATTTGGTAATTGACAAATGTCTGTTTGTCTTCAAATCAATATTTTCTAAGAGCCATTCCATATTCTGACAGGTGTCGAAATACTGCAACAACTTTAAAGCCTACGAAAACCCAAAGTGGTTTGACCAAAAAACGGACAGACTCGATATTGACGCACCTTTTTATATTAGAGCCACTGTAAGATGTACCACTGGTTCAATCTAAACATGGCCACAGACTTCCACAAACAACATTCAGCTTTTCAACACAATTGCCTTCCAATTAATAACAGAAAAGCAAGAAAGAAATGTCCTTTCTGCGGAACAAGAAAAGTCGCTTTGTTAAGATTTAAATGATAAAAAAAAACACAGTTTGAATTTATCTGAAATACTTGACAAACCGTAACCTTCTACCACTTACAACCCCCGCACATCATCTACTCTAAGACCACAATAGAATGTCAATGGTAATGGTTACACGTTGCCAAACGTGCGTGCGTGCGTTTGTGACAACTTCCGTTGGCAAACAGGAAATGGAAGATTCAACAAATTTCAAATGCAAATAAACGCAGTGCGTCACTCAAGTGTATAACGAAGACCCAGCGTACATATGTACATATTGGTAAATATGGTAATTTAAATTGGCAAAAATGACGAGTAGCGATGTATGTATGTACCTGTGAAATTTAAAAAGCCAAGTCCTTATTTTTAATATCACACAGACGTATTGCAATTGCTACATATTGTCAATTCCATTTTCATATTGACACAAGGATATATACTCAGCCCCCGCATAGGATATGCAAGACAAACACTACGAGGCTACACCGAGGAGCTACAAACATGCATAGGTAAGTAGATAAAAAATCCTACAGGATCTACTATATGTAGCTATGAGTACAATAAAAATAATGGAGACAGTAACAAACTGAACGATATCCTTTGTATGCACACACACACATATATATCATATGTATATATAAAGTTCTGTGTATACATAGATATTTTGTATGTGTGAAGTTGTCTCGATGGTTTCGAATCGCTTTTTTCCTTTGGTTGCTGTGCGGCTGTCGTTTCACAGCTACAAGACAATTCCTTGTTAGTGGCAATTGTGCTCATGGACTTGCAGACATGACTAAATGAAACTGAAAACCTAAGACGCAGTACTCTATGTGTGTGTGTGGCTGAGTGTATTATCGCATGTGGAAATAGTGGAAATATCAAAGGTATTGCTGCGCAGGTAGAAATGGAAACTACTGTAAACCTATAGTTGCAGGCAAAAAAAAACAAAAATTATTTTTCTTTGTGCTGCTCTGAAATGTCAAGATGCTACGAGTATTTGATATGGTCTTTTTTAACTTGTATAAGCAAGTGCCATATATGGAAAATCCACGAGGAGTCACATTCATCCTACAGCAATGCATTTTAATGAAGAATTTTCTCTATGTTTTGATCTCTATATTTGGAGAGAAATTCAACAAAAACAGACAGAAAAGTTTTTTTGTATCCTATAAAAAAGGAAATTTTCTTCGGAGATCTATCTGCATGCCCATCCGTCCAATAGAGGTTTGAAGGAATCATCCAGTTTTCCTAAAAATTTTTGACATTCCAGCCGGTTAATAAAAATTGTGAATAGTCGCCATAACACGAGTTCTCGCCCGAATTTTACAATATTATAGTTTTTTTGAAGCCCTGGCCAGTATAGAAATATATGTCCTATTTTGCCCGATCGTGATTTATTTATTTTAACATACCTCCTTCATAATGTCAATAATATCGAGTAGGGCATGGTAAACAACAAGTACAAATTGGATATTTTTGGAAAAATTTCATTTTCGCTGCAAATATGGCAAAAATGATTTTCACACATGACATTTTTGTATTATGATTTTCTCGCGATCTAACCAACGGATACGACCGCATTTTTGTTTATGTATTAAGAAACAATGTCGCTTGTAACATATATGTAGTCAGTCGCGAAAATCACTGAAATTGTTGAAAAATCAAAAATTCGCGGTTGCAATTGCTTTTATTTTAACTTTCTCTATCCAGGATTCTGAAACCTTTCCGACACAAATATTCCGAATGAAGTGAGCAATCATATGCCATAATAATATTTTGGTGTTCTCAATATGATAAAAAGTTACGCGGGTTTTTCTAAAGATTCTTTTTACAAATTTTGACTTAACAGCCACTGTTTATCATATTTTAGCTTGATAACGTGGGTAGAATAATTAACGGCGGAATGATGGAATTTGATAGTACGATATGCCCTAAATCGAGAAATTTTTTTTAAACAAAATCGTTGTAGCGAATTACAACCTTCGGTGTTATGCTGCTCCATTTTTGAGCTATTTTATGTATTTTATTTTTATGTTCATAGCCACTTATGCAGTCACAAACTAACATGTGAGCTGATAGCCAAATCAGAAAAAATGGTAAAAAATGGCTTTAGAAAAACAATTTCTTCTACAAAATTATATTACATCCAAATCTGAGAGTAGTTTGGTATCAAAAACTCATTTTGGAAAAAATGATTCATAGCCACTTATGAAATATTCTTGATAAAATAAAATATAATAAAGAAGGACATATGTACATATTTGTTTCTATTCCTTCTAAAAATATCTGAGAAGAAATTTTTGGGTAATTGGACTTCGAAATCGGAACTCCTGTTCGTGGTCTCCCCTAAATTTATAAAAATCGGAGTCGGCATCGTATCGTTCTAGAATTGTTTTGCAGATATGTAGATTAGGCTGGGTCGCTGTCCATACAAATGGAAAAACAATTTCCAGTCACCCCAGGAAAATAAAGTTTGGATTGTTTCATGATGATTTGCAAAATATTTCGTTCCAAGACCAAGCCCTATATGAGCTAAACGCTCCTGAAAACGCCCCTAAAAATCATGTGTTTCCCTTGTAATTTTTTCTAAGTAGCATTTTTGTCCAAATTTTTTCTGAATTAATGAAACTTTAAATATAAATTTTGGTTCTTGTCTTAGGGTAACTTATTGGTCGAATTATTGGACGTTTATAGTAATTTTTATGCGTTTTTTCCATGCTTTATATAAGGTTACTTTCCACAAAATTTGAAATCAATTTTTGAAAGCTTTTTTCTCAACCAATTTTGCTCAAATTTTGCACACTTAATCATTTTCGATGACAATACAAGGAAATGGAAAAATTTGACCAATTGGACAAAGGGGCGTGGCACCTCCCATACGAAGTTAAAACCTATTATTGAATATTGTCAGTTCTATGACACCTAGAATGCTGAAATTTTGTGTAAGTGCATCTAGCATCAATTCGCATAGTTGTGCCAAAAAGGGGCGGTATTGGAAAAGTGGGCGTGGCACCTCCCATACGAAGTTAAAACCTATTATTGAATATTGTCAGTTCTATGACACCTAGAGTGCTGAAATTTTGTGTAAGTGCATCTACCATCAATGTGCGTAGTTGAGCTTAAAATGGGCGGTAATGCAAAAGTGGGCGTGGCACCTCCCATATGAAGTTAAAACCAAAATTACACCTACTGTAATTTTGTGTAAGTGCATCTAGCATTAATGTGCGTAGTTGTGACAAAAATGGGCGGTAATGGAAATGTGGGCGTGGCACCTCCCATACGAAGTTAAAACCCATTTTCGAATATATGCCGTTCTATGGCAGATAAAAAACTGAAATTTTGCAGTAATTTTTCCATCTACAAAAGATAACTAAAAAAGAATTTCTAGGCCCAATAGAATTCTGCTTGCATAAAGCATGGATTTGAAAAAATTTTTTTTTTTGATTTACTAGTTCATAGTGACAACTTTAAACGTTTTCGTATATTCCGGAAATATTTTGTAAAAAATAAATAGCTGCCGTCAATATCTTTCGAAAGACGCCTAAATGATGTAAATCGGAAGGAATTTGTAAAGAGACTTTGTAAACTTTGACTCTGAAAACCCATCTCCTGTATTAAATTATTTCACAAAAATGGAGTCAGTGACGTCATTTTTCGTCCGATATTCATCATTTAGACATCATTCGAAAGGTATTGATTCATAACACATTTTTGAAAATTTTCCCAAGAAATAAGAGTTTTTAGCTGTCTCTTTGAAAAACCACAAAGAAATCAATCTAAACGTCCAATAATAGGACAAATGAGTTATTCTAAGACAAATATACAAATTTATATTTAATGTTCTTCCAAGGGTCTATTAATTCAAAAAAATTGACACAAATTCAACATAAAAAATACACGGGAAAACATGGTTTTTAGAGGTGTTTGTAGGCACAGACGAGTTGACCCAGCGGAGAAATATTTTGCAGATCATCATTAAACAATCCAATCTTAATTTCTGGCGTGTGACTGCAGCAATTTATTGTCGTGACCCATCCCAATGTATATATCCTTTATTTATTTAATGAATAATGTATCTCTATAAATATCCAACAATTTCTATATGTCGATACTGGCTAACTCTTTATTGTACTCAATATTGTACATTAGAAGCTCGTTCGAACGAACATGGGGTCGAGTGAACAGCTCAGAGGGAGTAAATGGGTTTCAAATAGAATCACATTTATACATCTACTTTTTAAACACCCAAAATTTTGTGGAATTTTATTGAATTTCCATATATCTAGGAACCTATTGTTTCCATTTTGTCTAACGCATTTTTATATTCGATTCCAGAGAATAATTCGTTACAATGAACGCCTTTGGAATTATTCTGAGCGTCTACTGTACTATATAAATCGCATGATATCTCTTGATTTGACTATTCATATTTGATTATTCATTATTTTTTTCACATCAGAGGTGACAAACTTTATAAATATTTTCAAAAGAAATATATTTCCATCCACTGTACGTTCATTTGTTGAAAGGAAACTATTTCATCGTCATCATGGCCTACAGGACAAGTAAATTTATTGAGAATATGGGGTAACAAAGTCTTCGATGAATCATGACTTCGATGACTTGAACTATACAATGCTAGAGTTACGCAGCAGTAATACCCAAAAGGATATGAGCGATTACTCCTGTCATGGCATTGCGGGACAGTATGTAGTTGCTTCTGCCTTTGACGGTCTGCAGAGAAATCAATGACAAAACTTTTGCAAAAGTTCGAAATGAGGTAGAAGCACATCAATAAATTACAAAACCAGTGGTCCCATTTTTACCAGGATCTGTGTAGTTTTTGACACTTTCGAATGAAATACAAACATAAGCAGACGACTTATGGCACAAGTTAAACACCCCGGAGACATTTTACAAGTAAATAAATGGCAAAGCACAAGGACAATTCAAACAAATAAATAACGCCACACACACACATACACAATAAAACACTTAAAACAACAACAGATAAATAAACGGAAACAGAAACAGAGTTGAAGCTAAGCTGGGGTCCCCTTCCAAATACCGACTGGTATTGATAAAGTCTTATCACACGGAGGGGCAAGGTAAACAACCCACATTCAGAGGCAGGTAAGGATAGAGATACAGCAGGAAGACCAGCATAGTTACTGTTGACGACTAAACAAAACTCCAGGTGATTGGATGGGAGTGCTCTTGAAGGCAAACCCAGTAGGTAGTTCGAAGCCAAAGTTGGAACATTTAACTGTAAGTGACTCGCAATGAGAATCCAATTATGTGAAAAAGCACAGCAGCAACAACAACAAAAAATAATAAAGTCAACACGCCAAAGCCAACGACAAGAACAACACGGCGAAGGCGATGGCGAAGAATACGCAACGGAACACTTAACGAGTGAATACAAACGCATCTTCTTCCTGCTTCCGTTGCGAGGCCTTGAGGCTGCCACAGACACGACGCGGTATTCCGGTGCGAAACAACTTAAACTGTCTGGCGTTGTTTAAGTTATTTTCGCCTAGCACTGCACGTATGGGGCCATACACATTGGTCTAGGATATGAATAAAAAAATGACGCACAGTGGTTGGAAATCGATTTGTTTTGAAAATTTTCCTTAATTTCTGTTCCCTTTGAAATTGTAATCAGCCAGAGATTAGATGTTTTTGAGTTTTAGCCGTTTTAGGACAAAATAATTTTCACAACTCAAATTCGGCCGATTAAAAAAGTTAAAAGTGAATTTTATCCACTGATATGTCTGCAAATAATATTTAGTATGACCATGATCGAAATGAAGGAAAGACGGTTATTTTCATACAACAAATAACCTTTTTATACCCTCCACCTCCAGGATGGTGGTATACTAACTTTGTCATTCCGTTTGTAACATCTTGAAATATCGATCTGAGACCCTAGAAAATATATATTGATCGTCATAAAATTCTAAGACGGTCTAGCCATTTCCGTCCGTCCTTCTGTTGAAAGCACGCTAGCATCTAAACGAAAGGAGCTAGCACGTCCAAATTTTACACAAATGCGTCTTATAGACGTAGATCGGTTGGGATTGAAACTGGGTGAAATCGGCCCAAAGGGAAAAATTTTTCCCTAACAAGGACCGAAAATACCCATAATAACCCATAATATTTTAGAGAATTTAAGCAAGTTTTTCAATATGTCTGATTGTACTTATGCTCATTCACCCATTACAAAAATGTGCATCATAAAGTGACTCTTATTCGTGGGGGGTGAAATGGGGCAAAAAGGGGATAAAAAATGGTACCTATCAAACGACACGAAATTCGGTGTGTACATTCTTCTAATTGAATAGATACATAAAAGTATTTTTCCCACATTCGTACTTTTAAGGGGTAAAATGGGAAAAGAGGGATAAAAATGGTACCAACCAAACGACTGCACCTAAAATAATAAAATTCGGTCTATACATTCCTCCGATTGTGTAGACACGTAAAATAAAGTGATTTTTAGAAATTCGTACTTTTTGGGGTTGAAATGGAAAAAGGGGATACAAATGGTACCTATCAAACGACAACAGTTAAAAACACGTACAAAATTCATACTTTTTGCTGTTAAAATGAAAATTCCTCTAATTGCGTTGACACGTAAAATAAGGAGATTCAAGACAGTCGTACTTTTAAGGGGATAAAATGGGACAAAAATGATACCAATCAAATGTCTGCAACTAGAATCATGAAATTCGGTGAATACATTCCACTGACTGCATAGACACACAAAATAAAAATACTTTTCCAAATTTCGTACAATGGGAACAGAGGGATAAAAATGGTACCAACTAAACGGCTACAGTTAAAATTATGAAAATCGGTGTGTACATCCATCTAATTGCATAGACACGTAAAACCAAGAGACTTAAGAAATTTGTATTTTAAGGGGGTAAAAAGGGAAAAAGGGGATAAAAATGGTACCAACCTAATGGCTGCAGCTAGAATCATGGAATTCGGTGAAAACATTCCTACTCAAACAAAAAATAATTTTTTTTTCCAAACTAGTACTTTCAAGAGATACAATGAGAACTGAGGGATAAAAATGGTACCTACTAAATGGCTACAGCTAGAATGATAAAAATCGGTGTGTACATCCCTCTAATTGCACAGACACGTAAAATCAAGGAACTTAAGAAATTCTTATTTTAAGGGGGTAAAAAGGGAAAAGGTTAGAATCGTGGAATTCGGTGAAAAAGGGGATTAAAGTGGTACCAATCAAATGGCTGCAGCTAGAATCATGGAATTCGGTGAATACATTCCTCGGACTGCATAGATACGCAAAGTAAAAATAATTTTCCAATATCGATCTTTTTTTAATTTTACGGCAAAAATTGGTTGAATCATGAAGTCATGTTATCTTGCACTGTGTACGTGAGATATAATGGATTTTCAAAATTTGTACTTGTGTAATTAAAATAGCATGGAAATACTACCAACTGTAGCACCCACTATCTACCAATATTTATGGTATTTAATCTTTTTTGAATATTGCTGCCATATATTTACTTTTTGAATTGACTTGAAGTATTATTTCGATACGTATAGTATAAACATATTGATAGCCTTGCCTTATCAGTGTGGTTTAAAATAATTAAAATTTTATATTTATTTATAAAATTATGTTTTCAATATTTTTATTTGTTTTGGCTATATTAAAAATATTTAACAGGAGAATATCCTAGTTCAAATCAAACATTTCCTGTAATATTATTGCACTTCTACGAAAATCGACAGCCTGTATGGAATGCTATCCTTGGTGGAGGGGTATAAGAAGTTCGGGGAGGCGTATTTACTTGTTGGGATTAATTTTTTCCATTTTAGGAATAATATGAGTATTTTAAAAATCTTCCTCAAAAGATGTGCAATTATTGTAGCGTTTTTAAAAACATTTTTGAGTGGAAATAAATGCCACACACTTTATTTTTTGGAATTTATTTTATCCATTTTTGGAATACTGGGAATCTAGAAATAATAAATTTGTAAGATTTATTTTATGGAATTATATGAGTACTTTAAAAAATGCATATCTTCAAAAGATTGTGGTAAAATTTTCGAGTTAAGCCATATAAAAATACTATAATTCCTAAAACGGTGAAAAACGATGAACAAAAAAAATGATTGTTTTGGATTTCCCATTCTGGGATTTTGCGAAAATCACTTTTTGGGACTTATTTTCTCCATTCTGGGATTATCGCAAAAAATCACTTTTTGGGATTTATTTTCACCCATTTAGGAATTTACGCAATGGCCCATATACTTCGTATGTATGAAGCTGCGAGTCGGTGTTTGTATTTTATTGTTGTTAACAACGAACAAACAACAAACAAGAATATTTATGACGGATTTGTTGCGGGGCATTACAACGAAACTCGAAGATGAGGATGAACACGAGGGCTTTTGCAAGATTTATTTGATTACACGAATATCACACAATCATCATCCGGCAGCAGGTACATGCGAGTGTATATCTTAGCCGTTCGCCAACCCATATGGGGAATCTCCTTGTCTTGTGCTGGGGTACACTAACACTTCTACTGAATTTCAAATTCATTTCATTTGATTCTTTGTTAGTCTTCGTTTGGTTTTTGGTTGTCTTTTTTTAGTTGAAAATTAAATTAAATAAAAATTGAAAATAAGACAAACAACAATCCAAAGGATGTATTAGGCTGTCAGGTACAAACGCCGCACCATTTGCAAAGCCCACAGCCAAAACACCTACACTCCCACCTACATATATACACACACCCATAAATCTCTCACTTACACATGACTTACACACACACGCCACATACCTTAAGGCTAATTGAATGAGAGTAAACGGATTTGTTTTATATCCTCCCCAACATCATGTGTACGTGCATGTGTCTCTGAGCCTAAAGACATACATTACAAAACTGATAACAAATCCTGAAAGGACTTAGCTGATGCTGATGCTGTCAATGGATGGATGGCTGGCTGTGAAGCGGATACATATATCAACTAATATTTTAAACATACTAACACCCAATTACTTACTTGATGTGTTATTATCATCATGAGAAGCGAACTCGAACATGGAAGCTAATATATTGCAATTTTGAAATGAGCTTTAAGCTTCTAAACACAGACTATTAGACATTTTACAATACTGATAATAACTTGGCCAGGAATTTTTAATTATAATCACTGATGTAGATGAAGGGTTGTATGAGATTTAGTTGTCAGCCTATGTACATATTTGGCAATAATAACAGACTGATGGATTTCATGTATTCTTTAATCGGTTGAACGATTTGTCAAGTTCCACACGAACCAAAACCTGTTTCTTAGGTTTCCAAAATATCATGAATCTGAATTTAGCTTTAGAATTGTTCTTTCCTATTGCGTTGCTGAGCTATGCAGACAATCTGACTCATGGCTATATTTGAGTTTAGTAGATAAACTACATGATGCTTCAAGAAGATCTTCAAACTCTTCAAATTCGTATCTCAGGAAATAAATTTTATGCACTCCTCCACTATAGGATGTCGTCATTACGTTTGCAAAAACTTAATTTTCAGATGATTTGGAATTATTTGGAACAATAGTGGGCCATGTCAAATTTTGAAACGATAGACAATATAGTATCATTATATGCATAGTCTTGAATTTCTAAAAATTTTCTTTTGCTGATCATAAAGCTTACACAAAGAGAAGAATAATGTGTTGAATAGGAGTGATTCCGTTGCGTCGTTTCCGTTCACGACGGGGGTGACGGGGGTTGCGTGAGCGATATAGGCTACTGTTTTATAAATTCCATAAATTCTGACGAAGTTAATATATTTTGACGCGAGAATATGCGTTTGAAAGGTAATTCCTTGTGGATTTATACAAAATTTTAATGCCCAAAACTATTCCCTTTTGAATAAAAAATAAATTAATAATAATAAATTTATATTTTTTGTGAACTTACTAAGACTGTATTTTCGAAAAATATATTTTTTACATATTTTTTATGAAATGCATTATTCCAATCAGAGGCTAAAGTCTTCTTAAGATACTAAACTACATAAAAAACTACATAAAAAGATCCAATTTTGTTCGCTTTTTTACAAAAAGCCGACAATATTCTTTCACTTCTAATTTTTCTTCTTCGTGCAGCTGCCCTACATTAGTCAATTGGCAATTTCAATTTCAATACAGAAAAAAACTAAAACTCTGAAATGGCAAAGTAACGATCAGGTTTTTTTATACTTGTGACATCTTTGTCATCAAATCCTAAATTTTGGAACAATTTGGGTTTATTTTTTTTTATTTTGTGTATTTGTTTGTAACACCCCAAAGGAGGCATATAATCACTTTCTGAATGGATTTAACCATGTCTGACCGTTTATCCATCTATTTTTGTAAAGAAAGTACAGACGCAGTTACTGTCTCATCGTGATGATACTTTGCAAAGCAATTTTTGTGTTGAATTTGAAGAAAATAGATTCAGATTTAGATCAAATTCAGATAAAATTGTCGCTCAGAACTAACACAGTCAGTATAAAATTTTACCTTTATAAATGTAAAGCTGGCCAATGTCTGAATGAACACATCTTCTATAAAACCTTATACATATTGTAATTTTCTCAAAATATATAAGTACAAATGTTCTTAGCAAATGAAATTTAGCTCATAGCTTAAATATCAAATCTTAAAAAATATATTTTTAATGTTTTCCTATTTACTAGTAAATTTTTAATAAACAAAAAGTACCTCCTTGATTTTTAAAGGATAAAATTTTTCAAATAGTACCAAATTAAAGAGGGGAATATCTATTAAAAATACTTCAATTGCAGCTTCTATTTGCAGCTTTAACAACCATTTAAAGTTTACCCCTTAATTTATTTAGTTTATTCATATTTTACATTTTAAGAGGGCAAATTTGAAGTGGTTGTTAATGCTACATTAAGAGAGGCAGAAGCTTGCAATTTGAAGTATTTTTAGCACACATTCTCTTCTTTAACTTTATTTATAACTAGCAGCACCCGCTTCTACGCACGCGAAAAAGCCAGGTATTTGTTATTAGTTTTATCCGTATCTGTTTTAGGATAGCATTTATTTTTATTTTCTTTATTTATTTTCTTTTATAAAATAGTAAATTGGAAACATAGCACTCATAAACAGTCAAAGGAATGTGCTTGTCGATGTGCACTGTTTTAGCTGAACTCCCTTCGTATATATATTTTTTATAATTTTCTACCCAGTTTTAAAAAAAGTACAACCGCAGAGCCTTTATTCGAAAAAAATCCATTTTGATGGCGCTTCTACATGGTCAGAGGAATTTACATACTAAATTTCATGATTCTAGCTGTAATCCTAAAGTTGGTACCATTTTTATCCCTTTTTGTCCCGCTCTCCCCTTAAAAGTACAAATTTCGAAAAATCAATTTGGATTTGTTTTTTTTTTCTACGTTGTCAGAGGAGTTGACACACCAAATTTCACGACTATAGCTGCAATACTTATATTAGTACCATTATTATTCCTTTTTGTCCCTCGTAACCCTTAAAAGTACAAATTATGAAAAATCCAATTTTTCTGCGCTTCTACATGGGCAGAATAACTTACATACCAAATTTCACGACTATAGCTACAATACTTTAATTGGTACCATTTTTATCCCTTTTTGTCCCGCGCAACCCTTAAAAGTACAAAATGCATTTATATTGCTCTTCCATGTGGTGAGAGGAATTTACATACCAAATTTCACGATACTAGCTGCAATACTTTAGTTGGTACCTTTTATCCCTTGTTGTCCCGCTCATTTATTATAAGTATAAATTTCGAAAGATCAAATTTTACTGCTCTTCTAAATGGGCAGAAGAACTTACATATCAAATTTCAAGATTCTAGCTGCAATACATTAGTTTGTACCATTTTTATCCCCTTTTGTCGCCGCAACCCTTAAAAGTACAATATGCATTTATATTCCGCTTCTATGTGGTGAGAGGAATTTACATATCAAATTTCACGACTATAGCAGCAATACCTTAGTTGGTACCATTTTTATCCCTTTTTGTACCGCTCACCTATTATAAGTATAAATTTCTAAAAGTCCAATTTTACTGCGCTTCTACATGGTCAGAAGAACTTACACATCAAATTTCAAAATTCTAGCTGCAATACTTTACTTGGTACAATTTTTAACACTTTTTGTCCAATTTTACTGCGCTTCTACGTGGCCAGAAGAACTTACATATCAAATTTCAAGATTCTAGCTACAATACTTTAGTTGGTACCATTTTTATCCCTTTTACTCCCGCGCAACCCTTAAAAGTACAAAATGTATTTATATTCCGCTTCTATGTGGTGAGAGGAATTTACATACCAAATTTCACAACTATAGCTGCAATACTTTAGTTGGTACCATTTTTATCCCTTTTTGTCCAGCTCACCCCTTATAAGTACAAATTTCGAAAAATCAATTTTTATTGCAAGTCTACGTTGTCAGTGGAATGTAAATACCGATTTTCACGATTCTAGCTGCAATTCTTAAATTGGTACAATATGAATCCCTTTTCGTCTCTTTCCTCCAAAAAAGTAAAAGTACAAATTTCGAAAAATCCCTATTTGTAGCTCGTCTGCGTGGTCATTGCAAGGAACACACCGAATTTCATGTTTTTAGCTACTGCCGTTTAGTCAGGACGAAGGTTCGATGTTTATCCCTTCTTATCCCATTTTACCCCCTAAAAGTACGAATTTCGTAAAACCCTTTCTTAGTCCACGTTTACGTTATATTTGGGAACTACCATGCTAATTTCATGGCCCTGGCTTCAGCCGTTTGGTCTGGGGGCTGGTCAATGATGAGTCAGTCAGTCAGTCAGTAACGCAACTCTTTTATATATTAAAAAATCAATTATAGGCATGAAAAGAGGAATTTTAAAGAATTTGATTTCTGAAAACAGATCATAAAAATATATACTTTTTATATTTAATTATAGAAAAATTAAACAATTTTAAAATTATCAAATCGACATTAATTTGCTGCTCCAACAAACCATTAATCGAAAATAAAACTAGGCTAATAAAGAAAATTTATCATGCTTTCGTGCTAAGAAAAATGTTTTGAAGAAAACTATTAAAAATCGGCCATAAAACTGTTAAAGAAATAAATTAAAAAAAAGAAATAAAATAAAACATAACTTACAATTAACCATTTAGACAGTGTGGTAAATTTATTATTAACGTGGCCATTTGGAGCTAAGATGATTGGAGTTAAACTGGTACTGGCGCTGGCACTTGCAGTCAGATTTGTAGTTGAGGCCGATGGGCTCGTGGTCTGCGGCATAAAGGCATCCGAATCCGAAACGTCGACGCCATTGGCCAATGTGGCGGCGGCGCCACCCCTTCTCAAGGACATTTGGTATAAGTCAAAAAGCCCAGTGGTTACGAGATTTAAATAATTGTTAAACTTGAACATAGATGACACACACACACAAACACAGGATAAAAACACAAGAACAACAACAGGATAATAACTAAAAAGCACTAAACGAGAGAGAGAGGGGGAAAACAATAACAGAAAAACATAATTAAAACTTAAACAATTTGTACAACACCGAAAAAAACACAAATAGGGAGGTGATACTAACACTAACACAAGTGCGTTGTTATCGGGTTACACACACACACTAACAAAAGATAGGAGGGATTCAACGAGGCGCCATTCGTGAGCGCAGGGGAAAGGGCGACATAGACTGAGAGAGTGAGAGTATATGTATGTAGAGAGACATTTACACATTTAGGTGAGTTTCATGGTCAACTTGAAATACTTTTTAAGTGCTTTTAGTTGGTTAAATTGTTGTTGTAGTAGTAGTAGTTGTTGTTGTTGTTTAATTACAAGTTATGTTGTGGTGGCTGTTGATTTGTTTTAGTTTTATTTAATCGTTTCTATTTAATTGTTATTTGCTTTGTTGTTTGTTATTATGATACTCCCAGTATGAGCATGAGTTAGTTTTGCACTTGAGATGTGATCGATTTCGATTTCGAGTTCGATTTCGATTTGGTCGAGTTCTTGGCTAAGCTGTGGCTAAGTTACCTGAAGCTCTCTGCGCTAGTTTTGTGGCGATTTGAAGTAGGTTTGCGTTTGGGCAGGCCTTGGCGTTGGTTTACGTGGGTTTTTGCAGATTTAGAAAATTGTTTATTGTTTCAATAGTTTAAAATCAGTTGGGTTGTTTTTTCTTTTTTTTTGTTATTATTATTTACACTCTACAGGAAACTTATGACTAATGTTTTCTTTGCTACTTAAGTACTTAGTTTATGGAAATAATTGACGGTCATCATGTTGGTTAAATTAATATATATTTATATTAGAATTGTTCTAGTTTATATTTAGTCTATGTTGTTGGTTTTTATAGATTGGTCACTTAGTTTACTAATTAAAGCTGTTTTACCAAATGCATTTAATGTTTTTTGTTTTTGTTTTGTATTTCACTTTTTTACACTTAATTACAAATTAAAGGAGTTTGTGTTTTTTAATTAGTAAAAATGTTTAGTTAACACTATCCCTCGGTTTCTCCTGGCAATTCTGTTCATTGGTTTTTCTTGCACTTATTTTTTTTTGTAATTTACAAAGTTTTTAAGGGTTTGTGTTGTTGTTGTTGCTGCTGTTGTATTTTATACGCTGCCTTAATTAAATTAATGTGGTCCTTTGGAGTTAGTAGAGTATTTGTAGTTTTTTCTGTATCGCCTTCGTTCAGAGCTGTTGCCTTCTGCCCATTTGCTAAGAAAGTTGTGTAGTTTTTTTTGCTGTTGCTGTTGCTATTTATTAACTTAGAAGAGTTTCCTTAATCAGACGTTATAGTTGAGTTCATTTTGCTTTGGTCCTTTATTTGTGTCATTTGGAATTGAACTGAATTGTATATAAAATGATCATCGCGTCCTTTTCATTAAAAATTTGTAAAGCTGTCAATTAACATTTGGTCCTGCAAAAGATTTGTTAAATGGGGGAGGGGGAGGAGAAAACATGGAAACAAGTTGGATATTTGTTAGACAATTGATAGAGCGAGTGAGAGCAGCTACCAAAAACCCTTGGCTCAAGTACAACAAGTTTCAGACTTTGTTTCGTATCTCGTAATAAATGCAAATTAATAAATTGAGTTAAAATTTAAATTCTTGGTTGCAAATGGTGACTTGTTTTGTTAAAGTTTTAAGCATTTCGTAATTAATTTTATAACAACGTAGAATTGAGAAATCGGGATGAAATTAAATAACCTTTTTCGGCAAAACAAAAAATATAGATTTTATTCGAAAATGGCTAATAACTGCCTGAAAAATATTTCTTAAAAATATCTGGCCCGTTTAGCGAAGAAACAAACGAAAGTCGTCAATTAATATTTTTTCAGCTACACGAAAAAAAGATCTTTTAATCGAAAATTTTAGCATCTGTCTGAAAAAGAACTTTTGAAAAATATCTGACTCTGTTCCTACAGACCTTATTGAACTTAAAACAAATAATAATCATAAAAAGTAAAATAATAAATAAATAAAATTTTCAAGCAAAATGGTGAATAGCTCTCAAAAATATTGTTTTAAAACATCTGCTTCTCTTATTACATATGGACATTAGGCTGGGGACTGTTGTCCACCCCACAAATCAAGATTGAATTATTTAATGATGATCTGCAAAGTATTTCGTAGGTGGGTCAAAACGTCTGTGAGCTACACGATCTTGAAAACAACTCTAAAAATCTCATAGTTTCCCATGTAATTTTTGTACGTTGCCTTGTTGTCCAATTTTTTCTTATGTAATGGAAAACACTTTTAATCTACAATTTATTGTTGTATTTAAATAACATTTTAAATATGAACTACCGATTACTTTGACTTTAAAACGTAGAATAAAAATCATTTTCATTTTCAAGATCATGTTTGACATTTGCAAACTTGGACGTTATACGCTCGAACAAAATTGGGAAATATTAAAAACTTACTACCAAAGTGGATCTTTACCGCAAATTGTAAGAAATTTACGTAGAAATTTTTTGGGAAGAGTTCCGTCCAGCCTTCATAAAGCCCATTTTTAATCTCGTTGGCTAAGTCAATACGAAAAACTGGTGTTCTGAGAGCCCACACGTGGCTATTGAGAAGCCAATGCATCTACAACGAGCCACTGTTTGGTGGGGTTCATGGGTCATGTATTGAAAAATTGGGTTGTTCAGATGAGGTACCAGTCGTGGTAGTCATATGAGTGACATTGTTCTTTGTTGTCCATTTTTAAATGACAAAGTTCGACATTTCCAATAAAACCAGAAATTTGAAAAAAATAATCAGTAATTATAGCCGATTCTAATTTAAAATTTTAAATTACCCACCCTATAGATCGTATTATTGGACGTATATAGTATTTTCGTAGTTTTTCATAGTGGCAACTAAATTCTCCTCGACCACCAAATTATTCTACGACAAGAGTACAAATTTATGTTTAAAGTGCTTTCAAGGGTCTATAAATACAAAGGGTCAACTAATGCAAAAAATCCAACGTACTCAAATTAGACGGGAAACAATATTTTTAGAGGTGTATTAAAAAGCGTTTAGCTTATAGATAAATAGTTTGCAGATCATCAGTAAACAATCCAAACTGGGGGTTAATGAAATTAGTTTTCTATTTGTATAGACCGCGACCTAGCCTAATATACGTAATATTATTTTAGATAAATACAAATTTAAAAACAATAAACATAATTTCTTACAACAATGTACACTTTATACAGGGTTTTCCAACAAGAGGTGTTATTTTGAATCTCCCGGTATTTCGCTAGCTGTCACTTTTGAAGCTTTTATTCTTTGACATTTGGCAAGTAGAAACCACGCCATTACTAAATATGGAACGATGCACACTTCAACAATGCATTGCAATTATTCAAATTCATGCATGAAAATGATCCGGAATTCCATCGAAAAATCATCTTGACTGATGAGGCCCATTTCCACCTCGGTGGCTACGTCAACAAGCAAAATTGTCGCATCTGGGGCTCGGAAAACCCAAGAGTTATTGTTGCCTCTCCATCATCATCGTATGACTGTTTGGTGCGGTTTATGGTCCGGCGGGGTCATTCGACCTTACTTTTTCGAAAATGTGGTTGGATCAACAGTTACGGTGAATGGATTGTGCTATCGAGAGATGCTTAATGATTTTTTATGGTCGGAGTTGGATGGTATTGATCTGGACAACGTTTACTTTCAACAAGACTGCGCTCCGTGCCACACAATCAACGAAACCATTGCTATTTTACGGGAAAAGTTTCCGGACCGTGTTAACTCTCGAAGAGGTGATCACAATTGGCCACCGAGATCTTGTGATTTAACAACTTGCGACTTCTTCCCTTGCGGCCACGTGAAAGATAAGGTCTACGCCAACAGCCCAGCGTCGATACAAGACCTCAAAGATAGAATTCGTGAGGCTATCGAGGACATAGGGCAGCCACTTTGCGATTTGGTTATGGAAAATTTCACGAAAAGGATATGGTCCTGTAAGCGTGGTCGTGGTGGCCATTTGGCTGATGTCGTTTTTCATTATTAACGCATACCTTCCTTCCTCTTTATAATGAAATAAACATCCGATCATTTATCTCAAAAAATTACATTTTTCTTTGAATACCAAAATAACACCTCTTGTTGGAAAACCATGTAGTTTTTCAAAGCTACCATATTAAATGTGTGAATATAAATCCCTTGCAAATGATGATTATAATAAAAAAATCCACTTGAAATTAAGAATTTTCGTTTAAAATATCCAAAATGTCGTATTAAAATGGAGAATTTCCATTTGAAATTGAAAATTCGTTTAAATTCGATCACAAAACATGCAGAAATGTTGCATTATTTGCGAGTTTGTTGCATTTCTAACACCAAGAAATAGTCGAGTTGGTCCCAGTTTTAAGTATACCAATCGATGTAGAATCATTCAGACGATTCGATGTCGCTCCGTCCATGTTAAAACCACATCTTGTTCACTTTAATATCAACAATTGAAAAATCAGTTATCATGACCCGCTATAGTGTTCCAGTGGCTATCACTGCTTGACCTGTCTCATTTTCAAGAAGTAAGGTCTTCCAGCTCACAATCAACATCACAAAGTAATCCTTTGCGAATGTACTTAATTTTCGACAAGCACAAGTGGGATCTCTGATTCTCACATGTGACAATTTTAACGATTAACGAAGCCATCAATGAAAATGAGACTTAGTTCAAATTACATTTATATTTTTCAGAACTGGAAACGTCTTGTTCCCACAGTGCTCCGTTTTTTTTTCGTACCCAAACTAGAGGTTGTCAACATTTTTTTGATAAATAATGCATCACCGTGTAAATCCTGCATTTTCTGTGACTCCCTTTAAATTATAATCCTTTAATTACTTAAATGATAAACTTTACTCCTTTTTTATAAGTTTTTGTCGAGTTACTGCACAGCTTTCATTAATCATTAATCGGGCTTGCATTAGTAATGGCTTCTTTCAGTTCACATTTAAAAGAAATTCTTTCAACAGCATCTATTTGGAATGACACAGACCTTAAAAACTCAACTTTTTCATTTGTGGATTACAAATGATAAATGGTTGACCACAGTTGACATGTTGTATATGAGATTTTATTTTTAAAGTCCTTAGACTTCAGAGTGGAGAGTGGCAACAGCAACAAAATCCCATAAAATATTCACACACAACCTGAATATGTAAGCGATTTTCTCAATGTCTGATCCATGATTAAGATAAATCATGAAAGTTGTCACCAAATTTCATATTTTCTGTGTGAATTTTAAATCATTGTGAAAAAAATCCCACAGCAAATATTATTATCTGTGATTTTTCCATTACGAAAACAACAAAAGAAAAAAGAGAAAATAAAAAAACAACAACACTAGCCACCTATAAAATGCTATTCCTCCGGGGGGACGACTGCGAACAAATTTTAATTGTCAAATATCATCATCGACTCGAATGTCTTCTTTCAGTTTTTTCCTCCTCTTCTGATCTATGGCTGAGTGGAGTTGAAAAGCAAAAGTAATTTAATGTTTATATTGCTTTTGGTAAAATGAAATTATCTTTTTATTTCATCAACTTTTCGGCGATGGGTCAGAGACCAAATACAAGAGCGCCTTTGTTACGCTGGACTTTCTGATGTCCAGCGAAATTGTGAAAATTCCATTGATTGTATTGTGAAGTGGGGGGGGCTAGAATTCAAAGGAATGGGATAATGCCTAAAGGAGTATAAAATGGAAGGGGTGTTTTCGTTGACAACTTGAAGACAAGTTCATACAAATAATAATAGCTTTTTTAACTTTCCAACCTTTTGCAAATACCGCTGACTAGCTCGTCAATGGTTTTAAAGGCATCAATATTTTTAAAGAGATTTCTAAAAATATTTAAATATGTAATTCCAATTTTCAAAGAATGATTGGATGTACAACATTTACAATTAAAATTGTGAATAAAGTTCAACTAAAATGTAGAGCTTCCTTTCAAATTCATTAATGAATTCTGTCGGACACAATTGTTGTCCCTGTTTACACGATTATTACTCTTTCTTGATTTTTCTTTCGTCATGTGTTGGAAAAATATATATTTGAAAATTGTACAAAAGAAATGTCAAAAAACGCCTCAAATTTTCTTCTCATGTCTTTTTGCTATGCCGGAACTCGGTCTACATCGTTCGCGTACAAACTCGAAAGTCATGACATTTGTAAATGTGTAAATTAGGCATTTTGTTAAAATTTACAATTTCATTTAAAATTACGCAAATTGAAATGGACAAAAATCCAATTGAAATCGAGAAAATTCAATTCGAAATTATTTCAATCTGAGCAATTTCTAACTGAAATTAATAATTTTATTTTCAAAATAAAAATTCTTTTTGAAATTTAGAATTTTTGTTTAAACTTAAGAAAATTCTTTTTAAAATGGGGAATTTCGATTTCAAAATTAAGGAATTTGAAAAAGAATCCATTTGCAATAAACAAAAATTCAATTCACTGCAAATTGAGAAATTTCCAACTAAAATTGAGAAATTCGAAATGAGAATTTCGAATTGAAAGTGTCCATGTGAATCTGTGAATTTGGAAAACTCAAAATGAAATCGGCAAAATTCCAATTGAAGTAGAGAGAGTTCAATCGAAAATTCTTACGGAAATTAAGAATTTCAAACTGAAATTGAGACTTTCCACTTCGAATTGAAAATTCAGATAAAAGTAGACAAAATTCCAATTGATGTTGAGAAAATCCAATAGAAATTGAGAAATTGTAATTCGAACTAATAAATTTCCAACTGAAAATTTCTATTAAAATTTGGGAAATTCAAATTTAAATCGACAAAATGGCAATTGAATTTAAGACTTTCTAATTCTATTTAAAGACTTCAAGAGATATTGAGAACTTCCCTTTCAAATTGAGAAAAATCCAATGTAAATTCAGACAATGTTAGAAATTTCCCATTGAAATTGAAAATTTGTAACTGAATTGGAGACTTTTTAATTCGATTTGAAAAAGTCCAAAAGAAATTGATAATTTCCGTTTCAAATTGAGAAAACTCCAATGTTAATTCGGACAATTCTAATTGAGAATTTCCAACTGAAACAGAGACTTTCCACTTCGAATTGAAATATATTAAGAATTTCTAGTTAAAATTAAGAAAATTTTATTTGAATATGAGAATTTCCATTTCAAAATGAGAATTTAAAGTTTTACTTGAAAAATTCCACTTTGAAATGAGAAGTTCGATTTGAAATTGAGTATTTCATTTTAAAATCCTGGAAATTACAATATAAAGTGGTTATATTCATTCAAAATTGAGAAATTTCCAATATAATTTTTGAATTTATATTTCTGAGAAAATTCCAATTTAAATTCCGACAATTTGAATTTGAAGAATAGAAAAAATTCAAATTGAAATTAAGAAATTTCCTTTTTAAAAATAAAAAATTCCAAATAAAAGTGAGGACATTAATTTCAAATTGAGAAAATTCTAAACGAAATTGAAGACATCCGCTTCAAAAAAAAAACATTGCAATTGAATTTGAGGATTTAAAAAAAAAAAATAATCAAATTTAAATTGAGAAATTTTCAAATGAAATAAAGAAATCCCACGAAGTTGAGGAAATTCCAATTGAAATCGAGGATTTGAAAAATAGTTCGCTTGTTAATGAAAAATTATCAAATGAAAATTAAAGCTGAGAAAATTTAATATAAAAAATAAAACATAAATTTTGAATTTCGATTTAAAACTAAGAAAATTCCTATTTAAATTAGGACAATTTGAATTTGAGAACTTCCATTAGAAATAGAGAAAATTCCAATTGAAATTGAGAATTTCCGTTTTTAAATTAAAAAATTCCATATAAAACTGAGGACACCTAATTCATATTGAGCAAATTTTTAATAAAAATTAATAACAACGACTTCAAATAAAGGCAACTCCAATTGAAATTGTGGATTTGAAAAAATAATCCAATTGATATTGGGAAATTTTCAAATGACATAAAGAATTTCTATGAAATTTAAAACAAATTCCAATTGAAATTGGAAAATTTTCAAATGAAATCAAGTATTTCCATGAAATTCCAATTGAAATTGGGGATTTGAAAAATAATCCAATTTATTTTGAGTTATTTGCAAATGAAAAAAAAGAATTCCATGAAAATTCCAATTGAAATTAATTAATTAATTAAGAATTTCCATTTTAAATTAAGAAAATTTTTAGAGATTGTTTCCCTGTGTATAATTTACCTATTCAAAGTAGAAATTTTCAGTAATTTTCATGTTAAAAACACACAAAATTAAAAATTTAAAAACACACCATTTTAACAATTTCTCAGAAAATAGTAAAAATTTCAACAAATTCTATATGAGATTATTTTTTGGTGCGCACTGTAGAAAATGGGGAAAATGATTATTGTGAATTATGGTCTGATTCCAGAAGACGAATACATTTGAAAAAAAAAATGATTTAAAGATTTCGGATAGTTTTTAGAAAATTCGCTAGAAATGTCACCTTTGCGTTTGTAAATACATTTCCATTCTATAAAATATAGATGCAAAAAGGTCTTGAGCCAGGACAATATCAAACCAATTTTGGGAAATATTTTCATATGACTCATTCCATGTCAAGCGGTACGGTTTTTGAGCTCGATAGCTGCGATTGTTTTTAAAGTTTGTGTATGTACACTTCTCATAAAAATATTGTATAGGTATTTTTGAAAAAAAAAGAAATTTTTTTCACGAGTTATGACCAATTTAAAAAATACTACTTTTTTTCAAAAGGAGTGTTCATTCAATCGCCTGTAACTCCTGAAATAGTTTACCGATATTAATGGTTTATACCTTGTTTTGAAGGTAATTTCAATTAATTAAGGTAATTTCAATTCAATTACTGGTGTGGTGTATTAAAGCCGGCTAGACTTTTAAAGTTTTTTGCAATTTTAATTCTCTTATTTTGATTTTCGATATGATTACACCAATCCATTTTGCTGACATTTTAAAGTAGTGTGCTTAGAACAATTTCTAAGCGACTATGTGAGTTTGAAAGTGGTGAAACGATGTCTTCTATTTTTTACGAATATTTTCGATTTTTTTACAAAATTAACCAGAGTTACAGTGAAAAATCATCACAATTATAATTTTTTCATTAGTTTATAAACACAAGCTATAAAAACAATGAAAAATCAAATCAAAAATAGGAAAAATTTATTTTTTAATTTTCTTTCCAAAAAATAATGAAAAAAAAAAATAAATTTTTCCATGACCTATTTTTTCTTGGATTTTAATTTTAATATTTAAATTTGCAAAATTTTAAAAAAATCTAACCCTGCTATAACACAGCACATCAATATTTTAAACGTTATTTAAATTGCCTTCAAATCAAATGACTCTTTCCTTAATTTTTTTCTTTTGTCATGTGTAAGAAAAAAAATAAAATTCTACAAGAGAAATGTCAAAAAAATCCTTAAAATTTCCATTTTATGATTTTTTTCTACCCCATAAGTAAGTCTAAATCGCTCAGTGGAATATTTGCATACAAGCTGTGGCAAAAATTAGAAGAAATAGACATAGGACCTTGAAATTTCGCACACATTCCTTATATCGTCAAATTAGATCAAAAGCAATTTTTTGCTCAAATCCGTCAACAACCACGCCTACCTCCCATGTAAGTTAAAATGAAAAAACGTCATAAATGTCTTATTCTAATATATATCTTCATGCAAATCATTACCAGTGATTTCATTTGAGCCCACAATTTAATAAAATTCTTAGTGGCACTCCTAACGCCCAAATAAAAACTTTATTTTTTTACGATTTTCGAAATTTTTGATAAAAATTATTTTATTTTTTTTAATCGATACTAATATATATTAGAGTGGCTTCTTTTGTGAGGAAGGAAAAAATGTTGTTGATGTTCCCGACTAAAATGAAAGATTGGTTTGTTTTATGTGTTCTCCCAAAATATTTCGCGTTTATCATTGTCCCTTCGTGAGCTGGACGTGTTCAAAATAACCTCAATAAATCAGGTTTTTCTAGAATAAAATTCACCATGAGAATGGTATTGGGAAAAAACCGATGGAAATTAAAATCCGACCCGAGTCTTATCAAACCATATTAAAAACTTGCAATATGACCCAGTATAAAGGACAGATTTATACTATTTTAGTAAAATTTTTGATGCTTTTTTATAAAAACCGCAATAACTTCCACATTTTTAGTTCGATTTATATTTTTAGGGGCTCGTTGGAGAGGTATTGATAACCAATTACAATTTTTAGAATTTGCTAACCCATTATTGGACGCAAATTTTTTTCTTACTGTTAATACTCCGTGGGTTAAATGTGAAGTAATAACTTGAATATTGGGTAATTTGCATAGTCTTATATAAAGCTAATTTTTGGAAAGAAATTCAACCATTTCAAATTATCTCCCTTAAAAAATAAAACATGAATAATCTACATAAACTTTATAAAGCTGAACAATTGAAATGGTTCTTAATGCTAAATTAACATATTTAGACGCATGAAATTAAAAGTGTATTTAGCAGATTTTCTTCTCTTTCATTTGATACCCATATCGCCATTTTATGGTACGCAAAAGTACGACACTAAATTATTGAAACATTTACATCCTTTGGAAATTAAAAGTCCTGTAAAAAAGACAAACGACCATGAAATAAAAAACTGAGTATGAGTTTTCCTATTAGTGACCTATAGTTTCACTTCTATATAATCTCGTTCTTGGGAGGGAAATCATGTCGCACGGTTTTATTGTAACATCTTATGTAACGTTTTCCTCCCAATTTATGCATTGAAAGACCAAAATTTCAGATGTTAATTTTCAAAAATTAGCTTTTTGTAAGACTAGAATGTGTTTACGATGCAAATAACCCCACATTTCAGTTTGTACATCACATTTAACCCACTGAGAACCAACAGTAAAAAAAATTGTCGGCCCTTAATGGATTAGGAAGTTCTAAAACTTGGAATTGGTCATCAATACCTCTTCAACGATCAAAAAAAAACGCAAATCGAACTAAAAATAAGGAAGTTATAGCGGTTTTTATAAAAAATGCAACAAAAATTGCACAAAAATGTTAAAAATTCTACCCTCTGTTCTTGATTAAAATGCAAGTTCTTAATATGGTTTGATAAGGCTCCGACCAGATTTTAATTTCTAGCAGTTTTTTCTAAATACAATTCTCACCGTGAATTTTATTTAAGAAAACCCTGATTTATTGAGGTTATTTTCAACGCCAACGACAAGAATCTAAGACAAGAATCAAAATGTATATTTTGTGCTTCCGAGGGTCTATTAATTCAGAAAAAAATTGGACAAAAATGCAACACAGGATTTTTAGGGGTATTTTCAGGATCGTTTAGTTCACAGACGGCTTGATCTAGGAACAAATTGTTTTGCAAATAATCATTAAACAATTCAAACTGAAGTTGTTTTTCCATTTATATGGACATCGACCCAGCCTAATATATATAGATGAAGAAATGTCTTGAGCCAGTTCAATCCAAATTTTGGAAATATTTTCATATACATAAATTGTTTTTCGATCTTTACTTAGAATGTATTGGGAAATATTTTGATTAAATTCGAATTGAATATTTTGCGTTACATTTCCTATGGGTTCTACTCTGTAGCCCCTTGTAACAACTAAAATGATTTGTCGGTTGTTTGGATGGGAATGACATACTTTGTTTCCTACTCTGAATAGTTTCTCTCTCAAATTTTACTACACGAAATCTCATGTGGTTCATAGACTGCCTGGTGCTGCAAAAGTTTTCAAATAAACCACAAGCCCGCACCTCCTTCCCCTTCACAAAAGAAATTATATATGTATGTAGCAGCAAGCCAACTACCGAGATGTATTTACCTTCGTAAATGCTTTTGCTTGTTCTCATTATTCACTTTCGTTTAAACAACAGCAATTTTCCTCTGATAAAAGTTCACAAGTTCAGTGCAGTTGAATGCGCATTTACACATTGACATTTAAAGCGAAAGCCAAAGACAAAAACAGTGTAAAACAAATTCAAAGTTGTTGTTGTTGGCAGCTAAACTTTGTTTCCTGTGTGTGACGGAACGGAAACGGTTCTTAGCTACAACAGCATATTTAAATTTCACACACTCGCACTTCCACTCTCCTGCAAACACACTCGCTCACCTAAATAGATACACACATAAGTGTTGTGAACTAACAAACACATACTCATGCACTCATGTGACAACTACATGAGCAGAATTACCATGAGGCGCGAGCACATTTTCGAAGGGTAAAATGTCATTGGGCGGAAGGAAGGTGTTCATATGCACGACAGTTAAGCCTAGGCCAACACACCTGGCAGCACTCAATGTATGCATACAAATACTCACACGTACTCGCACACACACCCATGTTCGAGTGTGTTCATAACACAAATGTTAACAAATTTTATTTACCGGCACTATTTATGCATTATGCACATATTCAATTAGCACGCATTCACACACAAAGCCACGCACGCACGCACACACCCAGAAGTACTTAGTCGGTTGAGTATGTGTGCATCAGCATGTGTTTGAATGATGTCAACATATTTGGTGAATTTCAAGCGCCGTCAACAGCATTGAAACCAACTTAATTAGCCGTCATCCGCCCGCCAGCCCACCAGCAAAGTAAACTACTAAATGGAAACAAAATAAAAAGGATGCATAGCTGAATTATGCGTTAGCGCTTGGAGTGCGTTTCGCAGATTCAAAGGATGCTATACAATTGAGGGACAATTTAAATTGTTAAAAATATTTCAATTGGAAATGAGTAATTTCAATGGAAAAATTGAGAAAAATCCAATTGAAATGGGATTGAGTGGAAAACTAAGGGTCTGTTTCAGTAACTTATTTTCGTTCGCATGTATAAATATTTCTCGTAATAATTGAGTTATACGCATCAGACGAAAATACAAAAGTTACAGAAACAGGTCTTAAATTTAAATTGGCAATTTCGTTCTCAAATTGAGAAAATTCCAAAGAAAATTGAGATTGAGAATATTGACATTTCACAATAATTCCATTTGAAATTAAAATTTCTATTTTACTGCCTGGCCCACGATGTCTTTGATATTTTTATTGCTCTACTTCATACATCTTACGCCGAGGAAGAAGAGATAATCTCGCCATGAACTTCATAGGCACCAATTGAGTTCTCGAGGCACTTGTTTTTGCACATATTGTGCAGAACGCAGCTCGTATTTTTACTTTCCATGCTCCGTGCAGCGTAGTGTTTTTGTTGTAGGTCTTTCAATTGCGTTCCTTATATTACTAAAGAGGATCTTCAGGAATGGATTTAATTTATGGCTCCTACCTCCTAAACCCGAAGCGTTTCCTTTATCCCGGTCGAAGTCTTTTTGAAAACGTCGGTGTCCCGCAACTCGTTCATCAACATGAGGAAAATTTATAAAATAAGTATATTCTGGTCATCCCAAGAACATTAGAGATGACCAGTAGCTTCCTACGGAGGTATCGAAATAAGCATTCCTCCAAAAATGTGCGCGTTGGAAACATTTATATTTTTCAACAACACACAAAAACAACACCAAATATTGATTGTTTACATTATTTTTTCGAATTTTGTTTTCAGTTATTTCAGCTGAGAAAAAGTTGTGTCAACTTTTTTTATTATATGTTATATTTGCGATTATTTTTTTTTGGCTTTTTTGATCTGGCAACATTTTCATTCACTCACAACACATAAGGCTATGCGAACGAAAAGTCAGAAGATAGTGGGCCGCTTTTTGATGCGAAAGTGAGTGACTGGCTTTCGTTCGCATAGATTTTCTTTCGACATCGTGGGTCAGGCAGTCAAATTCAGAAAATTCTAATTTAAAATGAGATAATATACAAAATTCTAATTCAAATTACCCAAAATTTAAATGAAAACTGAGAAATGTTCTTTTAAATTTATAAAATTCTTGTGAAAAAAGTGAGTAGGCGTTAATTTCGACTGGGCCGAGTCTTATATACCCTCCACCACGGAGTGTATTCCACGGTATATATTTATTTATCACGCCTACTCATTATTTTAGCAAAAAATGTTTGGTTAGTACCATACTTATCCCCATACGAAACATTCCCCCAAAAAGGTACTAATTTCTAAAAATTCTTTTATTTTACGAGTCATCGAAGTCAGAGGATTATATATATATTTATACTCAAAAGTAGCCATGAACCATTTTCTTCAAAAAATTTTTGAGTCAAACTGTTCTCTCTTTTGTTATATAAATTTGGAGAAGAAAAATGTTCCCTAAAGATTGTTTCAAATACACAGTGCACCTCGAAAAAATATAACCTATACGGACACCACTACGTGATAAAAGACAAAAAGAGACCCGTGTCTCGCAGTTTTGCCCAAAGTCATGCACTTTTTTATGTGAATTGTGAACATATAAAATAAACAAATAAATAAACAAAATCTTCTTCGAGGTCAAAATCGCAAAAAAAATTAAAGAATTAGATTTGTTTAACCTTTTTCCGCTGTTCAGGTTCATAGGTAGCAAACCGTTCAAAATTCAAAGAATCAACTACAAAAATGTACGTAAGATCTCAATAAACAACTTTCTAGAACATATCGAGGTCTTATATTCATAAGTGGCTATAAACCATTTTCTCGAAAATGAGTTTTTGATGCCAAACTATTCTCAGATTTGGATGCCATCTGTCATATAAATTTGAAGAAGACATAAAGCCATTCTTTCAAATTTTTCCATTTGGCTATCTACTCACACGTTATTTTGTGACTGCAAAAGTGGCTATGAACATTAAAATGATATAAATAATTGAACTATATAAATGGAGCAGCATATAACCGAAGGTTGTAACTCGCTACAACTATTTTGTTTAAAGCATTTTTTAGATTTAGGGCATCTTGCATTATCAAATTCAGGCTAAAATAGGATAAATATTGGCAGTAAAGACAAAAATTCTGAAAAGTATCTTTAGAAAAACCCGTGTAACTTTTTATCATTTTGAGAATATCAAAATATTTTTATAGCATATGATTGCTGACTTCATTCGGAATATTTGTGCCAGAAAGTTTCAGAATCCTGAACAGAGAAAGTTTAAATATAAGCAATAGCAACCGCGAATTTTGGATTTTTCAATAATTGCAGCGATTTTCGCGACTGGCTACTACACAAACAAAAATTCAGTCGGATCCTTTGGCTAAATCTCGAGAATATCATGAAACAAAAATGTCATGTGTCATGAGTTGTGTTTTTGTTCATAGCCACTTATGAATATAAGCCCTCGATATGAATTTCCTTGTAATGATTTTTAACACCGTTTAGGTAATAAAAATACATTCTGTACGACTGTTTCTGTTAATGGTCAGTCCGAATACAGTGCGTATGAGTAATATTATCCTTAATCAACAGTGCGTATTCGCTACTATAGCCTACACGATTTGTTCGACGAAATTTGCGATTTTGACCCTGCAAATGAAGTTTTTTTTTTTGATTTTATATGTTCACAGTTATTGTTCTTTATGACAAGAGCTTGGGGCTTAAATAGAATAATATGGCTGTAAAAATAGGAAAAGTATCTCGCGTAACTTTTTTTCATATTGAGAATACCAAAATATTTTTGGCATATTATTGCTGACTTCATGGGGATAAAGTTTCAGAATCCTGGATAGAGAACGTAGAAGAATGATTAATAATTGTTCTTAAAATTAAGGAGATCATACATTTCAAATGAGAACTTCCGTTTCAAATCAAGAGTTTTTTTAATGGGAATTATGGAGGATACATTTCCAATTGAGAAATTTTAAGAATTTACGAGAACTTCCGTTTCAAATTATGAGTTTTTTAATGGGAATTGTGAAGGATACATTTCAAATTGAGAAATTTTAAGAATTTACATATCAAATTGCAAAAATGCCAAATTAAATTGAGAGTCACCATTCCAAAAAAATATCCTTTTGCTATTGGGGACTTATGTATATTTCAAATTTTGAGAAAATTGCAGTTGATATTGAGAATTGTGAGAAACATTTCATATTATGAAAAATTCCATTAGAACTTTAAAATACCCCAGCTAAATTCTGACAAAATTTTAATTGAAATTAAGAAATTCCAATTGGTTTTTGGGAAAACACCACATAATTTCTATTACGAACTAACCCTCATCCTGTAGAAAAATTAACGAATCCTGTTTTTTGGGAAAATTTTGTAAATAAAATTCCTGAAGACAGTACCATATGCGTCTTTCCATCTTTCAAAATCTCAAATCCCAGTTCATCCAAAAAGATTCTAAGGTGCGCATTAGATATACGCAGCGGTATTTCATGGTCAAATTTGCCCAAAAAAATATTCGTTACTTTTTTCGTAAATAATTATTGTCGTAAATAAAAAAATCACTCGCCAGAAATCATGATAGTGGCAGTGTGCAGCCAAGTAATAAATGTCTCCATGACATTTGTAAATAAATTTGCATTCTATGAAATATAGAAGTAGAATGGTCTTGTGCCAGGAGAATATCCCAGTTTAAATCAAATAATTGCTATTAATTCAGGATGTCAATTGTCATTATTAATTGATGGGGGCTAAGAGCGTCCATTTTATAATGTGGAAAATTTAATATTATTGACAAATTCCATTTCAAATTAATATATTGATAAATTGATAATTCCACTTCAAATCAAATAATATCCATTAATTCAGGACGATGGTTAATTGTCATTATTAATTGATGAGGGTTTAGAAATTTCATTTCACATTGTGGAAAATTTAATTGACAACTTCCATTTCGAATTGAAATTAAAAAAAAATCTATATAAAATTAAGAAATTTTCAGTAGAAACTGAGGTTTTCATTATAAAGTAATAATTCTATTTGAAATTGAGGATAAATTTCAAGGTATTCGGGCAATTATTTTTAGCGATGTATAGAATAGGGTGTCGTTTATTTTTCAAATTTCGGAGGGATGTCCTTAATTTGTTCTTTGGACAAATTACTTTTTTTTATTATATACTATAAACTTTTTGACCTCGATAGCTGCGATTGTTTTGAAAGTTTGTATGTATTCTCTCATTAATATAATGTAGAAGTATTTTTGGAAAAACGTTAGATTTTTTCTCGATTTATAAACAATTAATCAGTGGAAAAATACATTTTTTCAAGAAGGTGTGTTTATTCAATCCCCTGTAACTCTTGAAATACTTGGCCAATTTTAATGTACTATAACTTGAAGGCAATTTCAATAACTTTTAAAATATTGAAGTGGAGTGCCGCCTTGCATTTTTAAAGTTTTTACAATTTTATTTTTTTTTATTTTAATTTTCGAAATGATTAATTTTTTAAAACTTTAAGTAGTGTTCTTATATGTATTTTTTTAGTAACTGTGCGAGTTTGGAAGTGGTGAAATGATGGCTTCTATTTTTTACAACTTTTTACTTTTTTTATTTTTTTAATAAAAATAAATATTTTTATAAATAAATTATGTTCTATAAAGATCCTAGTTGTTGTGATACCAGGTATTGAAACAGGTTGTCTAAGAAATTGATTTTCCGAAAGCCTTCCCTCTCCTCGACAACTCAATCTGACAATTGCCAAAATAAGTAGGCATCCTTATCTGAGATCTGTAGCAATACCATTATTCAGGTAACCATGATTTGATTTTTTTCAGTTTCAGAAATACATTTAATTTAATAAAATTATTACCACTGGTATGGCTATAACTTCCCACAGGCTCTTACTTGACAGCCATTAAAGGGTAGGCATGTACACACGTGCATCAATAAATGTCCGTTGTCTGGCCAACCGAGTGTTTTATGCGATTTTCATTTTGGACATGAAATTAAAGAAAAGCAATTTTGTTGTTGTGTCCATTTTGCTGTTGTTTTTTTTGGTTGAACAGAACACACAGATCTTAGTCTGAATGTAGAGCTCATTTAATGCTTAATGCTGCAAGTGACCCCAATTAAAAATTCAAAAGCCCAGGATCTCATTAACAGCGTTGCCCTGTTAATTTCTTGTCATCGTGGACGGACTGGGCTGGTGTCGCCGCCATTCATTATAGTATCGCCTCGCCGCGCTTGGTCTGGTCTGGCCTGGTGTGGTGTCACTTAATCCTTATAAATTTGTGTGTGCGTGTAAGTGTGTTAAAATCAAATTAACCTCTCATTATAGCGCCATTTATTTAAATATACAAGTTAATAATATGAGTGAGACTGAAACTGAGGCCATAAAAAGGACTCGCTTACAGCGCACACGAGTAGATTTTTAAATTATATTCGAAGCAAACGAAAAAAAAAACACATGAAATGTTTTTTCTTGTGTTGCAATTTATTTCATGGAATACATTTGGAGGTTGCAGACACATAAACAAAAGCCGCGATCCTTGCCAGAGACATATATTAAAAAAAGGGTCATTGCTTTGCTGTGGGGCATAACTCTGATGTGCCGATGCTAATTTCAGTCTCAAGGGGAAGTGTCCTTAATATTCGACGAAATTAAATTTTTTGGAGGGGAAAAATGAATGGAATAAAGTGAAAAAATTAAAAATCTTTGAAGGTAAACATCTCATTATATTGCATCACTGAAACTGCTTTACTAAAAGGCAGTCTTAGTAAAATTTAAATCAAGGTCGGACATAATTGCACTATGCAACACAAAAATTGTGCCAGAGACCTAAAAAACTATTTTTTGTGGGCATTTACACTAAACATTTTTATGGATATATTTTTTACTAAATTCTCAATTTTTGTTGAAGGTACCTTCAATATTTGTTCACTCATTTTGGGAATATAGGTCCGATCATACCCACTTATATGTTCAATTAAAGGCAAAGATGATGGCTACAGATGTTGTGAATTTCACATGTGGTTTAGGAACAACCTCCTAAAACTTGGGAAGAAATGATTTTATTTTTGAAAACTACATTTTTTGCTGGCACCATAAAAAGTAGCAAAAAAAATTAATAAAATATTTTGTTTCAATTTTTAATAACTATCGAAGAAAACAATGTCTATATGTCAAAAATCTATGGAGAAATACCGAATTTTTGACCATCTTTGTAGACGCAAAGGATTTAAAATAATCATGATTTTTTAATAATATTAGATATCGGCTTTACATATTAGATATCGGAATATATTAAAATTAATACTTCAGATTCTAACAAAGAAAACAAGACCTATTGAAGACAATCTATGAATAAACTTAGAAATTATGACCCTTATGCATCATGCTATGAACTATACCTGCATATACACATACATACACATATGCAACTCAATGAGATGCTTGTAAGATGGCATGTATGCTTTATTACTTGGTGCGATTTTTTAAACGCAAATTCGGCAAGTGAGTTGTGCTTCTCGTTCGTTTGTGAGACTCATCTCCTTATAGAGGCCTGGTTTGATGTTGAAATGTCGCTGCGAAGCCACTTGAAAAGACTTTTGACATGGTCGAAATCATGATCGTGGTAGTCTGCAGCCAAGTATAAATGTCACCATTCCATTTCTAAATAAATTTGCATTCTATTAAATATAGATGCGAATTGGTCTTGAGCCAGGACAATATCCCAGTTCAAATCAAATATTTTGTCCCAAAAATGAGCCAGTTGTTCTCTAACACATTCGATATCAGATTTACCCATTTCGGTCTTTTAGATCCAGCTCATCCATGTGGTCAGTTGGACGAATACATCGAATTTCATTATTCTAGCTGCAATAATTTGGCTGGTACTTTTTATCCTTTTTTTCTCGCTTCCACCCTTAAGGTACAATTTTTGAAAATTATGTTAGTAGGAGGTGTACGTCTAATTTCAGGATATTAGCTGCAACTTTTTTGTTGGTACCATTTTTATCCCGCTTTCCCCAGAAAGTTACACATATTGACAAATTTTTACCTTAATTTGCGTATCCACTATTTTTATCTCTTTTTGCTGATTCCTCCTTAATCTACAATTTTTGATTTTTTTAAATATTGTTCGTCTGCTCAGTAAGATAGCAGTTCACATCGAACTTCACGATTCTAGTTTTGACTGGTACCATTTCTATCCCCTTTTCCCTGTTTTCTCCGGAAAAATGCAAAATTCTTTTCATGTTGAGCATCTGCTAAGTTATAGGAAAGTGAACATCGAATTTCACGAACCATTTTTAACCCATTTTCTCCACTTTCCCCAATTTTCACTTTGAAAATATATCTTTTGTCGAGCATCCATGTGTTCAGTTGGACGAATAAATCAAATTTTTTATTTGTATCCCTTTTTTCTTGTTAGCCTCTCTCTTTATATTGTTAGTCTGTATAGTAAGATAGAAGTTCGCACCAAATTTCACGATTCTACTTTGGAGTGGTACCATTTTTTCCCCTTTTTTCTGAAAAGTGCAAATTTCGAAAATTCTCTTCACGTTGAGCATCATTTCAGTTAGAGGGAAGTGCAACGCTTTGATTGGTACTATTTTATTCCCATCTTGCTAACTTTCCCCAGAAAAGGTCAAATTTAGAAAATCTGTTAAAGCGAACTGTCTTCCGAATTTCACGATTCCAGCCGCCATACTTTATATTTATCCCTTTTTATTCCGCTTCCATCCTTAATGTACACATTTTGAAAAATATTTTTTTTGCGCATGTGCTCAGTTAGTGGGATGTCCACACTGAATTTCTCTATTTTAGTGGTAAATATTTTGTTGGCACTATTTGTATCCCCTTTTGTGTCGGCGAAAGAGTAACAATTTTGAAAATTGTCCCTATATTGCGCTCAGTTAAAGTGAACTGAACTACTAATTCAACTATTCAAGTTGGAATACTTTAGTTGGTACTATTTTTATCCCTTTTTGTTCAGCTTGCACCCTGAAGGTAGACTTTTTAAATTATTTTTATATCGAGCGTGTTCTTAGTTAGTGGTTTGTCCACACTGTATTTCACGATTCTAGTTGCAAATATTTGGTTGGTACGATTTTTATCCCTTTGTGTCCCTCTTTTTGGGACAAAAATGTGTGTACCCATAAGGTTGAAGTAACCTTACACGAAAGGTTAGAATGAAGTTTACACGGAATTTCACAATACTTTGGTTCGTACCAGTTTTATCCCTTTTTCTCCCGTTTCCTCCTGAAGAGTAAAAATTTCGTAAAATTACTTTACGCACGCTGTTGGAGGAAAGTAAAATCATAATCATGATTCTAGGATTGCCATTTTATTATAGTATGCCCTATTTTACCCCTAAAAGTACGAATTTTGAAAAAATAAAAATTTTTCGTTTTCTGCATCATATTGAGGACATGTCCCCAAAATTTCATTATCAATGAGTCGGCCAATTAGCCACGCAACAATTATATATGTATATATAGATTTAAAATATTTTTTTATAATAGAAAGTGGTCTATCTTAAATGTTCAAAATAAGATTTATTCTGTTTTTTTTTCGTTTACTCTTTAAAAAATAAAATAATGAAGGACCTCGCACGCACACATTTCATCGGAATTCTTGGCATATTTCATATATAAATACTCCAGTTTGTGGAAATTTCCACGCGTTGGAAGGAAAACAACACGCTGCTGCCACAACAACTTGTTGCATATCAACTGTTGAAGCAAGATTTTCATAATAAATAGCGGGGAAATGTTTGCATACAGATAACCCGGATATGATGCTCCAGCAGACGGACATACAGACAGACAGCTTCTGCGAATATACTAATTAATTTTTGTTTTCATCCGTGCATATCCTGTTTATCAGTAGTATTTTAATAATAAGAAATAATTAATACTTATTGATGATGATGATAATGATGAGGGAGGATAGCACGATGGTGATGATGCTGACAAGGATGTTCTTGTAGCATGCTCATTTCATAGCCACAACATTCTGACAAGTTCCACAGGCGTTCATTCCTTGCAAACATACACACATACATTCATATTTATATATATGTGTGTATGTATATACTAGAACTAACGTCATAGAGACACCAGCTGTGTATCAAATTTATATAATTATCACATTTTTTTCCTTCTTCTACTCCTTTTCATCGAACCAAAATTCCAAGAACCACGCTCACTCGCCAACATCGGGGATAATACGATAATAATAATAAAAAAACGAGGAAACAACAAGTGACTGGCTTTAATACATTATTAATAAAATGAAATACAAAAAGAAGAAGACGAAACACAAAAAGAAAAGGACATAAAGTGTATGGGGAGAGAGATAAGGGCCAGAACGTCGACAACGATAATGACAATGACGACTGCAAGAAAAACTGTGAAGAACCGCGACCCATTCTCTAGCTCAACTCGCAAAACCAACAAGTGCCACGTCCAGGAGTTTGATGAATGCCGCCTAATGACAACCACGAGAAGGCAGGCAATCACGTTGCCAAGCAAAAACTGGTGAAAGTAGAGGGTGGCGCAAGAGGTTTCCCTGCATAATTTGTTGTATTTATAGTGTTAGCAGAGGGTGAGGACGTGAAAGGAGGAATAGCGGGGAGGGGACATTTGTTAATACCTTTGCGCTCATAACCAAACGAAATGTTTTATTTATTAATGTATGCAAACCGCCAAAAGTATTCGTCATTGTGAACACTGTAAAACGACTCGAAACAAAATAATGGCCAGACCAACATGGCGCACACCTACATGAGTATATACAAATTGACCCAAATTTAGGGCCCTGTTTCATGTTCGGTCCTGATTTCATACTTTGGATTGTTTTTCAGTGGATCCTATTTATGTGAACAAAAAATATATATAGCCAACACTCCATGGCAATTTTTTCAACCTTTAGTTTGGATGCAATTTTCAGGGAGGGCAGCTTCAAGTGTACTAAAATGTTGTGAAATTCAGACTCCTTCTCAGTTCAATTGCAAATCTTTCACGTATTCCTATATAAATAAGTTAATCAATTCGAAACAAGTAAAAACGCCGTTAAGTTCGGTTATATACCCTCCACCATGGATTGCATTCCAAAGAGGCTGTTGATTTGCATAGAAGTGCATTAACTTTTTGAATATAGCCAAACCAAAACAAATAAAAATATTGAAAAAATAATTTTATAAATAAATGTAAAATTTGTATTATTTCACTATTATCCTGCAAGTCTACCATTCAAGAAGCAATCTTCAAAAAAGCTTAAATACCATAAATATTGGTAGATAGTGGGTGCTACAGTTGGTTATATTTCCATCCTATTTTAATTCCAAAAATGCAAATCTTGAAAATCAATTATCCCACTTACACAGTGCAAAATAACCTAACTGCATGATTCAAACAATTGTTGCCGTAAAAGTAAAAGAGTATGAATTTAGAAAATCTTTTTATTTTGCGTGCATAGACACGCAGAGGAATGTATACACCGAATTCCATGATTCTAGCTGCGGCCATTTGGTTAGTACCATTTTTATCCCCTTTTTCCTATTTTACCCCCTTAAAGTACGACTTTCAAAAATCTCCTTATTTTAAGTGTCTACACAATTAGAGGAATGTACACACCGCATTTCATCATTCTACTTGCAGCCGTTTGCTAGGTACCATTTGTATCCCTCTGTTCCCATTGTATACCATAAAAGTACGAATTTGGAAAAACTTTTTATTTTTCGCGTCTACGCAGTCAGAGGAATGTATACACCGAATTCCAGGATTCTAGCAGCGGCCATTTCGTTGGTACCATTTTTATCCCATTTTACCCCCTTTAAAGTACGACTTTCAAAAATCTCCTTTTTTTACGTGTCTACACAATTAGAGGAATGTACACACCGAATTTCACCATTATAGTTGTAGCCGTTTAGTGGGTACCATTTTTATCCCTCTCTTCCCTTTGTATCTGTTAAAAGTACGAATTTGGAAAAACCTCTTTATTTTTCGCGTCTACACAGTCAGAGGTATGTATGCACCGAATTTCATGATTCTAGCTGCGGTCATATGATTGGTACAATTTTTATCCCTTTTTTCGTTTTACCCTTTTAAAGTACGTCTTTCGAAAAATTCTACGCAATCAGAGAAATGTCTACACCAAATTCCATAATTCTAGCTGCGGTCATTTGGTTGGTACCATTTTTATCCCCTTTTTCCCATGTTACCCCCCACCAAGATTACGACTTTCAAAAATCTCTTTAATTTACGTGTCTACACCGAATTTCATCATTCTAGCTGTAGCCGTTTAGTTGGTACCATTTTTATCCCGCTGTTGCCATTGCATTCCTTGAAAGTACGAATTTGGAAAAACCTTTTTATATTTCTCATCTACGCAATCAGAGGAATGTATACACCGAATTCCAGGATTCTAGCTGCGGCCATTTGGTTAGTACCATTTTTATCCCCTTGTTCCAATTTTACCCCCTTAAGAGCACGACTTTCAAAAATCTCCTTATTTTACGTGTCTACACAATTAGAGGAATATATACACCGAATTTCATTTTTTTTAGAAGTAGCCGTTTGGTTGGTACCATTTTCATCCCCATATTCCCATTTTACCCCTTAAAAGTACGAATTTGGAAAACAATATTTTTGTATTATGTATCTACTCATTTAGAGAATGTACGCACCGAATTTCGTGTTTCTAGGTGTTGTCATTTAATAGGTACCATTTTTATCCCTCTTTGCCCCCATTTCACCCCCAACGAATAAGAATCACACTATGGTGCAGGTTTTTGTTATAGGGGGAGTACATACCCAATATCATGTAAGTACAAGCAGGCATATTGAAAAACATGCTTAGATACTTTGAATAGTATAGGGTTATGGATATTTTAAGTCCTTGTTAGGGAAAAGTTTTTCTCTTTGGTTATTTCATTGCAATCCCAACCGATCCACGATTATAAGACGCATTTATGGAAAATTTGGATCTCTTAGCTCCTTTCGTTTAGATGCTAGCGTGCTTTCAACAGACGGACGGACATAGCTAGATCATCTTAGAATTTTATGACGATCAAGAATATATATACATACTTTTTAGGGTCCCAGGTTGATATTTCAAAGTGTTACAATCGGAATGACAAACTTAGTATACCCCCATCCTGTGGTGGAGGATATAAAAGTATAGCCAATTTGCAATCTTTACTTTGGATGAATTTTTCTGCGAGGGCAGCTACAAAATGACCTGGCCCTTATTATCCTAAAATGTTGTGAAAATCTGCTTCTCTTCTTCCTTTTACGTATTCTTATTTAAATCACTCCAAAAAAATATTTGCCACCACTTTAGTGTTTATTTCAAAACACTGTGCTGTCCCTCCCCCCTTCCTTCCTTCTATCCATCCGCCTCTTGGAATATTTAACAAACATATGTTTCTGTTGAGTTTAGGAAATTCATACTCAAGCGATTAAGTTGTAGCCGCTTCGCTAGCGCGCCAAACAAACTGCTATTTATGGCCTAATCGCCAATGGTAATCTCTTGGCCAGAATGGGAAATGAAGTTATGAGTATAGCAGTGGTGGGAACTCGCGCACTAGTATGTGCGAGTAACTATGTCGGTGTGTGTGTTTCTCCAACGACCGCATAACAAGTTGTCGTGTTGTGTTCTTATTGCCGGTGTAGTTGTGGCGCTTAACACACCCATACAATCATTGGTAAGGCTTTCGCTTCAAAAGGATTCGGTTGGGAGGTGGTGTATATTTTTTTCGCCTTCTTTTTGATAATGGCTTGGAACAACGGAAATTGCCGAAAACACGAACTCGAGCAAGGGAATGCGCATGGAAATGGGCTTAATTATATTTAGACAACATTCAAACAAGCCAACCATACAACCATACAACAATGGCAACAATAACAACAACTGGAACGCCATAAACTCGTACTCTGTGTCCGTAGTACTTCAATTTAAACTTGTTGTTATTAATATCAGCGAATGTATATGTGGGGGCACGATGGGTAGTGGCTATTGTGGGCAGCAACAAGTCTTCAATGCACACTAAAGGGCAAAAGTATGTGCACACAAATAATTTTAAATTTTGTAAAAACATCTGAGCTACCTAAAGTGATAAATTTGTTAAGATTTGTTTTGCTTAAATCTAAAAATTTTAAGCCAACGCCAAGTACAGTACAGTAGAGAACAAAAATCGTGCATAAAAAAATTATAAAAGTCATATCTTGGACTACATTAAGCGATAAATTTGTTAAGGAGATTTTGGTTATATCCAAAATTTTGGAGACAATGATCATTACTTTTCAAAACATGTCTTTGTAAAGACTTCACCGAAACTTTTTTGAAAGACGTCACCGATTTTGATGAAACTTCACACAAACCTAGTGAACGTGTTTTTTTTTGCTAGGACCCAAGGCGTATTTATAAAGGTGATAGCAGGAGCCCAGCTGACTGAAATTTTTTTCATTCAAAAGTAACCGAAACTGTTAAATCCCATATATTTTGCTTTGACACCATTCAAAAAATTACTTGTATTTTGTTGTTGCCGAATTTGTTTTTGCTCTGCTGTTATCACCTGTATAAATACGCCTTGCTAGAACCTCCCAGGGGTAATATGGTCTGCACACTATGCCGTGCACAGTAAGGCTCTACAGAAAGGGGATTGGGGAAAGCAAAGAATTTGTGCGAGTAAAAAAAAGCTAAAAAGCTACAAAATCACGCCCTTCGGGAAAGTCTAGATAGTAATGTGTTTTTATTTATTGTAAAAAGATCGAAATTATTCAAAACCTAACGAGAATTGTTACAATATATCAATTAATTATATCAGTATCCTTTTGACATTCGTTGGAAATTTATACTTATCAAGCAATATGTAACAATTGATTTCGATCCTCTTCTCGATTTCGAAATCCGTGATTAACCCTAGTACTACAAGCCTCGATTAGCTCTTACGGCTTGGACGATAAACGATTTACGATCATTTTGTCATTTTCCTGCCATTTACTTCCATATTTTGTAGATAAAAGGCCAATTAATTAGACTAATGAAAAAGGTCAGAAAAGTGTGGTTTGAAATATATTTTTTGAGAAGAATATCTTTTCTAGTTTGAAAGATTTTAACACTTTTTATCAGAAGAATTGTAAGTTTTTACCGATAAAATAGCTTAAAAAAGATTTGTTGATGCTTGTAAGATGGCAATGTGTGATTTGTTATTTTATATATGTCATTTTTAAACAAATTTACATACAATAAAATATGGATGTAAAATGTCTTGAGTCAGGACAATATCCCAGTAGGGTGTGTTAATTTTAGGCATTTTTTATTAAAAAAAAGTGCGTTGGAATGCTTTGCCTTTCTCAGATTAATTTTCATTTTTGTGATGTGTTTAGCTCGGAAAATCATCGATTTTTTTTTCTCAAAAAACACGATTTTTCAATTTTTTAACGGCTGCTACTATTACCTTATATTTAAGGTACTAGTCGCCTCGATGGGGTTTATACTTAAAAAATAATAGGCATAACTTTGACGATAATTGTATTTTTAATAAAAAATAAAATTACTTTTTTTAATTTCAAAACGTTGAGTTATGAAAAGCTGTGGTATTGCAAAGCATTCCACAGTTCTTTTTAACTACGCGATTTTGAAAATCAAAAATTGGCTAATCAAGAATTTTTTAAAAATTAAAATAAAATAATAAATTTTTTCTTTGCCAAAGAAAACACTATTTATTTTTTCTCAGCAAATAGTTACGTCTGTGTTCTGAATATTTTGCTAATTTTAGCATAGGCTTTTAGGCTTCTGATATATTGGCGTACATGTAGAAGAACTTGAGTGCAAAAACGCTAGAAATATTTGAGTACAGTCGAAATCACTAACAACGACATAGGTTATAATGCCATGACTGTTATAACAACGATAGTTCCATATTCAATAGCATTGTATCACTTTTGACGACAATCGGTTATAACGACCGAATCTCTCAGTCCCTTGAATGTTGTTATAACCTATTTCGACAGTCTAAATTTATCGGAAAAAATTAAAAATTTTTAAATTTAAATTTTACAGAAAAATCGGCTCTGAAATTTACAGAAATTTATTTAGAACATAGATATAGATATTTGCGGAGAAACAATAAAAAGGGATTTAAAAATATAAATTTTTTATTACTTTTAATTTAAATTGTTTGTTTTGCTCTAAACACCAATAATTCTCCAGCAAGTATTATCTGAATATATTTGACGGAACAAAAATTATGAGTAAAACCTCGTTTGTAATATTTGCAAAACTTCAACTTCAAGTTTCATAATTCCATGATTTGTATACACTCCACGAGAGTGCATTTGTTTGTAACACCCAAAAGGAAGCGAGATAGACCCATTGTATATACCGATCGACTTATAGGCTGTTTCCACTACGGTCGCTTCCACGTCCGCGTCAACGATTTATCGAAAATTTTTAATGGTGTTTCCATTGTGTTTTGCGTCCACGTTTGCGTTCAAACAGCTGTTTGCGTTTATTTGTTTTTTTTGCGATGCGAAAAGTTTAATATTTTTTTGTTGTGACATTATCATGGAGTTAAATGATATTATTTTGCTAACCGCAGTGGAAAATGAGGATCAAATGGTATTGCGCCTAATGGCTGCTGCTACTGCACATTTCTGTTTTTTGCATTTTGGGTGTGGCTGTTTATATTTATGCTGATAAACAGCTGTTTTAATAGGGATGTGCAATTTGCGGTGTTGCCATTAATAGGTATGGGTGGGTTTCGATTGCTAAAATAATCGAATTGATAGTAAACGTGACTTATCGGAAAACGCGTCCAATATGAACGCGACTTTTCCCCATACCTAACTGCCTATGATTTTTGTATAGGCTTTAACGCGCGTTCATTGATTATTGGACGCGGACGTGGAAGCGACCGTAGTGGAAACAGCCTATTAGAATCATCAATCATGTCCGTCCGTCCATCTATCAAAGTACAGGTCGCAATTATAGTCCGATCGTAACAAAAATTGGCACGACTTAGTTGTGTGGTCCAAGGACGAGTCCTATTTAATTTAAAAGAAATCGGTTCAGATTTAGATATAGTCCCCATACAAATGTCGCTCCCGATGTGACATTTTTCGCTCTAGAAACCACATATTGTACCCGATATTCTTTAAATTTAGCAAAACATCTTATAATTCAACTAGAAACTCCTGTACAGAAAATGGGTAAGATCGGTTCAGATTTAGATATAGCTACCATACAGATGTGGCTCCCGATTTGACTTTTTCCGCTCTAGAAACCACATATTTTACTCGATTTGCTTCAAATTTGGCGCAGTACCTTATAATTAAACTGGAAATGTCTATGGTGAATTTAGGCCAGATCGGTTCAGATTTAGATATAGCTCCCATACAAATTCCGTTCTCCATTTAACCTTTTGCGCTCTAGAGATCACACATTTTAACCAATATTCTTCAAATTTGGCACATTACCATATAATTTAACTGGAAACATCGGTGGTAAAAGTTAGTCAGATCGGTTCGGATTTAGATATAGCTCTCATACAAATTGTGCTGCCAAATTGACTTTTTCCGCTCAAGAAACCACATATTTTATCAGATTGTTTTCAAATTTGGCAAAAAATCTTATATTTAAACAAGGAACACCTGTGGTGAAAATGAATCAGATCGGTTCAGATTTACATATATCTCCCATTCAAAGTTTGCTCCCTATTTGACTTTTTCTGATCTAGAAACCACATATTATAACAGATCTTATACAAATTTAGCAAAATATCTTATATTTAAACTAGGAACACCTGTGGTGAAAATGAGTCAGATCAGTTCAGCATTTAATATAGCTCCCATACAAATTTCATTCCCGGCTTGACTTTTTCCGCCCCTGAAACCACGTATTTTCACCGAATTTCTTCAAATTTAGCATAACATGTTGAACTGGAAGAACCTATTGTGTAAGTGGGTCACATTATTCCATGTTTGGATATAGCTCCGATACAAATATTCTTGTCGATTTAGCAAATTGGGTCAGGTCATATTAGCCTATGATAAGGAACCATACTTTTCCGTTCACTTTTTCCGTTTTCACATTCTTACCGACTTGAATTGTATTCTGATAGAAAGTGGAGTGTATTATATAGTCGGCCCAGCCCGACTTTAGCCTTTCCTTGCTTGTTGTCATTTGCATCCTTCCTACAGATAGTAATAAAGTTTGCCTTGTGTGTGATATTATAAAAAATAAATCGCACTCCTAAATGTTTTAGCAAAATACCTTTTTTTTAATTCTCAAATTCATGGTGTACCCTGACTTTTGTCTCTCACTTTACATTATACTCGTACATTTATTATACTTATATTTATATTTCTATTGTTTATTGTTTTTATTTATTTAGTACTCATAACTTAAGTCAATATTGACTTGGGTCATAAAGGATTACACTCCATAGACAACAATAAATTGTTTGCGTTGTTATTCCCTTCATTCATTCATTGGAGGGTGTTCCCTAGGAACTGCCATAAATCATAGCGGCATGAAAAGGAATTATTAACAAATTAATTTTGTTTAATGACTCGAAGGAATTGTTTAAAGAAATAATTGGTATTTATTTTAAGGGAGAACTAAAGTTTTCGAAGGACCAATAGGTTCTGTTGTGAAAATGTGAAAGTGTTATAAATACGCAACAAGAACACATATTTAATCAATTTCGGTTATATTTTACACAGATATTTATCCGATTTAATAGCCTTTGTCTAAATTTTCTTATTACGTTTTATTTAAACTAGTAACATGTGAATGAAATGGGTCCCATACAGATAGAATATATTTATTTAAGACAATTGCTTATTTTAAAAATAATATTATGTAAATAAAATGTTTGAAAACTAAATCTCCTTATTGAGAACATATCAGTTTCACTTCCAAGGATATCATTTTTGATATACCGCGATCCATTTGTAACAATTTCAAATATAACAATTTCCCAGACCATCACTTTATATGCGATATCGCCATCGAAATCAAATTGCGGAACATAGCAATTACTAGGGCACACTTTGTGTGCGGTGGTGGTAACCAATTGGCTCCCCCTCCATGTACAAATATAAAACTAAACTACATCACAGCACTGCACTCGCAAAACTTCTGTAATAAATATAAGTTTTACTTTGTATGGTTTTAATTAAATCTAAAAAATATTTGCACGCAAACAACTGCAAGCGGCAAAGCACCACAATTCAAAACTTGTTTTGGAAAATTTAAATTTTATTATAAATTGCTACGGAAACCATATATCTATATATATAAAAGAGTTGCGTTACTGACTGACTGACTGACTGACTGACTGACTGACTGACTGACTGACTTATCATTGACCAGCCCCCAGACCAAACGGCTGAAGCCAGGGTCATGAAATTTTCAGGGTAGTTCCCAAATATGATGTAGACGTCGACTAAGAAAGGATTTTACGTAATTCGTACTTTTAGGGGATAAAATGGCCCAAAAAGGGATAAACATCGAACCTTCGTCCTGACTAAACGGCAGTAGCTATAAACATGAATTTCGGTGAGTTCCTTGCAATGACCATGCAGACGAGCTACAAATAGGGATTTTTCGAAATTTGTACTTTTAAGGGCCGAGCGGGACAAAAAGGGATAAAAATAGTACCAACTAAAGTATTACATCTAGAAACGTGAAATTTGGTATGTAAATTCCTCTGACCATATAGAAACGAAGTAAAATTGTATTTTTCAAAATTTGTACTTTTAAAGGGACAAAAAGGGATAAAAATGGTACCAACTAAAGTATTACAGCTAGAAACGTGAAATTTGGTATGTAAATTCCTCTGACCGTGTAGAAACGAAGTAAAATTGGATTTTTCGAAATTTGTACTTTTAAGGGGCGAGCGGGACAATAAGGGTACCAACTAAAGTATTACAGCTAGAATCGTGAAATTTGGTATGTAAATTCCTCTGACCATATAGAAACGAAGTAAAATTGGATTTTTCGACGAGCGGGACAAAAAGGGATAAAAATGGTACTAACTAAAGTATTACAGCTAGAATCGTGAAATTTGGTTGTAAATTCCTCTGACCATATAGAAACGAAGTAAAATTGGATTTTTCGAAATTTGTACTTTTAAGGGGCGAGCGGGAGAAAAAGGGACAAAAATGGTACCAACTAAGTATTACAGCTAGGATCGTGTAATTTGGTATGTAAATTCCTCTGACCATATAGAAACGAAGTAAAATTGGATTTTTTGAAATTTGTACTTTAAAGTGGCGAGCGGGATAAAAATGGTACCAACTAACGTATTACAGCTAGAATCGTGAAATTTGGATGTAAATTCCTCTGACCATATATAAACGAAGTAAAATTGGATTTTTCGAAATATGTATAAGGGGCCAGCGGGACAAAAAGGGATAAAAATGGTAAGTATTACAGCTACATGAAATTTGGTATGTAAATTCCTCTGACCGTGTAGAAACGAAGTAAAATTGGATTTTTCGAAAATTGTACTTTTAAGGTGCGTGCGGGACGGAAAGGGATCAAAATGGTTCCAATTAATATATTACACCTAGAATCGTGAAATTTGGTATGTAAATTCCTCTGGCCATTTGGATTTTTCGAAAATTGTACTTTAAAGGGGCGTGCGGGACAAAAAGGGATACAAATGGTACCAACGAAAGTATTACACATAGAATAGTGAAATTTGAAATTTGTAAATTCCTCTGACCATATAAAAGCGAAGTAAAATTGGATTTTTCGAAATTTTTACTTTCAAGGGGTGCGCGGGGCAAAAAGAGATACAAGTTGTACCAATTTAAGTATTGCAGCTATAGTCGTGAAATTTGGTATGTAAATTTCACTGACAACGTAGTAGCGCAAATCTAAACGGATTTTTCGAAATTTGTACTTATAAGGGGTGAGTGGGACAAAATGGGATAAAAATTGTACCAATCAAAGTATTGTAGCTACAATCGTGAAATTTGGAGTGTAAATTCCTCTGGCAACGGATGAAAGTAGTACCAACTAAAGTATTGACAATTTAGAATCGCTAAATTAAAAGAATTTTTCGAAATTTGTACTTATAAACGGTGAGCGGGATAAAAATAGTACCAACTAAAATAGTGCAGTTAGAGTAGAAGCGCAATCTAATGGATTATAATTTAAAAAAAAATATACTTATAGGAGGTGAGCGAGACAAAAAGGGATAAAAATTGTACCAACTAAAGTATTGCAGCTATAGTCGAGCAATTTGGAGTGTAAATTCCTCTGACAACGTAGACTTGCAACAGAAATGGATTTCTTGATTTAGTATGTAAATTCCTCTGACAACGTAGATACGCAGTAAAATTGGACTTTCAAAATTTGTACTTTTAAGGGATGCGCGGGACGAAAAGTGATAAAAATTGTGTACAGTCCTTTAATTACTTAAACGCGGAAAATAAATGGATATTTCAAAATTTGTACTTAATACAACGATACGTCCCGACAAGAAATAAATGTGTTACCAAATAAAATACATATTTTTAGAGGAAGCAAAAACACAGTTACTTATAGTGGTTTTTCAAAATGTGCACTTTTTGGGAAAGAGGTGCAACAAGTTAAAAAGTAGCTGGCTGCATCTAAAAACATGAGATCGAGGATATAAATGGTGGTAATTTTTTGTTCAAAACTTGGTAGAAAATGATAAAAATCATACATACGAAGGAGTTCAGCTAAAATAGTGCATATCGACAAGCACATTACTTTGGTTGTGTGTGAGTGCTATATAATAGGATGTTTCCAAATTACTATTTTAGTTTTATCTATATCCACCAAAAGGAAATTAAATAAATAGATAAATAAATAAATAACAGAGACGGATAAAATTAACAAATAACGAACATCTTCGCGTGCGAAGCAGCGGGTACTGCTAGTTATTGTATATTAAACTACGCCAATCAATATTATTAATTAGCACAAGAGATGAAAAAACATTACGATGCCCTAAAAATATAAGAGAACATGGGAGCGATTTTGTTACTTTGCAGTATATCTACATTAGGATGTATAATAGTTTTTGAATTGTCCGCTAAGATTGTTATTCAGAATTTAAAACTTTCTTCGTCTAGGCGGACCAACGCCCTACAAAATTGCTGGAATTGTATCCAATTACAAACGTGAAAAAATGTATGGTTTTTATAAAGATTGTTGCCATTATGAAAAATGTTCGCATGACTCCGATTATTCTGAAAATCTCATGAAATATTCTTCGTTAAAAATGTCAGGTTACGACAGTTTTAAAAATCGTTACATTTGAAACTGTAGGCAAATTAGAGTTAATTTACTTTTTCAGGTTTTCATTTCCTCATCATATTGCGCCTTAATAGGACTACAAAGTTGCAAAGGATACACTTTCTTTTATGAATTACAATACAAAGTAAATTTATATTCTAATTTTGGGTCCAGGGATTGAGCCGGGGTGACTAAGACCATTGCAGTTAGTTATTGTAGCGACAGACCAGAGCCTCTGGTGGGAATCGAACCCACAACACCCACACTGATAGCCGTGCACTCTACCAGCTCGACTACCGGGGCGCTCAAAGGATACACTTTTTCAAAAAATATTTTAAATAAACATAAATAAATAAGCAACAATAAAGGTCTCACTTTGCCTTTTTGCTAATTTTGGGTTCTACTGAAGACTTCAGCACAACCTTTGGTCTTAAACCAAAATAAATGACAACACAATATTTTAAATACTTTTTCGCATCCCACGAAATATTTTAAAAATACAAATTTAAATTTCTATTTGTATTAGTTTAGCATTACCATTTTAAGTTTTCTCCCTTAATTTAATTTATTTATGCATATTTTAGTCGCGAATAAGCATTTAAAACATTTTTTTGAGAAATGTTATCATTTGAAACTTTGTAGGATGAGGAAACGAAAAACTGAAAAAGCCTATTAATTCCATTTTGCCTATAGTTTAAACCCTGTATCCTGTTCAAGTGTAATATTGACTGTCGGACGATCAGAATCGTAATTTCTATGTTTATCCATAAATCTTTTACATATTGACATTGACATAAAAAAAAACAAGTAAGAAAACGTCAGTCAGCTAAACCGACTTATATATACCCTCCCTCTCAGAGAACATGTGTATTAGGATGGGTCATGAAAATAAATTGATGCGGTCACCCCCAAAAGTGATGTTTAGTGATGATCTGCAGAATATTTCGTCACTGTGTCACGCCATCTGTGAGCTAAATGCTCCTGAAAACACCCCTAAAATCATGTTTTTCCAGTGTAATTTTTTATGTTGGATTTTTGTCCATTTTTTTCTTTTTTTCTGACTTAATAATTTTTTTGTCTTAGAATAACTCGTTGGTCGAACTATTGAACGTTTATATTGATTTTTTTTGTGGTTTTTAAATGTGACAGATAAAAACTCATATTTCTTGGAAATATCTTGTAAGAAATGTTACAAAAAATAAATAGAAGAAAAATAATAGGAATCCATACATTACGAATGATACCTAAATGGTGAATATCGGACGAAAAATGACGTATCTTACTCCATTTTTGTTAAATAATTTAATACATGAGACCAGAGCCAAAATTTGCAAATTCTTTTTACAAAAATGAGCACTGCGGCCTCAATTTTCTTTCGACCAATAAGTAACTCTGAGACAAGAATCAAAATTTATATTTAAAGTGCTATCAATGGACTATTATTTGAGAAAAAATTGACAAAATAACAGCACAAACAAATTGCACGGGAAAAGCATGATTTTTAGGAATATTTTCAGGAGCGTTTAGCTCACATACGGCTTGATCTAGGGATGAAATATTTTGCAAATCATCATTAAACAATCCAAACTTTATTTTCGTGGGGTGACTGGAAATTGTTTTTCCATTTGTATGGACCGCGACCTAGCCTAATGTGTATGGAAGGACTTAAATTTTGTTAGCTCCGGCGCTATGTTTGTGGGTGGTACTAGAAGTTTGTGCAAACTGGACCCAGCTTCCACATTTTTAATAATTATAAAAACATGATAAATCATGAAATCATAATGGAATTCAGGCATGGACAAATGGATTGTGAAGCATTTAATTTTACCTAGGATAGAGACAATTGTGTGGGACGTACAATAAGGGGCGTGGCTAAAGTGTAAATATTGTTTACATTTAAAGTTATTATAAAAGCATTTTCAAATATCAAATTTCAAATGAGTTTGACTGCCCGTATGGATGTTTATGCCACTTTGTGTGGGAGGTATCGGAAGGAGTTTGACAATATCGCCCATATTCCATGCGAATATAACCTATATAAAAGCATTGCTAAATATCAAATTTCACAGTATTCCGATTATCCGCCTAGAAGTTATAAATGCTTTAATTTTATGTACTTTATGTTGATTTGTGTGGGAGGTACTGGAAGGGGCGTGGCAAAATTCGTCATATTTAATACACTTAAAGTGATTATAAAAACATTATAAAATACCGAAGATCCGTGTAGAAGTTATATTGGTTTTAATTTAACATTGGAATATGGTCTACTTTTTGTGGGAGGTACCAGAAGAGACGTGGCAATTTCGCCCATCTTCTAACTTAAGCTAAGTTTGGGAAAAATATTACCATGTGCAAAGTTTGAATTGTTTCCTTACCTCCTTTCGAAAGTTAGCGTATACACCAGCCCACCACACAGACGGACGGACGGACATGGCTCAAACCGCTTAAAAAGTCATCAAACGTATTTGTCCCAAACATACTTAGGGTCTTAAATCACTCCTTCAATACGTTACACTTTTTTTCGGTTCCAAATGATATATAACCTCATACTAAATATAAATATATACTAATCGGTGCTTTGCAAACATTTGAGCAATCAAAAATGTTTTTTGTGTTGAAAAATTTATAATTTTAATCAATATGTACCATTTTTATCCCTTTTTGCCCCATTCCACCCCCAACGAATAAAAATCACTTTACGTGTACGTTTTTGTTATAGGAGGAATGCGCACATCCAATATCAAGTAAGTACAAGCAGACATATTCAAAAAATATGCTTAAATACTCTAAAATAATAGGGGTTATTATGGGTATTTTTAGTCCTTGTGAGGGAAAAACTTTCCCTTTTGGACCGATGTCGCCCAGTTTCAATCACAACCGATCTACGACTATAAGACGCATTTATGGAAAATGTGAACCACCTAGTTCCTTTCGTATAGATGCTAGCGTGCTTTTAACATACGGACATACATGGCTAGATCATCTTGGAATTTTACGACGATCAAGAATATATATACATTACAGAGTCTCTGGTCGATATTTAAAGGTGTTACAAACGAAATGACAAAATTAGTATAGCTCCATCCTGTGGTGGAGGGTATTAAAATTCATGATTTTTAGGCGTGTTTTCTGCACCGTTTAACTCACATATGACTTGAACACTTTTCCAAATCATCATTAAACAATCCAAACTGTATTGCCGCAAAGTGACCGGAAATTACATTTGGATTGAATTTGGATTTAAACCAGATACAAAGTATTCAACCTACAGTACAGAGACAGATTTTTATTCAACTAATTTATTTTCTGACCAACGAATTACTCTTACTTGACCAACGAAGTCATACTCTTGCACAAAGGTATAATAAATATAATGGTGGAATGGAATGCTGGAATCAAATCCATACACTATGGTCCCAAATCCATTTTTTTGACAGAAATTCAAAAAAATTAAAATTGGAAAGTGTTAAATGTGCATATATTTTCTTTATGGCAACACTCCAAGCAATCAAGAAAATATACTGGAGAAAATTAGGTGGCAACACCACAACACTGAATGGTACTTAAACTTTGCGGTTCAAAAAAAGTGGGATTAATTTTGATATGAAGCAGTTTTACAAATTAATTAAAATCAAGACTTCAAAAGAAAATAATAAAGTGGCTATATTATGAAAATTGCTCTTGCCGTCAATTTAGTAGTTGAAAAATTATATTTAACATTTTTATGATTATTGTGGTGTTGTAAGTATTCATAGGTATTGTAATTTTGTGATTTGTAGAGAACATAATCTATAAATGTCGTGGACCAAAAGTTATATGTATGACTCAACTTGACTCAAAGTGTAAATGTGAAAGTGTTCGTATGAGGTTGTATTTTGTGGTGGAATTAATATCTCGTCAGTATTTTTCGGCAAACTCCAAAAATTTTCATTTTATTTTAGCACAGTTTTTGATAAGCCATAGACATATATATGATTATATCTCTGAATTTGTTTTGTGTACGAGACCCATTAATATTTTATTTAAAAGGTATTGAAAGTACCTTTAAAATACTATACAACATCATTCACCTTTTTGTACTTATGTATACATTTTACTTTAGTTTTCGAAATAATTATTTAAATTGCAGTTTAAAGTATACTATTTGTATGCTATATTTTGCTTTTGTAATAATGTTTAGAAAAACACATTACGTCAAAATAAACAACTCTTCATTCTTTTAAGCTTTCATAAAATTTTGTTTTTGGTCACCCTGTACCAATAAAGAGTGATAATTATGTTGGTATATAACCAACAAATTGAGGGAGGTGGTAGTGGGCGTGGTCCGATCGGCCCAATTTTATTTTTATTTTTTGCGTATGATATGTCTAGCAAATGTGCAAAATTACAAGAGTGTATGTTTATTTTTCGACTTTATGCCATAAAAAATGGATTTGGGACCAGTGTGCATTCGTGAAAAGGTATTTAGTTTTTAAGGATTTTTAAGGTTCAATTATTTCTATATATAATTTATATTTCTTTCTACGAAAACCTCAATCAAATATCAAGACCATATTCATAACATTTCTTTACATTTAGACCGGTAAAAAAGACTCTAAATTAAATCATTTCCCTAGTGAGAAAGACCTGTTTGTGCCACCCCCACCCTCCTTCCGTGCTGCTCTGTTGAGTGTTCATGGCAATGCCATGAATGATTTCTCCGGAAACAACAGGGTTTGATAATAAAGTAAATATTCTCAACAGATTGACAAAATCAATAAAACTTTTATTCAATATCTAAATATTATTAACCCAAGGAAACCACAAACACACACAGACATACATACAAAAATAACATGGGTTTGTGAAACAAAAGAAACCCTTTCATAACCTCCCTCACAACGTTTTTTCTTTTTCATTTCATCTCGACCAAACTTTAGCATAAACAAAATATATGTATGTAGAACGACCAATACATTGAAGCTTTTAAGCAACAAACAAACAACCAAACCAGGGTCCATAATGTTATGACGTACATTTTTAGAGAAACCACTCGCATAAGCAACCATGTGTGTGAATGTGTGTGTCTGTGCTTGCATGATGTGAAACAAACACACATATTTGTGTGTATTGGTTTAAAAATGCTTACATTTATGAATTGTAGAGAATGGCATAACGACATACCACTTTAATATAGATGCTACTTCTCTCGCTCGCTCTCTCTTCCCCCTTCTCACTCTCTGGCATGGTGTGGGAAAGTGTTGGGCGTACGTGTGTGTGTGTTTTTGAATGAATTGAAATGTCGTTGCTTGTGTATCCATTCATTTGCGTGTGCGAGAGTGTGTGGTGGTGTAATAAAATTTGTGTGTTTCTCCATAAGTGGCTTTTAGTAACAACAGTAACAGCAACAACAAAAACTATGAAGCTGTCATCCTCCAACCAAAAACATAACCAACAAAACTGGACTTTCGAAAAATGTGACATCCTTGCACATTGTTGCCATTTAAACTTTTAAATACTTTGAACGAGGGCAAAGTGAAAATGGAAATAAAACCATTTTACTTGTGGGAATGATTTAGTTTCTTCATGAAATGCTCTTTTACATAATTAAGCCGAAGTAAATACTGCCACTGCAGAGGTCATTTTGGCAACGTGATTCCCTAAACTCTGCATGTATGTTTGTAGCGTTTCGACTAAACTCTCGCATTTATTTTTTGTTTTTTTCTTTTGCCAACCATTGAAATTGAGACCATGGGGTAAAGGATGGCCATACAAACATTTATATGCTCCGCTAGAAAAAATAGAAACTCGAACTATGTATGTAGACTGCACAATGCTGCCACTTAAATATGCCATGGTTCATTAAAACTTTTATGATTGTCAACAGATTTTTTACGGCCATCTAGTCAGTGCTCGCTTGCAAGAAGATCGTCTTAACACAAAAAATGTAAGTTTTTCAAAAAAAATTCAAAGTTTGCACTTTCCATATTATACAAAGCCATATTCAAAATAATGTAATGTCATCAAACCGAAACAATTAAAATTGTTTTGAGTAACTTAAATTAAATTAAATCACAACAAAAGAGTATTTTGTGGTTTACAATTCAAACGGGCGACATTTTGAGTTATGACATTCTCGTCGCCATTATTCCAGTGAATATGTGTGTTTGTGCCATGTATCGCATACAAATAAACCAATTTGTATGCGATACATGATTGCAACATTTTGGTTGAATAGTTATCTAAACTGGTGAATGCACCAAACAGCACCGAACAATAGCTGGTTGGATATGCAACAAAAAAGCTTTACATGTTTACATATCTGAAATCGAAACCATTGCCATTCTAGAAAAAGTCATAAAAATGTAATTTAATACAAAATAATTGTTTTGTTATTTCGAATCAATCAATTTAATTGTTTACATTATTGTGGCCACTTTCAAAGTAGATCACTATGAATGCAATCAAATTTGGCAGGTATATTGGTCAAGAAGATTTATATAATCTTTGCATTGGGTAAGTCTCGTGGTTCGAAAAGAGATCTGAGTTTGAGGCACCACTTTCAAGGGTTTTCCTAAACCATTAACGACGAATAGGCAGAAAAATAGCCAAAATAGAGCTGTCTTAGAAAAGTTGTAGTTGGAATTAGGTTACGATTTGGCATCGGTTTCCATAGGCATATAAAAGATGCGTGGAAATAGTTAAATTTTGTTGTCATATAAGGTCATGTCTTGGGAGAAAATTTGCGGACCAAAAAATATACATATTTTGGAAATTTTGTGGAGTATAATTGTTAAAACTCGTCTTGTTATCTTGTAGCATTTGATGCCTTCTATCTTTGGAAATATATAAATCATAGCGACAGTTCCACTCGTTTGACCTACACGATTTTTGGAAGCGTATTTAATTAATTTTTCCAATAAAATCTGCGTTTTTCTAGTTGATTTTTTGCAAGAAAACATAAATATAAATTAAATATACAATTTAAATTGAGAATATCGTGTCGTATAATAGATTTAATAGACAGATTTAATAGTAATGTCATTTCAAAAATCCGACAAGGGACTAAGTCAGATGTTAATTTCTGAAAAAGTTCTATGCTTACAAATCTTGCCTTGTATTTTTATATAAAAGTAGGAATTAAATTTAAAATTAAATTCAGCACAGATCATTTTCAATGTTTTTTTTTCGTTCAATAAAATAAAAATGCAACATCTACTATAAAATAATTTGTATGGGAGTTATTAGACATTTAGTTTTAGTTAGGGCCCGATTATTTATTTATTCAATTCACTTCATTGGCAAATGGGTCCAATTTCCATATTTGTAAAACAATTGACTAATTACATGTGAAACGGAACGGAAATTTTGCTTATGTTTTCCAATTTAAATGAAGGTTAGCAAATTTTTACATTTTTATGTGTCGAAAAAAATATAAAATTATAAATCGAAAATAAAATATTTATGTCATTAGTTAGTTTTAAAAATTTTCTAACTTATTGTCGAATTTCTAGATAATTGTTTCTAGTTTAATAAAGTATTTCTTTTTTTTAAATTTAAAATATTTTTATAAAAAAAAGTTCGATGTTCGAAGGTCATAGGATCTAATGTATCAAATGTCAAGAGTCAGAGGTTAAAGGGATCAAAGGTCAGGGTCAAAAGTCGAAGTTCGATCTTCGTAAGGCAGAATGATGGAAGGTCAGAGGTTAAATGGATCAAAGATCTATATACCCATGTCAAAGGGGTCAGAAGGGTCAAAGATATCAAAGGTCAAAGGGATTAAAATGATCAAATGGATCGAAGGGATCATATAGAGCAAGGCGATCAAGGGTCAGTGGACATAGGTCAAAGGTCAGACGTAAAAGGTCAAAATTCGATGTTCGAAGGTAAATTTTCGAAGGTCAAAGAGATCAAATAGATCAAAGGAATCAAAGGTCAAAGGGTATCAAAGGGTCAGATGTCAAGGGCATCAAAGGGTCAGATGTCTAGGGCATCAAAGGTCAAAGTTCGATGCTCAAATTGATCAAAGGGATTAAATGGATCAAAGGTCAATGGACAGGGACACGGGTCAAGAGAATCAAGGGGAGGTCGAAGATCAAAGGTTCGATGTTCGGTGTACGAAATTCGATGTTTGAAGTTCGAAGTTGGTGTTCGAAGCTCGATGTTCGGTGTACCAAGTTCGGTGTTTGAAGTTCGCAGTCCGATGTTTGGAGTTCGATGCTCAAAATCAAACTTTCGAAAGTCAAAGGGATCAATTGGATCAAAGTTCAGTGGTCGAGGATCAAAGATCAAAGATCAGAGGTCATATTGATCAAAGTGATTAAATGGATCAAAGGTCAAAGGGATCAAGGGAATCAAAGGGAGGTCAAAGATCAAAGGTCGAAGTTCGATGTTTGAAGTTCGAATTTGATGATCGAAGTTCGATGGTCGGTGTACGAAGTTCGATATTTGATTTTCGAAGTTAGTGTTCGAAGTTCAATTTTCGAAAGTCAAAGGGATCAAATAAATCAAAGGTCAGTGGTCGATGTTCAAAAGTCAAAGGAATCAAAGAAATCAAAGGTCTAGATTCAAAGGTCAAAGGTATTAAAGGTCCACAATATTTTTCAAATAACTACATCTATTGAAAAAACAACGTCTATTTGATGCCAAATAAAAATAAATATGTTAGTAAGAGAATTACAAAATATTTTTTTACTTTTTGTCGTAGTCACTAACTAAAAAAATGTGATAGATTTTGTTTATCAAAAAATCAGATCAAAAATCAGTAGTCTTCTCAATGGAAAAAGTACTATTCGAAAGGAAAAGTACTATACGAAACGAGTATACGTGTTAAACAGTGATTATTGGAAATTTTTCAAATCTCTCTCTGCTTCCTCTCAGTTTAATTATCAACAACCTAAAATTTTTAAATTAAATATATGATATGGGCAATTGCTGTAATGATAAAATCTCAGATTCATTTCTACGAATACTTCAAACGAAATTGAGAAAAACGAAAAAATTTAACTTTTTCCACCATTCATATCCTTATCATCCTTCAGCAAAGGCAATGCACTGCAATTATAGGGGACATCCTCTGAGTGGTGGTTCAGTGGAAAATTCATTTTATTTGACGAATAAATGTTTCTGAAATATCCATGATGTCTTAGACTATTAATTATTTGCTGCATATAATGTAAATAAAATTTAAAAACTCTAACAAACATTTTGTGAAAAATTCAAAATCTTAGAATTCATAAGTAATTGGATATTTAGGAGGAGGATAAGAAATAAATTTCCTTCGAAGCCCGGTAAGTGACGGGTATAAAAATTTAGTAAAATATAAAATAATATTTTATTATTTCTATTGTAGTGAAGCGTATGATTAATATTAATTCACTAGGTTGTTATTATAAACACTCATACGTATAGGGGGCCAACAATTTTAAGTGATTGAATGATTTGCTGGTGCAGAAGCATTCCGTCCATATAATTCATTCTAAATATTTTCCTAAATGCAAATAAGTGTGACGTAAAGATCTTAAAATCTCTGGTAAAAATTTAAATAATTTTTCTATATCAAGTGATTATTTGTTGTTTGGTTTAACATGGAATGACTCGTCTTTCTGAAATTTAATTCGTCATAATTTGTCGACAGACCACTGTAGACAATATTTGTTTCCAAAATGCACATTTTACTTCACTTCACGTACATTTTCTCAATTTCTAGCAGTTTCAATGATGACGAGATGTGTTTTGTTTTCCCCGTTTTTTTTCGTTGGCTTCGTTTATCAGCGTATCACATGTCATGCCGTGTCATCTGTGTTGAGCGAAATTGACATTGACATTTTGAAAAACGTTTTTTTACTTCGCTACTGACATTTGCTAACAAAGATGGGAGACAGACGAGAGCGAGAGTGTGGGGGGGGGTAAGAGAGCTGGGAGATCATAACAATATGATAAAGTAAACGTCTCCAATGAATGTTAAGCGGATATTTCTAAAAATATAAAACAAAAAGAAGAAATACAATTGACGAGGAACGAACGCATTGTTGAGCCGAATTCGAGTGGCCTAAAAGAGACGTTGTTAAAATGAAATGAAAACCTCTTATGTGCGTAAGGATGTCTGTAAGCCGAATAAGCCGAAAAGGTTACCTGGGTCGAATGTCTGGAAAAACTGCTACGGGCACTTTTGCTGACACTTCAATATGGATTTGGCCAAAATGTTAGTAATTTGGAATCGATTAAAGAAAACATCAGTTTCTTTTGTTTTGCATTTAAGAAAATTTAATTTATCAAACGGACGTGAGGTTCGTTTAGTGGAACCTATGTCAGCCATTGGAATTATGTCTGACAGACAGGCTGGCAGGTGAGTGAAAACAAGTACAAATTAAAAAATAAAACAAATATATTTCACATTCCATGAAAATACAAATTCTAAAAATTGGAAAAATATAAAATTAATTCGAATAATTTAAATAATAAATAAGTAAGAAATAAATTATGATTTTTTTAAATATTCATAAAAATTGCATATAAATTTAATATGTATTTTCAATATATTCCATATATTTGAAATACATAATCCCTTTGATTTCCCTTCCTTATTGATTTTCTCGACTTAATATTGCCTTTAGCTTTGCATAACCATTCGCTTCCAATATCATATCAGGTGAGTATTTAATAAACGCACTTGCCCGACACAGAGCACATTTAAATTTCACTTTTAGATGTGCAACACATAAATAATTGATATAAAAACTCATTTAATACGGAAGCAACGACTGGTCTGCGGTGGACAATTTTCCTGCCGCACGTTCAATTCAAGAGCTTTAGAAAACAATAAACGAATCAAAGGAAAGTGCAGGCAGAGCCACAGCCAAAGGATAATATGATAATCCCCCAAAGGATTGTACAAAAAACAAACACATGCACACTCATCGTACTCTGCCATGCCATCCTTGCTTGCAATGGCGACGCGCCACACAACAAATATGCATATCAACAATGCAAAGTTGCACGAGGATAAAGAGGATGGCGGAGAATAGATAAAGCAATGCCATCAGAATAAAAAATAATTTGCATATGAACCACTGAAGTTTCAAGGCAACCGGCAAAACATCGAATAAATGATTCACAGGCTACTGCATGACAGCGCTCATGTATTCTGTCGGCGAAAATTTATTTTGAAATTCAAAACTTTCTTTTCTTCAGAGTTTTGCAAATAATATTTTAATTTACTGCAGGGATTTCTTAAAACCAATGAGAGAAAGTGATGTGTTTAGTTGAAGACATTTCCTGGTTTACTAAGGTTTTGTAAATCTGTTTTGTTGATCTTTCAATTGTAATAACATATTGGCATTACACCTGCATCTCAAAGAGAATTTTGAATTTATTAGAAAGGCAAACTCTATGTCATTGGTGTATGAATGTAATTTGGGACATGACTGGCTCAAATTTTAATCTTCGATAATTTTTTCAAGTAATTGTGGTCATATTTCAGCAATCGTTCTTACAATGTTGTCTTATAGGAAGTCCAAGGTTTCCAATTTTGTTCCATTAAACCAATTCTTTCACATAACTCCACGATCTCGGTGATCAATTTCGAGAAATTACCCGTTCGCCAAATGAAAGTCGATTGTTTGACGCGCTCTATACATGCCATAGACGTCCTGTTCTTTGAATTGAGGCACAAAATATTTGTCATTCTTGATTTTATAGCACGCGCTCGCCGTGCACAGTGGTTCAGAATGAAAATCGATCAGCCAAAATTCAATAACTTTTGTTCTGGCTGACACTTTTGAGTTCTGTAAAAAAACAAATTAGACAAGGGCCCAAGGAATATTTTGAGATATTAACATTAAAAATCGGGCAATCGGGTATATTTTAGAAATCGGGCCAAATTTAACTAGTTTAAAGAAAATTAATTCGATTTTTTTATTTTTAGTTTTTATGTTTTGAATGCGAAGAAAAAAATTTTTTTTTTGTATTACAGATTTTCACTTTTTCATATTTTGAAAATTGAAAAATTGTATTTTTTTTTGACGTTGTCGAACTATTTCTCACACATTTTAAGAGATTTTGCACTCAATTGTTTTTTATTAGAAATTGTGGATTCTTATTAAATTAAATTAAATTTGTATGTATGTATTTGTATTGTATATTTGCATATTTTTATATTTTCGGAATAGCTGAGGAGTGTTACGAATTTTGCTGTTTTTTTTAATTTCAAAATTTTTTAATTTAATTTTAAAGTGTCTAAAATTACATACTCTCACTCTACAGAGTAGGAGGGTATACAGCTGCGATCAAAAAAATAGCAGCGACGAGATAAAAAAAGGTCGACAAAGAAAAATATTAGTTTTTCTTACGAAAATCCTAATACTTTTTACGATGATTGAAAGGTGGTATTGTCATCCTTAATCTGGCTTTAAAAAAATAAGTTTTTGTAATTTCGAGATTAGGTCTTTAGAACCATTTATGTCAAAAATGAGACCAGTCAAAAAAATGGCAGCGTTAATAAAAACTAAAAATATTTTGTTTCAATTCGCTTTAATTGAAGACTTTTTTCGAATAATAATTTAAATAAGGAAATTTTCTTGAATTTAGTACTTAGTTGTACTGACTTAATGGCTTATTACTGCTACATAACGCCGTTTCATTGAGTCGACTAGTGTTTTAAAACTTTTACTCGCTATTTTTGCCCATACCACTATAATGTCAAAGCCCGATATTGTTTTTCAGTATTGCTAGTGAGACCTCATTTTAATCATCACACTTAAAATTGTTGATTATATTTAGGTGCGGTGTCTGCCCGAACCATTCCATAACATCGATATTATTGACTTCAAACCACCTGTTTGCAAGTCGGCTGGTGTTTTCAGGATAATTGACTTGGTAGAAGACCCATTTAAGGGGCAATCCGTATTCTGTATACGTAAGTATAATATTATGCAGTATTTTGATTTAGTGGGCAGAGTCCATGGTAGTTCTGGGCCAATGTATTGACCCAACTCCATAATATGAAAAAAAAACGTCCAAGACATTACGCTTGATGCTCCCTATTTCACTGTTTTGGTACTATACCTGGATACGGAATACATATCCAGGTATAGTTCTGTGGACGTCTTACAAACTGTCGAGGGACTGTCCCACCATATAAAACAATTGTTGATTCAACTGACCATAAAACTTACACCCACTTCTTGATTGGCTACACCAGGTGCCAATCAGCAAAAACAGCTAATTGCAATTATTTTGTGCCATGTCTTTTATTTTTAAGTGGGACTTTTTTCGGATTTCTGGCTTCTTAGTATTCTACAAACATTTTAAACTCTCAAATATGTTTTTTATTTCGGTGGCGGGCGTAAGTTGGTTTTTTGTACTAGACATTATTATTCGGCGAATGGTTGTAGGTGATATAAACGGATTTTTCACGAGTTTTTGATTTTTCTTCTTATAATATCGAATTTCTGATCATTTTAATAGAGCGCTGGAATAAAAGTCGAACTTCCCTATAAGATTTTCCCTCAGATTTCAACCTTTTTGTATGAACTCGATTTTCTTCTCCACAAGCTCTCCTCGCCCTACTTATGAAGGAAAATAATACAATAACATTTCAGAAGTAGTGTAAATTTCATAATATCTTACTTATAACATCAAATCGAATTGAAAAATTGAGATAAAATTCCTTTTTCTTGAGATTTTTTAACACTACTAATTTTTTGACCGGTCCAAAATGTCGAATAATCTAAAAAATGTGAAATTTCTTAAGTATTTAATTAAAATCATATCACCAAATAAACAATTATTTTGTGTTTGTAACCTCATAACACAGCACTTAATGCAGAAGTCTCAATAAAAAAATCATCACACAAATAAATATATGAAAATGTATATTAAGCTGTGGTGCGCTGCTATTATTTTGACCGCAACTGTATATTATTTGGTACAGAAAAACAAGTGTAACGCATCGAAGGAGTGACTTAAGATCCTAGTATGTTTGGATCAAATCCATTTCATGACTTTTTATGTTGTTGAGTCATATCCGCAGAGTGATCCAAAACCCGGGTTTTCTGCTATGTCGGGTTTTTCGAAAACCGTGATTTCAAAAAAACCGGTTTGCACGGTTTTCTTTTCATAAAAAACCGGTCGGATCGGGTTTTTCTTGAAACAGTAAAAAATGGGGAAATTATTTATTATAGGGCAATTCCACAATGTGTATACTCGTTCTTGGGAATAGGTCAATTCTGATGTTATAATCAGATTAATCTTTCGAAAATGACTATTTTTCCCAAAATTAGTTTAAGTTTGAAGATGGGCGAAAATGCCACGCCTCTTCTGGTACCTCCCACACAAATGGCCCACATAACTTCTACACGGATATTCGGAATGAGCTATGTTTTGATATTTGCTAATGTTTTTATAATCACTTTGAGCGTACAAAATATAACAGGTATTGCCACGCTTCTTCTTGTACCTCCCACACAAATCACCTTATCCAACGTAAAATTAAAGCTGTTATAACTTATATAAGGATGATCGGAATACTATGAAATCTGATATTTGGCAATGCTTTTATATATGTTGCATTCGTGTGGAATATGAGCGATACTGCCACACCCCTTCTGGTACCTCCCAAACAAAGTGGCATAAGTCTTTGTTAAAATAAAACCGACATTCAAAATCATTTGAAATTTAATATGTGAAAATGTTTTTATAATCACTTTAAACCTAAAAAATATTTACGCCCCTTCTTGTACCTCCCACACAATTGTCTCTATCCTAGGTAAAATTAAATCCTTCATAACTTCTATACTGGTGTATGGGATCTACTATGACTTGATGTGGAAACTGGGACAATGTGATACGAACCACAAATTTCACACAAATTGTCCTGCCCTAAGTTAAATTTAATTCCTTATAACTGCCGTATATATGTTCTGTGAGAGTCTGGGTATGTATAAGTCGGTTTATCCGCCTGAAGCTTACTTACTTGTGTCATAAATTAAATTTTTCACTCGTTAATGTTTTGTTGATTTTTTCTACTCTTGGTTAATTTAAAACTACTTTAAGAATTTGCTAAAAATATTTCATACTATTACTTTTTCGAAAAAAAAAATCTGAAAGCTGTCCTTGTGTATAGGCACTTACATTGGTGCAGTAAAAAACAACAAAAAATAGATAACATTTTTGTATTCTGTGCATCGCAATCCATTCATTTCTTTTTTGTTGTTGCAATAACTTTCGTAAGGGTTCTCAAACGTTTGTGAATCGATAAGGATTGCCGTGATTCAAAAATAAAAATTTCGTTCGAAAACTCTCTAACGTGATTAGACCCCAGTTTAGCCGTTTACAAGAGTCATAATTATTTTCATTCTTTATTCCCCATGGCTGGCAGTTTTTAAAAGCGAAAAACTATACGAAGGAATTATTTGTTGCCATTCATTCTCAACTTGGCTTGATATTCAATTTTTTTTATAAAATCCACTGCTGATGCAAAGCAAATGCATGCAAAACGTGCCAGTATTTTTGTGGCTGGAGGTATCGCCTGATCATTCCTTTTCGAAAATGTTGCTGGTTATGGAATAAAAGTCATTGTTGGTCATTATACCGATATTCTAATGAAGGGGTTTCTGCTGAAATAACAATTGTAACCTTTAAATATGTTGTTTCAATAAAACCACAGTTCTAGTTAAAAACTGTGATTTCTAACGAAATTTCAATGCGAAGGACTAAATATTGTCTAATTTACAACATTTATATTTATTTAATATTATTTAGTATATTTAGTAATAAGTGCATTACTATTTCTAAATGTCAACTGTCCTTGACACTATGTTGAACATCTACTCGGTTGTTTTTAAATTCTAGGAAAAAATCAAATAATATTGTCAAAAAATTAATTCTGAAAATTTGCAATTACTGTCAATGTCAGTGAAATAACGACCAACTGATAAAGCGCTTTCTCTTGTAGAAATTCAAAAAAATAGAATGGGAATGGAGATGAAACATTTGATTGTGTCTTCCTTTAGGCGGACGGGTAAAAAATAACTAAGTAATTAACATTTAAGGGTATCCCCTCCACTCTCTACCCGAAGACTATGATATGTGGTGATAGTCAAGCTATTAAACAATCGCCATCAAAGAGCAAACGTAGGCAAATTATCCTGTTAATGACAGTGTCTGAATATGTGCATGTGCCTAAGTGTGTGCCTGTGTGTGTGTGTGATAATCACCACTAAGCAAATGAACTGTTTTACGAGAACAAGAGCTACTACCAACTGCCAAGACCTACGACCATTGCACGAGTTCCTGTTGATGCACAGTGGATGCGAACAGAGCATCTTTATACCATAAAATAAAAAATAATCTAAAGAACACTTATAGAAAATAATATTATTTTTATTATATGACCAACTCCTCAGGAACATTTTTTAATCATTTACACGGAGAAAAAAATATTGCATTTTTTGTTTCCATGAAAAAATAGAAATATTTGTATCCCAATATAAAAATCCTTACTTGTGAAGTAAATATATTTCAGTAATTATTTCTCAAGACTTACTCCTCTGCTAAATGTTTGTGTGGCTGCCACTGTGCCTTGTCCTAGTACCTTCATATAGTTGTTGGCTCATATTTCTTCATCAACTGTTGGCTGTAATTCTTTCACTTGCAGGCAACATACACAGCCGCAATCACGCACACACATACACACATAGACGCATGTACGCACACTCGTCTCGAATAGGTCACAAAAACATCACATTCAGGATATAATTGAATACCACTACAACCAGGACATGCAGGCACAATGTACCTAACGTGCTGGCAGGCTGCACGTCAACCATGTTGATGGTGCTGATGAAGATGAAACAATCAAAGCCTTTGATAGCCCCTCTCTCTTTCTCTCTCTCTCTCTCTCCGTGAAGCTACTCTGTTGACTTGGGGTCTGTGTGCGATTTTATGCGTGATTTAACAATGCTGCATTAGTTGCACACAGCAACAACAAAACGTCCTGCTGCACTGTTAGTCTGGGAGGGGAGGTCGGGATATGCATGCATTAACTTAACCACACACACATGCACACAGCGCCTAGCTGGACTTGGAGTGCGGACATGCCAGCTCTTTGCTTTGTGCGGCCAATGGCAACATCAGGATATTATGTGACCCAAAAAAAGCTACTTCCAAAGGCCATGAAGGACTGAAAGCCACTTTATGGGTTTTCAAGTACCTACCAACTGGCACCTGCCACCAGCCACTCGGTGTGTTAGTTGTTACTGTTTTAATTGCCCGTGTCCACTTGACCCCTTGGCTCCATGGCCCACCAGGCAAAACGTGTGATTTGCATAATGAGAAGCCGCTAATGTTCTCAAAGGGTGGAAGGCTCACTCACTATATGTATGTTGTTGTTGTTGTATAGTTAACAATTCATTCATTCGGGGGGGGGGGGGGGGGGGGGGGGGGTTCTCGGCCATCAACGTTTATGAATTTCAAATTAAAGTTGACACAAGTTGGCCAAATTAAACCCTCTGTTAATATTAATGAGCACAGACTTGCTCACAAGTCAAAAATCTTGAATCCTTGTGCTTTTTTGAAGATTGCAGGGGATTTGCTACTGACAATCGCTAACAATAACTTTAACACAATAATCTATTAAATATGAACTTGTGCTTTGTACCAGCTAGACTAGGTTACAGCAGCCGGTAATGTTAATTAATACCAAAGCATCATCGTTCGAAAAATTTGGCAATAGAAACATTTCTTGTTAAACCAAAGAGAAATTTACAAAGGTCTTCTGATTTTTATGAAAATTGGTGATCATATTGAAATGTATTATGCTAGACGATATTTTAAATTTTGAAAACCTTGGCAACCCCATAACGTTGAAGTTTTGTATTTTGCATATTTTAAAAAAATGGTGTTTATTAACCAGTCATAGCTTCACACAAAAAACTAAAATCATATTTCAATTAAAAAATTCGCAGATTCAATTAAAAAGCTTATTTATTTCGGACCTATAACCAAAATTCGCAAATCCAATCAAAAAAATTAATTGACATATTTCCAGAAATTTAATTAAATAATTTAATCGAATTTATTAATAATTTGTTTAAAATTTTCAATTACATGTTTTAATTGGATCCATTAATACATTAATCAAAATATTTAAAAATTCAATTAAATATTTTAATCGGACCAATTAAAATTTTAATCAAAATATTTTATTTATTTCAATTGAATAATTTAATTTCATTTATTAATAATTTGTTTAAAATTTTCACTTAAATATTTTTATTTGGGCTAATTAATATTTTAATCAAAATATTAAGAAATCAGAAAAAACAAAGTTGGATTTTCGTCTGTATGCACAGCGACACCTTGCTCCACCTTGATATGATTTGAATCAAAGAAAGTGCAAAAATAAATAAAGCAAGAGTCGAATGACCACAAACAAAGTACTATGCGTGGCGACAACGCATTTTGGTTGGTTTACAACTCGTGTGTTATGGAAATTCAATTTTTGAGCACCATTAATTTTTTTCTCACTGTTGTAAAGGCAAGAAAATCAATAACAAACTACATGCTACCACTATAGGAATGATCAAACCAAAGTAACTTTTTACCGTTTTGTGTTCCTGCAAACCACAAGCAATGAAAGAACGAAGAACAGACTACTGCTTTCTGCTTAGCCGCTCATAAGCATAAAAATTCTATTAAAAAATCAGTTGCTATTATTAAAAAAGTTGTTAAATACAAATTTAATTAAAAAATTAATTGATTCCATTAAGACATTTATTGAAAAACAAATTTGATTTCAGTTAAAAGTTTGCTTGAATATTTGGTCCAATAATTTTTTCTGTGTTTCTTTCTTTAAAATATATTGAGAACATTTTTACTTCAGGAGAATTGTTGATTTGTAACGCACAACCCCAAACCAATGAAAATTAAAACAATCTTTTTGTGATATTTTTTATAATTATTGAAATTCATTAAAAATCCATTTTTATTTCTTTAATATTTTCTCTGTGGGTTAAATACCCTAAACATTTCAGAGTGAGCTCTTCTATAGTTTCTAAAGTATCGCCAAAAATGTAGAAATACTCTTATGATTAAACTTTATTTTCATTATTTTCTTTACATGTCGAAGTATATTGAAATTTATTATATTATTTTTTTAGTCTTTGCTAATTTTAGTATGGGATCGCAAGTAGTTTCCGAGATATCGGCACAATTGTGTAATTTCATGTTAAATAAGTGATAAATTTTCGAAGATCTTCCGATTTTGATGAAAATTGGTGTATTGGCATTGCATAATATTAAGTCTGGCAAAATTATTTTTAAAATTTTAGAATTTGTTGTCATTTATTTTGGTTTAAGACCAAAGGTTGTGCTGAAGTCTTCAGCAGAACCCAAAATTAGCAAAAATGCAAAGTGAGACCTTTATTGTTGCAGCTAAAAGTTGACTGCGCAGTTTCGATGGGCGCTACCCCATCTCGTCCGAACTTTCGCAACGAATGTATGTCTTTGACTTAAATCAGGGTTCATATTAGTACCAGCGGTCACATAACACTAAGTGGACACACTAAAAATCTCACTTTGCCAATTCAATGTTATACATGTGCTCGCATCGCTCGCAACAACCTTTGCACTGTCGTATGTGACAGATATTTGTTTGTTTGACAGATGTTGAGAATACCAATTTTCAGAAGAATTGTCATTTTTTGGCGAATAAATAAAAAATTTTGTAATTTTTATTTATTACAAAATTTTGGCAAAAAAAAATAAACAAAAACAAAAAATATTTCTTTTAATTTTTTCTCATCTACCCTGTAAATTTCAAAATGGGGGTTTCAGTAGTTTCTGAGATTTTATACAATTTTCAGAAGAATTGTTAGTTTTTGGCGAATAAATAAAAATTAAAAAATACATATTTGTTTAACATTCAATAACAACTATCTACTACGAAGCCCTATATTTTACTACTCTGTAAATTTCAAAATGGGGTTTTCAGTAGTTTCTGAGATATTAGCACAAATGTAGAAGAACTCAAGTCCAAAAATAATAAACAAAAGCTAAAACAATTTTACCTAGGATAGAGACAATTGTGTGGGAGGTAGAAGAAGGGGAGTGGCTAAGACGTAAATATTTTTTAGGTTTAACAGAACATTTTTAAATATCAAATTACAAATGATTTCGACTACCCATATGAATGTTATATGTAGGGTCCGCCATCTAACGTTTTTTTTTTTCAACTATTCAACCGTTGGAATATTATTTGTGGGGAGCCGAGGCAGCCATTTGAATGAAATTATTTTCCATTATTAACCGGAAAGATTGTACTTCCAAATAAAAAAAGAAATTTCAGAAAATATTCAGTAGTTTTTTTATAGCATTTTCAAAAAAAAGTTATTTGGCGGACCCTTTATAAAGATTAAGCCATTTTGTGTGGCAGATACCAGAAGGCGTGTGACAAAATTGGCCATATCCCGTGTGAATGCAAATTCTACAAAAGCAATGCCAAATATCAAATTTTACAGTATTCCGATCATCCGATCAATTTGAAATCTGTGCGAAATTATTGACTTTCGCAAAAAGAGATGTGCAAAATTTTAAATGAAGAAAATTTAAAATACACATATTTTAGGTGTCTTTACGCGATAATTTTTGTTCATATCAGCCTCAGATTTGGTTTTTTTATAAAAATATAATTTCTTTTAGTTTTTTCGTTTGTATTTTTTGTCTGTAATCAATATTTGATTTGAACTGGGATATTGTCCTGACTCAAGACCACTTTGCATCTATATTTAATAAAGTGCAAACTTATTTACAAATGGCATGGTGACATTTATTACTTGGCTGCAGATTACCACGAGCATGATTTCGACCATGTCAAAAGTCTTTTCAAGTGGCTTCGCAGCGACTTTTCAACATCAAACCCGGCCTCTATAAGAAGATGATTCTCACAAACGAACGAGAATCACAACTCACTTGCCGAATTTGCGTTTAAAAAATCGCACCAAGTAATAAAGCACACATGCCATCTTACAAGCATCTCATTGAGTTGCATATGTAAGTATGTGTATATGCAGGTATAGTTACCCAGCAGTACATCTACATTTCTATCATAATAATGAAAGGTAATTATGATGGCTACAAACATAAAAATGTGGTGTCCCAAAAAAATTGAAAAAAAATATGTTTTTTTTTTGCTTGCCCGAAGATAATCATAAAGAATAGAAAAGTGGGTAATTTTTATTTTATTTTATATTTAGTAATTAAAATTCTAACAACAAGAACTAGCAAAGGACTATTGTAAAATGTAGATAGATGTAGATAACAGAACAATAGCTGGCATCTTGAGGAAGAAAACAACACATATTTGGAGAAAATCTATGAATAAATATAGAAGCTATGAATCTTCTTGGCCATTAATTTTGTGAGCGAACGACCACAGACAATGCATATCCAGAATCATTGATCAAATTTTCTATTTCAATTGTTTATTGCTATTTGAGTAAATTTAGAAGAATATCTAACCTGCCAGCACACTGCACTGACCCTAGACTGTAGACAATCCCTAACCTAGTGCCTTTCGTGTACTTTCGTATGCAAAACTACTTAAATATCGCATAACTTTTAGGAATTACATTGTGTTTCCTTAGCGCACACGCTCGCACACATGCACAGATTATGAGTACAAATCCTTTCATAACATACTCACACATACATGCATAATTTCATATATCCTTGTTTTCGTAGAGCGGGCTTGTCATGTTGACTTTATGTTCTGTTTCTGTTCTTTATTCATTTTATTTGAATAATTTAAGGAGCACCGAGCGCAGGGCACGTGTATGTGCAAAATTCCAGCAAATAAAGAAGAGACTCCTTAAAATGTCGTCATGTCATTCGGAATTCAAAATTTTTATTATTCAAATGAAGGAGGTATTGCGAAAGTTTATGTAGGACGGTGGAATTAATGTTGAAGTAATTATTATTTCTGTTTCGTGCAACTTTTTTGCCTCAAGTGTGTGGTAAATAATAAAAATTAAAGTGGAGTTAAGCCGGTGGTTAAATAATTGTTACATGTGTGATTTTCGGGAATATTGGATTGCAAAGAAAAATCAAAATGTCCTGGAGAAACAAAAATGAATAACCTTTTCAAATAGATTTTATCTTTATTGTGGACCCTTTTTTGAAGAAAAAAGTTATGGAAATCGATTATTTTCAAATAATATTAAATAAACTCAGATAGACCATGGATATCAGGACAACTTTGCATAAAAATTGAAAATATTGTAAAATATCGAGAAAAGTGATTATTACCTTAATGTACAAAGGGACCAAATCATAATAAATGTGAAATGGAGTATTTTTTGATTGTGACAGAAATATGGTTGGTTTCCACAAGACCAATTTATGAGAATCGAACGAATCGCCAGTATTAACGAATCGTAGAAAGTGAATTTCGTGAAGTCAGAGAATGTCATTCTCTTGGAAAAATTTTTCCCTCACATTTTGCCATCGTGAGCTCAGACAGAAATTTACTGCGTATACAAAATTCATTAATTTTAGACGATTTGTTCCTCGGATATGTTTGCGTCTTCTGGAAGCTGGCTTAGAGACGCTTTCTGCAAAAATAAAAAATCTGGATTTTACAAAAATATAAGTTACGGCCTTTTTATATTAAGCTAATCAACTGCACAAACTTTTCTTCAGCTGCAAATTGTCAATATACCCATCGTTCGTCCATCATAATGTTGTTATGGTTAACACACCAATTTCTGCTCGATCTTGATGCTATTTAAAATATGAGCTTAATTGCCTACTGAGATATTCAAAAAAAGTTTCCAATGAGTTCCCCTCTCCCTGACCAAAAAAAGGATGCTCATGCCCTCGCCTCAATAAAGGTCAACGATTTAGTCTTAGGATAATTAGTTGAACTCATCCTCCCCCCTTCCCAGGGGACTTTAAATGTCATTCCATCAACATCGTCTGACCCACAATCATGATTAATACATTATTAACGCCAACGTCGGGCGACACCTGTCACGTCATGTCTGACCCCCAGTCACGTCAATATCTCTGAGCTTCTCGCTCACTTTGCTCGCTGCCTTTAAAGACACAGCAAAAAGGGGAGAAGCCCCGAAATTATTTGGAAATCTACTTTAAGTTGTGTTCTGGTGAAAAGTCAAATTTTATTTGCTATGACGGCACACTACTATCTACTCTATGTATTCCCTGAATGCCCCAATGTGTCGTCAACTTATTTTTAAAACTTTTGTATTCTTTGCCAGACGCTCGACAACAACAAAAAATGCTGCGAACAGCACAGCAGCAGCAACTACAACAAAGTAATTAACTTTTTAAACAACAATTCATGTAATAATAAGAAATACGAGAGGCTAGGGGATAAGCTACACTGAGGGAATTTTCTGGATAGGAAAAATAATGAACTGCTTCATTGATGCAGTGAAATGCACGAGATAGGAAGTGAACTCGAAAGAAAAATTTCTTCATAATCCTTGAAAGTGAAGAATAACTAAAGTTATTCATTAAACTCATTAAGCAAATTCACATCACTAGTGAAAAATATACAAGCAAGTTATCCCAGAAATATCCAAGAATGAACAAAATAGAGCTGCTCCCATTCAATGATCTATGAGCCATTCATACATATTGGTACCCACTGAAAGGGACCTACAACCTCAAAAATCGGCTCCAAACATCAAAAATGTAATGTGCAATTGTGTGGCAATTATTCACTGAACCAAAATCTCTCAGTGTATAGCGAAGCACTACCTACCAGCATATGGAGAAATGAGTCAGTCGTCGTCGTAATGATGAAACTGTTATCCTGAGCCACTAAAATGATTACACGTCGAATTCGGTGTAATTAAAATTTCTGTTAAAAGATTCTCAGGGTCACCATGTCCTGTCATAGTTATTATGGCAATATTACCTTTGTGTATATTATTGTGTTTACTCGATAATTATGGAAATAAATACCGAAATTGGATTAAGCTGAAATGTCAACCTATAATAAGAAGGCTAGTGAAAGGTCACACGTCTTTCAGGAGATGGCAAAGCAGTTCGAAATTCAATTGGATTGGGTTACAGACAATAGGGATATACCAGGGAACTGCCAAATCAGGAAGGACCATAAAATATTTTAATTTTCAAATAAAATACAATTTACATTTTTATATTTCTTTCAATTCAAATTAATGATATACGCATCTGTGAGTATTGAAATCGGGTGGGACATTTGTATAAGGGCTATATCGAAACATTGACCCATATATTCCACTTCCACAACAGATGTTCACAGGTCAAATATAATATGGTGTGGCTATTCGTATATTACGTTTGCAATATGTGGTTTGTGGAGAGCTAAGATGTAACATTTGCGATGCGACATTTGTATGGAGCTGTATCTAAATCTGAACCGATGTGACCTATTTTCATCAAAGATGCAACGACAATGGTCTCTGTTACTTCTAAATGTTTTGGAAGTTTGTAATGATAATACAAATCCATTTCGACAAACGAAGAAAACTGTTTGATATAAACATATTTCTCTTTGTTCATTTACAGCAATTGATGATATGTTTACCGCAAACGAACTAATTTTTCCCACAAAAGAAACATAAAAACGATGTTCACGTGTCTAAAATTTTATTTCTACGTGTACATATGTAACAAGTATTATTCAAAAGAGAAACAACAAATTCAGTAACTGGGAACTACGTAGGAACACGAAACTCTAAAATACCAATTGTTTGTTTTTTTTTTTATTAAAATTTGTAGATGTTTTTTTTTGCATTTCATCCAGTAACAAAACTATATTTGTTATTCGAATTTATACAGACATATTTAAGATTATAAAATTAAGAAAGAACATCCTGTATAAATTAAAAACCCCATTAGACATCATATTTAGACCCATACTTTGTCAGCAAGCATATCCATGTAAAGGGTGATTTTTTAAAAGCTATAGGGAAGTTTAAAAAAAACACATAAAATTCAGAAAAATGCATGAAATCTTTATTTGAATCGATAGTACGATCCATATAACTTAATGTTTGAAGATTATTTCATGCAAATGTTGACCTTGACTGCGCCTCAAATGGTCCATCCGCTTAGTCCAATTTTGGCATTTCCACGTTTTTGAGTAACAGAGGCCCAATTGCTGCGAACGGCGTGGAATCGATAATTGATGGTCATCATTAACACTGGCCGATACAACTGCGATATTTTCTTCAGTTCGCACTCTACGTAAGCGTGTTGGTGGTATAATGTCCAACAATGTAAATTTGGTGCGAAATTTAGTCACAATAGCCCGAATAGCCGCTTCAGTGGGTCAATTATACTGACCATAAAATGGAAGAAGCGCGCGATGAACTTTCTTAACAGAGCACGCACTTTGATAATAAAATTCAATAATAATAGACCAAACTGAAGATGTTTGACAGTGAAACAAAACAATGAAACTAAACGTGCGTCAGCTGTTTAAACCAGAGTTGCCAAAAAGATAATAGCTACAAAATCACCCTTTATATTTAAGTGGTCATACTGTTCTGTACATATGCTTAAAATTTTTGTCTATATTGCTAAAAATAGCTAATAGCTGTTTACCATCTCAGCAGATACAAATCTGCTGTCTCTTTTTCAGCAGAAAATCTGCTCTTTTAGTAGACTTTCTGCTTTCTTTTACTGCAAATTCATTTGAGTGTACTGATGTCTGTCCGACGAATGTATTAAAATATTTCTCGAAGATCCTGGTAACAAACTGGCTAGACTTTACGAGAAAAATTGAAAATTGACTAAAATAATTAACAGAATTTTTATTTGCATTGGTAGAATACTGTAGTGCAAGCTACATCTCAGCCAATCATTTGATTGGAACTATTGTTATCCCCTTTTTTCATTTTAACCCCAAAAAGTACGAATTTCGAAAAATCTGTTCATTTTAAGTTTCTACGCAATCAGAGGAAAGTATACACCGAAATTTATTATTCAAGATGTAGCCGTTTGGTTGGTACTATTTTTATCCCTCCGTATTCATTGTATCCCTTGAAAGTACGAATTTGAATAAAAACCTATTATTTTTCATGTCTACGTAGTCAAAGGAATGTATACTCCGAATTTCATGACTCTAGCTGCGGTCATTTGATTGCTACTATTTTTATCCCCTTTTTTCATTTTAACCCCAAAAAGTACGAATTTTGAAAAATCCGCGTATTTTACTTGTCTTTGCAATCAGAGGAATGTAGACACCGAATTTCATTATTCTAGGTACAGCCGTTTGTTTGGTACCATTTTTATCCCTCTATTCCCATTTTACCCCTTAAAAGTACGATTTTGAAAAAAATACTTTTATATTATTTATCTACTCAGTTAGGAAAGGAATGTACACACCGAATTTCGTGTTTCTAGCTGTTGTCGTTTAATATGTACCATTTTTATCCCTTATTTGCCCCATTTCACCCCCTAAAAATAAAAATCACTTTATGGTGCACGTTTTTGCTGTAGGGGGAATGCGCATACCAAATATCAAGCAAATATAAACAGACATATTCAAAGAACATGCTTAAATACGCTAAAATATTAGGGATTATTATGGGCATTTTAGTCCTTGTATTTTTAGTCCTTCCTTTGGCCGATTTCGCCGCGTTTCCATCCCAACCGATCTAGCACCTTTCGTTTAGATGCTGGCGTGCTTTCAACAGACGGACGGACGGACATGGCTAGATCGTCTTAGAATTTTATGACGATCATACTTTATATATATAAGGTCTCAGGTCGATATTTCAAGGTGTTACAAACGTAATGACAAAGTTAGTATACCCCCCATCCTTGAGGTGGAGGGTATAATATTTTGTAAAAAATAGTCGAAAAGAAATTCGTAAAAAATAGAAGCCATCATTTAAACTCACACAATCGCTTAAAAATCATCTTAAACACACTACTTTAACATTTCAACAAAATGGATTAATGTAGTCATTTCGAAAATCAAAATAAAAGAATAAAAATTACAAAAACTTAAAAAAACTATAACGCAACACATCAAAATTTTAAAATTAATTGAAATTACATAAGGAGATGATTCTCACAAACGAACGAGAAGCACAACTCACTTGCCGAATTTGCGTTTAAAAAATCGCACCAAGTAATAAAGCACACATGCCTCTTACAAGCATCTCATTGAGTTGCAATGAGCAATACTTCTGCAGTGCCAACGCTCATTTGTTTTAGTTTTTTCGTTTGCATTTTTTATATTATTTTTAATTTCAATTTGAAATGGAAATTGTCAATTAAATTTAATTTTCCACAATATAAAATGGACGTCCTTAACCCTCATCAATTACTAATGACAATTAACCATCATCCTGAATTAATGGATATTATTTAATTTGCACTGGGATATTCTTCAGACTAAAGACCATTTTGCATCTGTTCTTTATAGAATGCAAATTTATTATATTATATTTATTATTATTATATTTATGTCCCAAAAATATTTTTGGGTTCTGCTGAAGACTTCAGCACAACCTATGGTCTTAAACCAAAATAAATGACAAGACATACAACATAACAGACCAACTATACATACAAACAACAACAATACACACGAGGTACAGTGAAGACGGGACACGGGCAAGAGTACTTCACGACGCATTTCAATTCAACTATTTATATTTTCTTACATTTTATATTTTATTAAAAAAAAAAGAAATATTTCTTCTGGCCATTGATTAATCACAACGTCTTAATAAATCACCGGCGTAGCATGTCGACATAATAATCACCATAACTACTTTGTAATTTGAGGCAACATTGTAAGCCTTTAATTTTGAAAAAGTAGGTGAGAACATGTTCCCTTTAGGCCACAGAACGTGGTGTCATTACAATGGTCAAACCCTTCAATCACAACGGCAGACTATGTTGACCAATGTAATAGCAATTACAAAGCAATTAACTTGAGCCGAAACGAAAATAATACAATAAATATTCATTCACAGGAGAATAAATCAAACTACGCGCGTATATATATATAATTTATGAATAATTCAAAAGGAAGTCATAAATCAAAAAGCATTCATCGTTTCGGATAAATGCAAATGATAGTTTACGAGTTTCATGTTCGACAACAAAATAAAGCCATTATGAGCGATTATCGTAATACAAAAAAGGACGCACACTCATACACACATCGAAACTTTATTATTTACATGTATACATATGTTTTGAGTGTCCTGCTGTTCGATGGCAACACTCGCTCTGATTGTGTTCCGTGTCACTCCATTCATTGAAGCAGCAAAAGTTTTAAGACATGACTGATATGGCAACAGGATATTAGGGATACGAAATTTATGTTATTTATTTATTTGTTTTTGTTCTTTTCTTGTTCTCGATGTAATTCAAAAAGAAACTAAAGATATAGAGGATAACTTGAGATTACACACAACACAGCCAACACCAGCCACGCACACATGCAAATGCCAGTGAACAGCATTTGCCACATCCTCGTCACAGCCGGTGGTTCAGTGGAATTGAAACGTGAACAAACTACCAACCATATCACGTTATCCTCCCAAAAAAAAGAAGTACAAAAATAAAAATACAAAAGAAAGGTTACCTAGTGCTCTCACAACGATGCAATTTGCCAAAATGTCCTCCTATTGCAGACTCAGTATATATTCCCAACACATTAGGCTGGGTCACGGAAATAAATTGCAGCGGTCACCCTCAGTCATGAAGATTGTATTGTTTAATGATGATCTGCAAAATATTTCGTCACTGGGTCAAGCCATCTGTGAGCTAAACGCTCCTGAAAACAGCTCTAAAAATCATGTTTTCCCGTGTTCACCACTTCGTGGACTAGGGTATTATAAGTTAGTTTCGCGCCAAATGTTTATAACACCAAAAAATAATTGAGATAGACCCACCTTTAAGTATACGGATCAGCTTGGAATCACCAGCTGAAACGATTTAACGATGTCTGTCTGTCCGTCCGTCTGCTGTACATCTAAGCTTGTTCGCATTCTACAGGTAGCAATTGTGGTCCGATTGTCATGAAATTTGGCACATTTTTCATCGGATCTTGATAAAATTTTCCACACAATGTTACATTTATACTAGAAACACGTATTTTGAAAGCCAGCTATATAGGTCGATGTTTTGGACTAGCCCCCATTCAAATGGGCCCCCAGTTTACACTATTATCGCTTTGGAACCCACATCTTATATTGGATCTTGATAAAAAATTTTCAGATCATGTTATATTTCAATAAAGAATACCTACTTTGAAAGTGATTTATAAAGGCCCACTTTTTATGTAGCGCCCTTACAAGTGGGCCCCCATTTGAATTATTACCTCTCTAAAACCCACCTTTTACATCGGAAGTTTTTTAAATTTTGAAGATTATATTATATTCATATTTCATACTAAGAATACCTACTTTGAAAGTGATCTATAAGGGCCCACTTTTTAATGTAACGCCCTTACAAATGGCCCCCATTTTTATTATTACCCCTCTAGGACCCACAATTTATATCGGAAGTTTATCAAATTTTGCATTTTGTATTATACTTCAACTAAGAAGATATATTATGAAAGTCAAATACCACATCGTGCATTAGATTTCGATATAATTTTGTAGATCGTGTTATATTTCAATAAAGAATACCTACTATGAAAGTGATCTATAAATGACCACTTTTTAATGTAGCGCCCTTACAAGTGGGCCCCCATTTGAATTATTACCTCTATAAAACCCACATTTTACATCGGAAGTTTTTCAAATTTTGCAGATTATATTATATTCATAATTCATACTAACGCCCTTATAAATGGCGTCATTTTAATTTTTACCCCGCAAATTTTACATCGGATTTTTTTTTTTAATTTTGCGGATTATATTATATTTCAACTAAGAATACAAAGTTAAATATATGTGTCCATACTTTGGAATAACCCAAATGGCGCCCCATTCTACTCTAATACAGCTTTAGAAACTAAGTCTTACATCGGATCATGATATATATCAACTATGAATACCTACCGTGAATGAAAAATATATAGACCCATGTTTTGGACCAGCCCCAAGTGTTGTTCCTTTCAAATGTCGGTCCGAATCATCCTATTACTACTGTATAATTTTTATTTGTGCCATGAAATAAATAACATGAATTAATGCCTTTCGAATGACACATAAATGATAAATATCGGAGGAAAAATGACGTCACTGACTCCTTGTTTGTAAAATAATTTAATACAGAATATGGATTTTCAGAGCAATAAAATCAAACTCTTTTTACAAAAATGAGCGCAGCGGCGTCAATTTAATTCCGATGTTCATCATTTAGGCGTCATTCGAAAGTTGTTGACTGTCGCTGTTTATTTTTTATAAAATATTAACACCAACTACGAAAAATATTTCAGTTGTTACTGTGAAAATCAACATAATAATTCGACCGTTAAGACAATAATCAAAATTTTTATTTAAAGTGCTTTCAAGGGTAACACAAAAAAAATTACCCCCGAAAACCCCGATTTTTAGGGTTTTTACGTTTAGGTTATTAGGGTTAGGAACGTAATATTTTGCAAATCCTCATCAAACAATCCAAACTTTATTTTCGTGGGGTGACTTGAACTTTCTTTCCCATTTGTATGGACGGCGACCCAGCCTAATAGACATGGGTGGGTGGACAACAAGATTGGACAACCTTTTTATAACATTCAACAGAACTGGGAAAGTATAGCTATAGCTTTTTTCATATAATTTGCTATCCTATAAAGTCTCTACTCTTAGTCCTTGATATGTACTAAGCCGATTTAGTCATGTCCGGTACTTTACTTCATTATTTTACACAGTGGGGTAAATATAAAAATACGAAAAATAAAAATGTTGTGTCCGAAACCTACTGATTCTTAAGATCAACACAAAAATAAGGATAGTTTTTATTTCTTTTCCGTCTCCTAAATTTTATTTTGTTGATTGCATTGCCACCACTGTACTTCGTATGCACACATTCATATACTGAAATATGTTTTGAAAAAAAAGGACTCTGCTGTTTGCCAGAAGTTACCATTATCTGAAAGTCATTTATGTGTGCGTGCTTTTGTACTCCTTGTTACATTACATTTGTTCATTCTTGTTGATTACAATAATCACATTCATTGTTGGCCTCGTGTGTTCTTTCCTTTCAGAAGTCCTTGTCCATTGTGCCACTCTACCTGCAATGGCTGGGCGGGGGAGGTTGAAGTTGAGCTCTTGGACATAAACATATATATTGGACTATAACTTACAGTTTCTAATACAATTTCCGTTTGTGATTAGACAGAGAGAGAGAGAGCAATAGGAACAGCTTTAGAACTTTTGATCAAACAAAAGGAAACACACAATATGTAGGAGGTCCTGTAGGAAATTATAAAGTACAACAATTTCCAGAAAAAAAAAACAATTATTTACATACAACCATGTACAACCACTTGAATAGTATTACTGGCCGTACATATACCATGTAATTACATGTTATTAATTGAAGTTCAATCAATACTTAGCATACATTAAGGTTTACTGGCAGATATGTGGTGTTTTGGAAAAAAATCCCTTGAAATTGTGAAGCAACGAACAAAGTTCTGAATGTCATGAAATAAATTCTCCGAGGACAGTATAAGGAGAACATAACATTTTATGCATAAAATACAGAAAAATATGTGCTCACACGTGTATTCCTAAAATTATAGTCCAAACATTAAAGGTGCCTTCGACCAAAATTGAAATTTTAATATATTTTTTAGCTTATCGAAAATCATTTTTCCATGCTTTATATAAGGTTACTTTCTATATATGTTTGTGTGCCACAAAATTTGAAATCAATTTTTGAAAGCTTTTTTCTCAACCAATTTTGCTCAAATTTTGCACACTTAATCATTTTCGATGACAATACAAGGAAATGGAAAAATTTGACCAATTGGACAAAGGGGCGTGGCACCTCCCATACGAAGTTAAAACCTATTATTGAATATTGTCAGTTCTATGACACCTAGAGTGCTGAAATTTTGTGTAAGTGCATCTAGCATCAATTCGCATAGTTGTGCCAAAAATGGGCGATATTGGAAAAGTGGGCGTGGCACCTCCCATACGAAGTTAAAACCTATTATTGAATATAGTCAGTTCTATGACACCTAGAGTGCTGAAATTTTGTGTAAGTGCATCTAGCATCAATTCGCATAGTTGTGCCAAAAATGGGCGGTATTGGAAAAGTGGGCGTGGCACCTCCCATACGAAGTTAAAACCTATTATTGAATATAGTCAGTTCTATGACACCTAGAGTGCTGTAATTTTGTGTAAGTGCATCTAGCATCAATTCGCATAGTTGTGCCAAAAATGGGCGGTATTGGAAAAGTGGGCGTGGCACCTCCCATACGAAGTTAAAACCTATTAATGAATATAGTCAGTTCTATGACACCTAGAGTGCTGTAATTTTGTGTAAGTGCATCTAGCATCAATTCGCATAGTTGTGCCAAAAATGGGCGGTATTGGAAAAGTGGGCGTGGCACCTCCCATACGAAGTTAAAACCTATTATTGAATATAGTCAGTTCTATGACACCTAGAGTGCTGTAATTTTGTGTAAGTGCATCTAGCATCAATTCGCATAGTTGTGCCAAAAAGGGGCGGTATTGGAAAAGTGGGCGTGGCACCTCCCATACGAAGTTAAAACCTATTATTGAATATTGTCAGTTCTATGACACCTAGAGTGCTGAAATTTTGTGTAAGTGCATCTAGCATCAATTCGCATAGTTGTGCCAAAAATGGGCGGTATTGGAAAAGTGGGCGTGGCACCTCCCATACGAAGTTAAAACCTATTATTGAATATAGTCAGTTCTATGACACCTAGAGTGCTGTAATTTTGTGTAAGTGCATCTAGCATCAATTCGCATAGTTGTGCCAAAAAGGGGCGGTATTGGAAAAGTGGGCGTGGCACCTCCCATACGAAGTTAAAACCTATTATTGAATATTGTCAGTTCTATGACACCTAGAGTGCTGAAATTTTGTGTAAGTGCATCTAGCATCAATTCGCATAGTTGTGCCAAAAATGGGCGGTATTGGAAAAGTGGGCGTGGCACCTCCCATACGAAGTTAAAACCTATTATTGAATATAGTCAGTTCTATGACACCTAGAGTGCTGTAATTTTGTGTAAGTGCATCTAGCATCAATTCGCATAGTTGTGCCAAAAATGGGCGGTATTGGAAAAGTGGGCGTGGCACCTCCCATACGAAGTTAAAACCTATTATTGAATATAGTCAGTTCTATGACACCTAGAGTGCTGTAATTTTGTGTAAGTGCATCTAGCATCAATGTGCATAGTTGTGCCAAAAATGGGCGGTACTGGAAAAGTGGGCGTGGCACCTCCCATATGAAGTTAAAACCTATTATTGAATATTGTCAGTTCTATGACACCTAGAGTGCTGAAATTTTGTGTAAGTGCATCTATTTTGCAGTAATTTTTCCTTCTACAAAAGATAACTAAAAAAGAATTTCTAGGCCCAATAGAATTCTGCTTGCATAAAGCATGGATTTGAAAAAAATTTTTTTTTTTGATTTACTAGTTTATATCGTTTCGATTTTAGAACACCATCAGAGAATTGATTACAGAAATATTTTTGAAAGATGGTAAAATGTAAATCGTCCAAAGATTATTTGGTTTTATAGAAATGCTCACATTTCTGAACGATTTTTTGCGTCATGTCCATCATTCGTTCCAGAATAGCGAACATTTTTTACCCTCCACCTCCAGGATGGGGGTAAACTAACTATGTTCCGTTTGTAACACCTTGAAATATCGACCTGAGTCCCTATAAAGTATATATGTATATTCTTGATCGTCATAAAATTATAAGACATCTAGCCATGTTCGTTCGTCCGTCTGTTGAAAGCACGCTAGAATCTAAACGAAAGGAGCTAGGATGTCCAAATTGTCCATAAATGCGTCTTATAGTCGTAGATTGGTTGGGATTGAAACGGGGCGAAATCGGCCCAAAGGGAAAAATTTTTCCCTAACAAGGAATAAAAATACCCATAATATTCCCTAATATTTTGGAGTATTTAAGCATGTTTTTGAATATGTCTGTTTATATTTGCTTGGTATGCGCATTCCCCCTTATAGCAAAAACGTGCACCATAAAGTGATTCTTATTTGTAGGGGGTGAAATGGGGCAAAAAAAGGATAAAAACGGTACATATTAAACGGCAACAGCTAGAAACACGAATTTTGATGAGTACATTCCTCTAATTAAGTATATACATAATATAAAAGTATTTTTTCCAAATTCGTACTTTTAAGGGGTAAAATGGGAATAGAGGGATAAAAATGGTATCAACCAAACGGCTGCACCTAGAATAATGAATGTCTGTGCAATCAGAGGAATGTAGGCACCTCTGATTGCATGGACACATAAAATATACGAATTTTTCAAAATTCGTACTTTTTGTGGTTAAAACTATAAAGGGGATAAAAATAGTACCAATCAAATGACCGCAATTAGAGTCATGAAATTCGGAGTATACATTCCTTTGACTACGTGCGCATGGAAAATAAACGGATTTTTCGAAATTAGTACTTTTTGAAGATAAAATGGAAAAAGGGGATAAAAATAGTACCAACCAAATGACCGCAATTAGAGTCATGAAATTCGGAGTATACATTCCTTTGACTACGTAGACATGGAAAATAAAAGGTTTTTTCCAAATTCGTACTTTCAAGGGATACAATGGGTACAGAGGGATAAAAATGGTACCAACCAAATACCTACACCTAGAATAATGAAATTCGATGTATACATTCCTCTGACTGCGTAGACACGGAAAATAAACAAATAAAATAGAAACACAAATTTTGATGTGTACATTCCTCTAATTGAGTAGGTACATAATATAAATGTATTTTTTCCAAATTCGTACTTTTAAGGGGTAAAATGGGAATAGAGGGATAAAAATGGTACCAACCAAACGGCTGTACCTAGAATAATGAAATTCGGTGTATACATTCCTCTGATTGTTAGACACGTAAAATTTACGGATTTTTCAAAATTCGTACTTTTTCGGGTCAAAATGGAAAAAGGGGATAAAAATAGTACCAATCAAATGACCGCAGCTAGAGTCATGAAATTCGCGGTATACATTCCTCTGACTGAGTGACACGAAAATAAACGTTTTTCCAAATTCGTACTTTCAAGGGATACAATGGGAGCAGAGGGATAAAAATGGTACCAACTAAGAGGCTACCGCTAGAATGATGAAGTTTTCGAAAGTCGTACTTTTAAGGAGTAAAATGCAAAAAAGGGGATAAAAATGGTACCAACAAAATGGCCGCAGATACTATCATAGAATTGGGTATATATATTCCTCTGAGGGCATAGGTAAAACATTTTTTTTTCAAATTCGTACTTTATATTGTTGCTTTTACGACAAAAAAATGGTAGAATCATGAAGTTGTCTTATACTTATACGTGAGAGATAAGGTATTTTCAAAATTTATACTTTTGAAATTAAAATAGGATGGAAATACAACCAACCAAAGGACTGCAGCTGAAAATACACACTCTCTCCCACAATATTTAAGGTATTTATGATTGCTGCCTTATATTTACTTTATGAATTAAAGTATTATTTCCATTCTATATATACATAGTATAAAAATATTGGTTGCCTTGGCTTATTAATTAAATTTCTGATTTTCATACATTTGAAATTTGTTGCGGACATTCCTCTTGTAGCTTGGGAGCAACACAAAGAAAATAAACGTTTTAGCGGGTGAAATGGGACAAAAAGGGATAAAATATAGTACCAATGATACGACAACAGCTAGAATCATGAAATTCGGTGTGTATATCCCTCTAATTGCATAAACACGTAAAATAGAGGGATTTTTTAAGGGATATAATTGAAAAAGAGGGATAAAAATGGGACCTTCCAACCGCTGAAGTTGATATCATGAAATATTCGGTGTGTATTCGGTGGTCTAACTATGAAGACTCGAAACAAAAAGGTTTTTTTTCCAAATTTGTACATTTGGGCGGAGAATGGGGCGAATGGGGATATCTTTAAAATTTGTACTTTTCTTATCAAAATAATGCAGTCACTTTGTCTGTATCTGAAAATGCTTCTCTCTAATGGCTACTGACAATCGCCTAATATTTTCGGCATGTTCACTTTCACAATTACAACATTGTATTTATTTATAGTAGTAGATTTTAAACAGTGCGCATAAGTATACATTATAGTTTGAAATAGTAATCAAATATAGTAATGTGCATAAACATATCACAATTTTCGTAATATAGTTCTGTACTTCTATGTCGACATCCTTTAATCTGCTGGTAATACTGTGGAATGCACTCCGTGGTGGAGGGTATATAAGATTCGGCCCGGCCGAACTTAACGCCTTCTTACTTGTTTATATTTAATTTTTGACAATTATTTAATATTCTATAGCCGTGGCGCTCATTCGTTTGGTGAGAATGATTGACATGAAGAGTCCTGGTAGCTTGTTGAAAAATCGCTGCAAAGCCTCCATAGAAATCATGATAGAGGCAGTTTACAGCCAAGTAATAAATGTCACCATGCCATTTGTACATAAATTTGCATTCTATTAAATATAGATGCAAAAAAGTCTGGAGACAGTTCATTACAAGATTTTCTGTAATTTCTACTCTTTCCATTAGCCAAAAAATTAATATATATTTATTTTTGTTATTCTATTGTAAGAAAACCTGAAACGAAGCTAAACCCAGGACTCCCTAATGCTGGTCGGTCAACTTGTTGTTTCGTAATAGCAAAAAATCGTACAGGTATGAACCATTGTAACCCCATCATTTGTGAGGGGAGGGAGCGTAGAATAAAAAGGTCACTGACAACTTTGAAAAACTTTTGTGTTCTTCTCCATCCAACCATTGTCTGCCGACGTACTCTTTTTTGTTATTTCCTTGAAAACTCTTCAAAGTAATGCAACTTCTGTAATACGTTGCCTTAGATATCCTTTTTTGTTGGCGAGTACGTGCCCATGGACGGAAGTGCCATGTCTACCTGAATTCTTGAGAGCGAAATTTGTACGGAGTTGATGTTATTTTTTACACATCATTTTGTGTGTGTGTGACGGTGTTGGTGTCGGTGTTGGTGTCTTAATAACAATAGCAACAGCAACGACATGATAATAATAATCCTGTTGTTAATTTTAATATAAATTAATTTTATGTTAATCTACTATAAAATACTTACAAACAAACACATACAGAAGCGCGTAGACTACCCCAACATACCCACATTTTGCTTCCCTTCTCACCTCACCTCAACGCACACGCACACAAATACCCTTACACCTCGAGACATATAACAATGGCATTGTCTTGTCGCTGTGTAAATATATGTAAATTTATTTGAATCATAAACATTTAACTTTTATTCGCAGTACTTGTGTGCCATAAGTGAATGTGTATGTGTGTGTGTAACCGGAAAGACATACAGCCTCGGTTTATTAATTGAGACAACTTCTTTGAAATTTCCAGTTTCTAATACAAATAATTTTAAGAATGTGCAAGCACTTCGAAGATCCTTTGATCCTTGTACCATCTGATTTATTTTTTTTTTTGTATTCATAGTGCAAACGTAGCATTTTATTAAATAATAATAACGAGCTAATCTGCCACAAATCATGACATTATTTCTTCAATGACCTGATGCTGTCCACATACACTTTATGTGAATGTGTGCAAGTCTTTACATATTCATGTCTCACCTTACGTTCAGTAATTGGAGTTGGTGGGGGCCTTGTATGTTTAAACTGAAACCTTAAGTAAAATACATCCCAAGACAGGACACAAGAAGGAGGTGGAGGAGCAGAAGAAAAGAAACGCTACGTAAAATATCTAATCAAACATTAAAGCCGGCGAAAGACTAAGTACTTTCGTTCGCTGGGAACAATTACAAGTGTTAATAATGCTATGAAAAATCCGCATTACCGCTTGTAATCGTCCCTTTCGCATCCTGCGCTTTTCTTGTGCGCAGTCAATTAAACAGATTATTTGCAGCTTACTGCGAGCTGTTCCTCGTGAAGGGATATTTTCCTGAGCGATTGCACTCATTGCGTCTTTGTTTTGTTCACGTTGACGAGGTGTTGTGACAACGATTAAAAATAATCTCAGATTGTATTTATCATTTGGAATTATTTCATTACACAACGAACGACTGAACTGAAAGCCGTTTGAATTCTCTATTCCGAGAACAAAATATAAGCGGTTTAAACGAAATACCTTTCTTGTGCCACTTATGCCCCAAAAAAAGTATTTATTTTCAATCATTTCAGCACAAATTAGAGAGGATATTCGAAAGGAATATAGTCAATACTGTCTGGGATTTGAGAATTCAAATAAGCCCGAAATGGAATCACCACATTCCTCCCCTCCCCCTTTAATGATGGAATCATGGAAATTTTCATGAATTTTTGTGTTCGAGTAAATATTGAATTTTCAACGGAGCACATATTCCCTGTAGTTACTCTTATTTTTAATATTTCGCGTTCAACTACTTTAGTTGATTAAAATGCTGGAAAAATATTTGGAAAATGTTTGTGCTGCCTTTTCAAGTTTTATATTTGCCATTCATTCACTTGAATGGCATAAACTACGTTAGCTCTCGTCAGTCAGCGAAATGCTGTGGCAACAAATAAAGTCATTCACTACATCAGGTAGTGAAGGAATTAAACGAATTGGTCCGAAAGATGACGAATTTAAACTCAAAGAAAGGCGTTCAAAGAAAGTCGTCCATTGAAAACCCCAAAAAAAAACGAAAAATCGTTCAAAATAAAAATTGGAGTTTAAACACAAAATATCAAACACATGAAAAATCTCCCAACAAAATAAATGAAAATGAAAAAAAAATAAAAATGGGCCAAAACGAAAAATGAAATTACTCCCAAAAATAAATGAAAAATCACCCAAATCAAAAAAAAAAATGCCCAACATATTGGCTCATCTTTCATAAGAAAAATTGCCCTAAAAATTTCAGTAATGAAAAATAGCCCAAAAATATATTATCTGGGGTATGTCTAAATGCGGCCATGCAGACCTCGGCTGGGATTAAACATTTTCTTCTTTGGGGTATGCCCGAGGTCGGCTACGTAAAGTACAGGATTTCTGCGTTACCGGAATTCGGCCAGGCTTAAAGATTTTCTCCTCTGCGTTGCATTTATGAAAACCAGCCCAAAAGGTAATTCTTCATATTTAAATTTATGAAATATCGGCTCTGCGAAAGGTGACCCCAGTGAAAAATGATTCCTAGAAGTTGCATTGATCACAACGATACGAAATTTTGGGGTAAGACTTCATTTTTTCTTGGGGCATTATTGCATTTTTAATTTAAGGCCATATTTCATAAAACATTGGAGTGATTTTTATTTTTTACTAAGATTCTAAAGTAGCTTTGAAGTGCATTTAGTGTAACGCTGAAATTTTTGATTTTTTATTGGCATCCGCTAAGCTTTCAAAGCGTAATGGTGGTATATTCAGTAAAGTGAAGTGCTCGTGAACGGTGGTATATATTAACGTAATAATAGGGTGAGTATTTTTTCGAAAAAATAAATGTTTGCGAGATTATGAGAAATAGCGCGCACGATTTTTTAAATAAAAATCTCCATTCTAATGTATCTCTTTGTTGGCGAAAATTTACCTATTAAATAATTTTTTTAATTGGAATTTTGTAAACTTCGAAATTAATAAATTTATAGAGCTTAACAAATGTTTTAAACAATTAAGAAAGGTCACACGATTATTCCTAATTCTTCGAACTGAAGTTAATATATTTTGTCACGCTGTTTGACGAAATATGAAAAAACGGAAAAAACTCGTAAAATCTTTAATCGTAAAAGTCTGCATATACGTAATATGATAAAATTATAACGGTGCCACTATTTCCCCCATACATAATAAAGGAAACAGCCAAGTATTAGTATAAGTATTTGGGCCATTTTTCATTAATTATTAAAAAATATACAGAAAAATAGTTTCGTGCCATTTTTCATTTTCGGTTTGTGGGTATTCTGCATTCTTGTTAGAGCAATATTTCATATTTAATCGTGGGACAGTATTTCATAATGAAAAGTGACTCCCACGGATTGGGGCCATATTTCATGTGTGCGTTGTGGCAATTTTTCACCCTTTTTTTCAATAATCCACTATAAATGTGGCGACATGTAATATCGACAATGAAATTACCCCCGAAATTAAATGAAAAATTAACCAAATCAAAAATGAAAAATCACCCAAAAAATTAGGCCTTTTTCACATGAAAAATCGCCAAAAATATAACATCCTATTATCATATTTGATTTTTGGCTGCATTTCCATAATGAAAAATCGCCCAAATGACAAATATGAAAAAGTTGCCCAATATTTTTGGATGATTTTTCATCTGAAAAATCGCCCATTTGTGTATAGGATTTTATAGGCGATTTTTCATTGGGAGATTTTTCGAACACCCAGAAGAAATTCACCAAACAACTGCAACTGTGCGGCGACATGAAAAATCGAAAATTAAATTAATCCCAAAAATAAATGAAAAGTCATCCAAATCAAGAATGAAAAATCGCCCAAAAAATTGGATCATCTTCCATAGGAAAAATCGCCCAAAAATATATCATCTGGGATTTGTCCAAATATCACGTAATGGACGTTATTTCATATTTGATTATTGGGTGAATTATCATAATGAAATGACAAATATGAAATATTGCCCAAAAATTATGAAGAAAGATACAATATTTTTGTATGATTTTTCATCTGAAAAATCGCCCATTTTTCATCTGGGATTTTTTGGGCTATTTTTAGTTGGGAAATTTTTCATAGGCAGAGTTTTCGTGCAAGCCAAAGAAATACACCAATCAACTGCAATTATGAAATATTCCCTAATGTACGGTATTTGGTTTTGTGTGATTTTCTAATGAAAAATCCTTATTACCTTAATTTATTCGCAAATCGAGAAGCATAGTTAAACTCAAAAAAGTCCTGGCCAAACTCAGAGTTACGTATACCGAACGTCACACAATGGTTCAGAATAAAAATATATCGGCCAAAATTTAATAACTATTTTTGATTTCTTTAAAACATGAAATTAGTATTATTTTTAAATATTAATATTGAAAATCGGGTTATTGTATTTATTTTAGAAATCAGTCCAAAATTGACTACTTTTCGTCGATTTTGTTTATGTTTAACATATTTGTTCATAAAGCGCCGAAAAAAAATATTGTTTAGTTTTTTTTTACAGTTTTTCGCCTTTTTCAGATTTTGAAAGTTGAAAAAAAACGTAATTTAATTTTTCGATTTTGTCCAACTGCTTCTCTCATATTTTAAGAGATTTTGTTTATTTAGAAATTTGTTTTATTAGAAATTGTGGTTTCTTAGCTTTATTATTGTCCAAACTAAGATTATTTGTAACAAATATTTCAAAAAATAACCTATTTGAAAAAAATATGAATTTGGACCAACATAGGTTTTTTCCTTTGAAGAATAAAATGCATATTTGGAAAGTTTGAAGGGTTCCCCGTTTTCGAATGGTAACTTTTGCCTGCAGGAGATAGTTCCAAAACGAGAATTACTCATTTTTGTTCTCTTTAACTTTTGATAAATACGCAGCTTAAAAGTTTAGCAAATTACATTTATCCTCAAGCTACACTTTATACCAAAAAGGAACCAAACTTTATTCTTATCTTTATTATATTCTTTAATTCTAGGTTTTCTATCTGTTATTTTTAAAATTTTTACAAGTGTTTTAATACTTTTACCTGTTAAACCAATTTTGAATTTTGGGTGGATGGATTTTGATTCTGAACCACTGTACATCGTCCAATTGTAATAGAGAATAAATGTTCTTCTTCAGACAGATAGGATAAATTGAGATTGAAAAAGGTCTGGTCGAATGTTATGAAATTATCCATTCTATGCCGCAAAAAAATAAATAGTTTTGTCCGAGAGGTTAAAATTTTTTTGTGTACATATTCAAATTTATTGTGATTCATGAAATCAACAACAATTTTTTTTCTGAATACATTTTTTACTAAAATTCCAATTATCGTCTAAGGTTCCTTTAATAATTGTACATTTTGGTAATATAGAACCGCTCGCTCCCACTTATATGTTTGTAGCAATTACAACGTAGCAACAATTAAACTATGTTTCAAAACTTCTGCTGTCTGCCTTTTTTCAAAATTTTACGATAGAATGGTTTAATATTAACTACCAAAAAGTCATTTTGGACGCTTTAAATTTTCCCATCACGTGCGGACAATATGTATAAACATGTGCCCATACGTTAGAATAAATTATTTGTTTTTTTGTCATTTTGGGTCGTAGCATATGTTTTTGTATTCCACTTTCAGATATTCCCTTCCTAGGATAATCCCAAACAGCAGAATACAACAAGTGCTTACATTGCCGTCGTCCCCATAGACAAGTTATTCATTTTAGTTTTTAAATTATAAAACCCTTTTCCAGGCATACCATTACCGCATATACCACCATATCATTTCCTGTTCCTGAAGCTAAGTGAAAAGTTGAAAGTAGAAAAAACAAAACAAGAACTCCCTTCTCATCAAACCGCAGACGATAATTAATTCATACATATTAATTGATTTGCTTTCTGCTCATACGAGTATAGTTTTCTTGTTTGCACTCACATGAATTAAGATAATTTGACAAAAGGACTAAATCCGTAAAGTTTATTTATTAATATAATTTAGAAAAATATATATAAAGTGAAAGAAAAAAAAAACATCCACCAAAATTGTTTTTATTACACTTATAGACATGAACTGATTTTTCCCACAGAAAGACAGATATACTAAAAGATAGATAGGACAAACGGCACGTCGCGCCGTCTTGTTGAAAGTAAACGTTGTCCAGATCAATATCATCCAACTCCGACCATAAAAAATCATTAATTATCTCGCGATTACGCAATCCATTCACCGTAACTGTTGATCCAACCTCATTTTCGAAAAAGTAAGGTCCAATGACCCCGCCGGACCATAAACCGCACCAAACAGTCACGTGATGAGGATGGAAAGGTTCCTCAACAATAACTCTTGGGTTTTCCGAGCCCCAGATGTAACAATTTTGCTTGTTGACGTAGCCACCGAGGTGGAAATGGGCCTCATCAGTCAAGATGATTTTTCGATGGAATTCCGGATCATTTTCATTCATGAATTTTAATAATTTCAATGCGTTGTTGAATCGTGTATCGTTCCATTTTTAGTAATAGCGTAGTTTCTACTTGTCAAATGTCAAAGAATAAAAGCTTCAAAAGCGACAGCTACCGAAAAACCCATTATTTATCGTGTACATGCTGTCGTATGATTAACATGAACTTAAAGATAAACAGCCTGGAATAATCATACGCATCCCTGTGAATCAAAAATTTGACTATTAGGGATTTTCCTAATCAAATCAATATTTATTTATAAATTTATTTATTTTGTTGTGTGTGTGTATTGTGTGCCTATGTTGTTTTTAATTTTCTTTTAGTTTTGTTCGGCTGTAGGCTTTATTTGAAAAACAGGTGTTGTTGTTTTTGATAATTTATTTATTTAATCCCAATATTTCGATTGAAATCTTCAATCATCTTCATTTATTTATTTATTTTTTAAAATTTTATTATTTTTATAAAACCTTATCGCTTGAGACCAATAAAAACTTCATCATAATAAATGGGTTATAATAAGTCACACAAGATCGTTAATAGATTTATAGACGGGATACAGCGATAAAATGAAAGCCGGACAGTGGGCATATTATAAGATGTGGGACATCATAGAATTTTAAGGCGATGACACCAATTTTGATTTGATCAATCTTAATGATTAAAATCCTTTACGCAAAACCGCTACGAAGTCGTCACAGGCCAGAAATCATGATAAGGTTGGTGGGCAGCAAAGTAATAAATGTCTAATTTGTAAATAAATGTATATTCTAAAAAGGATGTTCTTCTCGTTGTTGTGAATTTTTTGACGTCGAAAAAGTCGAAGAGGTACTTTTTTGTTTATTTAAAAATTAAGTTAAACTAGCCAATTTTTTAAAGATTTTTTTTAAACCGGTCTAAGTTCCACATGTGTTTGAAAGGACTCACTGAAAACGTACTGATGACGTATTGTGATATTTTGAATTTCCTAATCCATTTTTTAATTTTTGGTCCTAAAGGGATTGTCAGATGCTATAATGATGCCATCCTGAAATTTTGAGAGATGATATAAGGAAAAAGATATTTTAACATTTTGAACACTCTTCTGTGAATTGCCAAATTTGACAGATCATAAAATACAAACTACATTGGGTAGAGTCGAATTATTTTGGAATCACCCAAAATACAAATCAAAAAATCTTGAGTCAGGACAAAATCGAAATTAATTTTTTATATGGATTCTTTAATGACGATTTGCAAAATATTTAGGTCAAGCCGGCTGCCATCTAAACGCTCCTGAAAATATTAATAAAAATAGTAGTTTCTCGCGATTTTTTATGTCGCATTTTTGGTCAACGTATTTTTCTAAATTAATAGACACTTAAATAAAATTGTTTATTCTTGTCTTAGAATTGTCTTTTTGGAATAGAGTAAATAGCTGATGCGAATACCTTTCGAATGATGAACACCGGAAGCAAATTGATCATTTTTATGAAAAGAGATTGCAAATTTTGGTTCTATTTCACAATAATATGTACGTTTCAGTCGGTTAAACAGACTTATATATAAGTCCTCATATATATATATATATATCCTCACTCTTAGAGAGTATCTGCATGGAATTTGTTACTTATATTTTACTTAGGTCCGCATTATTTGTGTGACAACAGTATAGAAGTTATAAAGGATTAAAAAGGTACTACAAGAGACGTGGGAAAAAATATTTTATACATTTAAAGTGATTATAAAACATGTAAAGAGAGGCTGAAGTTGGGTGGGACCCTCCACTTTCGGTCCGAATACAATTCAATTCGGTAAAAAAGTGAAAATGGGAAGGATTTTTGTATGTGTCCTAATCATAGACAGGTTTGACCTGAACCAATTTGCGAAATCGAGAAGAATATGTGTATCGGGACTATATCCAAACACTTTCGCAATAAGTGCTTCCAGTTCAAATATAACGTGTTATGCTAAATTTGAAGAAATTCGGTGGAAAAGGGCAGAAAAAGCCAAGGCGGGAGCGATATATAAATCTGAACCGATCTGACTCATTTTCATCATGGGTGTTTCGAATTGAAAAATAAGATATTTTGCAAAATTTTAAGAAGGTTTGTTAAAATATGTGATTTCTAGAGCAGAAAAAGTCAAATGAGTGGCCGACATTTGAATGGAAGCAATATATATAAATCTGAACCTATGTGACCTTCACCATAGGTGTTCCCAGTTTAAATATAATTGTTAAATTATGTTGTTTCTGGAAAGGAAAAAGTCAAATCGCAACCGAGTTAAATCGATTCAAAAAGTGATTCTAAGTCGATCGGTATAATTAACAATGGGTATATCTCGCTTCCTTTTGGGTGTTAGGGTATGAGGGTATAAATACACTGGAAAAAATCAAATTTATAAGGGTGTTTTCAGGAGCGGCTTGATCTAGTGATGTGATGTTTTGCAAATCATCAATAAACAATCCAATCTTTATTTCCATGGGGTAATTTGAAATTATTTTACTAATTATATGTGCTGCGAATCGGCCATAAGTCGATAAAAACACAATTAAAAACCCCGAAAATAGCTTACGTTTTGCAAATTTTTGAGTATAAAAAATTGTGTTCACTCTTCGAAATACTGGAACTGATTTTGCATTTGCTCCTGGGAATGTCAAAATGATGGGCGTGGTCTGTACGGTATCTTAGAAATATCTGTTCGGCCTTCTGACTGGCTGGTGATATTAATATGAAATTGGCAAAATGATAGACATTTTGATGCGTTACTTTCTTGAATATATTTTAATTTGAAATCTCTACCAAATTTTCGAATTTCGTAAAAAGAGTTAAGCAAAATTTCAACTAAAGTGAGTTTTATATTTTCAGACTAACCTAACTAACATATTAATTTAGGGAAAAATCGATCCTGGGAAATTTTCCAAATTTCTTTTAAAAATAAACATTTTTTCTATTGTAATTTTTTAATTAATGTAAATTTACACACCAATGTAGTGAACTGACCTCCTGAATTAGCGGAAAGTATTACGCGACGCACAATTACTGCTGTCAAAATCAGCATTGAACACTCCAGTGTGACCTACAACGTGGAACGTGTTGCAAAAACTCCCCCGATGGCTTTGTCACATGGTGTTATTTGCATTACAAGCCATTTTTGTGTTCCGACGACCAACACAGGAATTTTTGCATTCCCACTGAAGCATAAATTCCAATTATCCGTACATTTGATCAATTTGCATCTGCACAAAAAGGTCACTTTAATTAAACAAAATATTTGCACAAATAGGTTCAATGGCTGAAAATGACAATTGACCGGTGGCGATGGTGGTGGAGGTGATAGATGAATGAATGGGTGCAAATGCAAAAAAAAAAGAAATATTTGAACATTTGTCTTGCATTGGTTGTGTTTGAAATAAGATTTCCATTTAAAACCGCACCGCAAACATCAAAGTCTTAACGTTGGCACGCACAACGCGTCGTCGACATCTTTAACACGTTCAGCGTCAACCCCACCCAACCGATGACTTTGTGTTCGATTTTTAAATTAAATTTCGTAGAAACTGCATGTTTCTCGGTCACACGGCGACAAACCCAACGACGCAGCACCCCCCTCACCCTCTCCCGCCATAAAAGCCAGCAGCTAGTCAATCAGCACAAGGCAGCTCAGCTTTGCCACCCTTTCCAGCCTCACACAAGGCAGTCAGCCAGCCAGCCAGGCAGATATGAGGAGTTAACCAAGTGCACAAAACGGCCAACTGCAATGGCTGGCTGGAAATTCAATTACGCTGTTTGTTCTTCATCATCAACGACTCACTTTCTCGGTTTCTCGGCATGATGTTGATGAAAACAAATAACTCTTGATCTTATCACATCGACATAATGCATGAGTCTGTACATTAGGGTGTAACGGGAGAAATTGAACAAAGTAATCAATATTACTGGGGCAAACTTTAAATATTCCCAAATACCAAGACTTATTTCAGTTGACAATAATTAGTGCAGAAAACAGGGCGATGTCTATTAATTTTTAATTGTTTATCCCCTAAAAAATGAAATAAAAATATATTTTTTTTATTTTTCCGGATAGTCTGGCTTGAGGTCATGAACAAATCAAAAAACCGATGTTTAGTTTTTTTAATTTATTTATTTAGTTATTCTTTTCCGATATTTCGATCATCCTCATCAAAATACCGCCAAATTTGGAAAAATAAATAAATAATAAAACAGCACCACCAATTTTTGCATGGCCTCAAACTGAATCAATCAATAATAAAACTGATCTTGTTTCTCCTTTGAAAGTAGTGCTGACACTTGCATCCACTTTTTGTGTGCTATGGGAAAGTAAAAATAAAGCTTTACGATTCTTGTCCATGTCTTGAAGGATACTTTACATTTATTAGCCTTCTACGATAAATTGATTCAATACAATTTTGGCAAAAACTCAATACGACCCAATGTACATCATGTGTAAAGTATATATGACGCCGCAAATAACATGTATGCGTGCATGCAGCTATATAAGCATAAAAGTTGCGTCCTTTCTCTCCCTCTCTCTCCCCACATTTCACTCTCTCTTCGTCGCTGCTTTGCGTGAAAGAGTTTTTAATGTAGTCAGCATTTTCACAGAAATTGTTTCCGGTTCTTCCCCATTTTCGCCTCGTCCTTTTTCATTTGGTTAGCTTCATGCCGAGGCAATGCGTCACAAAGTTTAATGTAAAACCTGATTACAGTTATCGTCCGTCTCTTCTCGTAGTTTTTATCATTTATTCAGCAGAAATAAATTAATGACATAAAATGAAATAAGCAACGAACAGATTGAGAGATATCAGTCATTTTTTACAAGTTTACGTTTATTTATATTGTGCAGTGGAGAAATGTTGATATGTTGTTGTTGAATTTAAATATGTTTGTTTAAACAACATTTGTCAGAAATGTAATGAAATATATATTTAATGGTTTAATTTTGATGGTCAGCATGGGGAAACCTTTTGCTACGAGGGCAACATGTACCACATAGACTTATTTGCGATTGACTCAAACTTAAACTAATAAAAATGCCGTCAGTTTGAGAAGGTACAACTAACGAGAAGGTCGTATAAATGGAAGCCCTGATGACATAAATCTTTAAGCCACAATAAGTAATTCCCAATCGATTGACACAATAAATAATATATCTAAATCTGAACCGATTTTGTTCAAATTAAATAGCGTTCCTCCTTATCCCGAAAAACTTCGTTGTGAAAAGTTTCATTTGGTTCTGGCTACAATTGCGATCATATATGTCAAATGAATATATGGACAGACAGACAGACAGACGGACATTGCTAAATCGATTCAAAAAGTGATTCTAAATCGATCGGTATAATTAATTGGGTGTTACAAACAAATGTACAAAGACATAATACTCTCGTGGAGTATATAAAAAGTCGGGCGGGGTCGACTATATGATACCTTCCACTTTCTACCAAATTACAGTTCAATTCGGTGAATTCAGGAAGGATATTTGCATATCCACTCCTTATAAAGTTTTGAAAAAGCGAAACGACTTGTTTGAAACTGTTGTGCATAATATCTCCGAATCTACTGAAACTATTTGGCTCAATATTTTTTAATTATATGTTACAATATTGTCTATCGATGACAAAAGTGGACTGCATTGGAATTTCTTGTCATTTCTGCATCAGAAAATATTTCATTGGGTTCACCCTATCGTATGATTAATATTATCTCAATAATAAGCTATGCAACAATCATACGCTCCCCTGGCGAGCCAATAATGGTAATTATGTTATTTTCGTGAATAAAAACTAACCTCCTGCCGTTTTTATAAAGCCTTTTCGTCGGAGACCAATAAAAACGTCAGCAGATGAAAATGAATATAAATGGGGTCACACGTACATTCTTTTGCAAAGCGATACCAAAAAAAAAATTAATCAAATTAAACCCATCGCTTTATAAAATCACAGGCAGATAAACTCTTTCATTGAAATGAGGTTTTCGCCTTTCCTACTGAATACCAATTTCCAATTGCATGGACACTAGAGTGGATTTTTACACTTTTTCAAAATATTCAATCGGCTCTAGGGTTAAACAAGTAAGGAAAGGCTAAAGTCGGGCGGGGCCGACTATATGATACACTCCACTTTCCAAATACAATTCAATTCGATAAAAAAGAAAAAACGGGAAGAATTTTTGTATGTTTCCTAATCATAGGCTAAGGTCCAATTTGTGAAATCGAGAAGAATATTTGTATTGGGGCTATAACCAAACTTGTAATGAAGTGACTAACTTTCACAATAAGTTCTTCCAGTTCAAGTAGCAAGTCAAGTAACAAATTCGGTGAAAATACGCGTTTTCTGGGGCGAAAAAAGTCAATCCGGGATCGAAATTTGTATGGGAAATTCTGTATGGGAGCTATATATAAATCTGAAGCGATCTAACACATTTTTACCACAGGTGTTTCTAATTGAATTATAAGATCTTTTGCCAATTCTGAAGAAAATCTGTTAAAATATGTGGTATCTAGAGTGAAAAGGGCCAACTCGGGAGCGAAATTCGTATGGGGGCCATATCTAAATCTGAACCGATTTTGTTCAAATTAAATAGCGTTCGTCCTTGTCCCAAAAAACTTCGTTGTGCAATGTTGCGTTTGGTTCTGGCTACAATTGCGACCATACAGGTAGCAAGAATATATGGACGGACGGACGGACGGACATTGGTAAATCGACTCAGAAAGTGATTCTAAGCCGATCGGTATAATTAACAATGGGCCTATCTCGCTTCCTTTTGGGTGTTACAAACAACTGCACAAAGACATAATACTCTCGTGGAGTATAGAAAAAGTCGGGCGGGGTCGAATATATGATACCTTCCACTTTCTACCAAATTATAGTTCGATTCGGTGAATTCAGGTGGGTTCTACATTATGGACCTATGTGACCCACTTTCACAATATATTTCCAGGTGAAATATAACGTATTTTGTCAATTTAGCCTAATACATATAAAAGTATGTGTCCGAGAGAAGTTAAGTTAAATCAGGAAGGACATTTGCATTGGGGGAACACAGTTACCCACTTCCACCATGTATGTCTACGGTGAAATATAATACTTTGTACCAACTTTGTGGTTTTTAGGTTAAGGGGCTATATCAAAACAGGGAACGACATGACCAACTTTTACCTTGGGTGTTTTTAGTTGAAAATGAAATCTATTTTACAAAATTTGAATAAAATTGGTTAAAATATGTGTTTTTTAAAGCGGAAAAAGGCAAATTGCCACCGACATTAGTACCACCACCTATATATAAATCTGAATGAATCTGACACACTTTCACCTTAGACGTTTCTGGTTGCAATATCAAATTTTTTGTGCCAAATTTGAGGAAAATCCTGTAAAATATGTGGGTTTTAAATAGGAAAAGTCACATCAGGAAGAAAATTTGTATGGGTACTAAAGGGTGATTTTTTAGCTAATATCATTTTGGCAACACTTGTTTAAACAGCTGACGCAAATTTCGTGTTTTGTTTCACTGTCAAACATCTTCAGTTTGGTCTATAATTTAACCATGAATCATCTTACAAACGAACAACGCTTGCAAATTATTGAATTTTATTATCAAAATGCGTGCTCTGTTAAGAAAGTTCAAGAAAGCCAAAGATCCACTTTTTACCGAAAAATTGTGTTCAGCGACGAAGCTCATTTTTGGCTCAATGTGTACGTAAATAGGCAGAATTGTCGATTTTGGAGTGAATATCAGCCAGAAGCATTGCAAGAGCTGCCAATGCATCCAGAAAAAGTCACAGTTTGGTGGTGGTGGTATCATTGGACAGTACTTCTTCAAAGATGATGCGAATCGTAACGTAACTGTGAATGGTGAGCGCTACCGTGAGATGATATCCAAATTTTTTTCCCAAAATGCAATAGCTTGCTTGAATGACATGAGGTTTCAACAAGACGGTGCCACATGCCACACAGAACGCGCAACAATGGACTTATTGAGAGGCGAGTTCGGTGAACATTTTATTTCACGTTCGGGACCGGTCAATTGGCCGCCTAGATTGTGCGATTTAACGCCTCATGTCTATACAGAAAAGCCCGCTTCAATTGACGCATTGGAAGACAACATTTTTCAACGCATTAAAGTATTCAGGCGTAGTATGCAAATGGACGTTCAAATCAAAAGCGGCATCGTAGAGTCGTATTTTTTCCAAAATGACGCCGGTCAGGCAGTTACTGTGAATGGTCTTCGCTATCGTGAGATGATAACGAACTTTTGACGGCCCGAATTGGAAGATATGTATGTGGACGATATGTGGTTTCAACTGGACGGTGCAAAGGTCGAGGCCGCCATTTGGTCGATATTTTGTTCCATACTTCCATTCCATTTTACTTCAAATTAAATAGCGACCGTCATTGGCCCGCAAAACTTAATTTTGCCAATTTTCGCAAGGATCGGACAATAATTTCGACCTGTACTTTGATTACAAGAATAGATGGACCACAGACGGACATTGCTAAATCGACACAGAAAATGATTCTAAGCCGGTCTGTATAATAAACGATGGGTCTACCTCGTTTCCTTAGTGAAGGGTATAAATACCCTTCCTTAGTAAAGGGTATAAAAACCCGATTGTCTGTCGGGGAAAATACAACCAAAAAATCCGATTTTTTTGTAGAATCAATTCGATCATGGATTCATTTTATTTTATACACGTGAAGCTAGATGTCATATTTAGGACATATGTGTACTCAGTTTTACTTTTGGTGATCCTTTCTCTTTTCTACAGGACATTTTATTTCCAAAGATATTTATGTTTTAATAATTTATTTTCATACTTTTCCCAGTCATACAAAGGCGATATAGGTGTCAAATGAAAGAGAAGAATATCTGTGAAAAAGACTTTACATTTAGTGCCCCTAGTTGAATTAATTCAGCATTAACAATCATTTCAAATTTCCCACTTAAAAATAAAAATAATTAAAGTCTATCTTTTTAGGAGGCCAAATTTGAAAAACTTGTTAATGCTAATCTTATACAGTTGCATGCATGACATTTGCAATATTTTTAAGAGATATTCTTCTCTTTTAATTCATTTGTATGAGTCACAAAAGTACGAAAATAAATTATTAAAATTCTATATCCCAGCTTTTCTAGATACGGTCTCTAGTTTCATGTGTATATGGTCTTGTTCAGCTCCAATGAAAAATGTTAAAATTGTCACACTGTGTAATATTAATCATACGCCACAGGTGAGGACACAATTTTGTGTTGTGGCAACAAAAATGTCCAAAAACCACATCTAAAATAATAATTTTTATGGGAGTATTTCTCATGGGAAGATGTCTGTCTTATATTCGTCTTTTGAAGACAGGGGCCTTAAGAGTTCTGTTAACATAGAAAGAGGACTGAACAAAGTTTCCACGACTCGTTGAACTACTTTGATTATTTGCTATGTACTCCGCTGAACAGGGTATATAAGATCGGTCTGTCATTTTAGGTAGCTAATTTATTGAGACACTAGAAATAGAATATTTTAAATATCAGTGTTTCCTTTTAACAATATCATACAGGTAAAATTCCAGTGTCCAGTTTGCGGTGTCAGAAAGTAAGTCCAGTGGTACCTCTTTAAAAGAGTGAACTCATGTTTGCCCATGAAATAAAATGTTTCCACGAATTTCACATTAAATTCTACGTGGGTGGTTAAGTTCAAACGCTGTTTAATTGTGACAATATTCAACACAAATCTTAAACCATCATCTCTTGGTTGGTTTAGGATTTTCGTCGATTCCCTGTGCATGTGGCCAAGTATTTCTTTCAACGAAAACCGAAAGAGGAGATGGGGGACTTTTGGCCACACTTTCTGTGGAAATCAACAAATTTGCGCTTAAATTAAATTGACATCAATTTGTTATCCTGTTTAGATTTTCGTTCGTAAACTTTAAGTCAAGCGCTGTACACATTTTGGCTAAATTTAATTTGGGGACTTAACTTAAAATTAGGTCACTTGCAATTGATGTCGTTTACTTACGAGCTGAGCAAATAAAATTAAATCTCCAGAGCAACCAACCAACCATGCAGCATGGCATGACAATTGTATGAGGCAGCACTTTACAGAGCAGAAAACCAAGTGCGTTGAGAAAGCAGCAGCAACTTTACTGCAGTGCAATAAAACACTTGTGCCCAACCCATCATAATAGTTTATTTATAAGCCCGCTTTTCGGCCAGGGGAGTATGTACAGAGGCAACGGGACACCAGTAAGCTGTGACCACACTTTTATGTAAACAAGATCCCTCATCCCAGAGCAAAATGATACTTGCTAAAGGAATACAAGTGGCCAAGGATGCACATTATGTAGCCAAAGAGTCGTGGACATTATGCAAAAGGAAAACATGGATGGACAAGGATGGCAGGCGGACAGTCAGGCCAAAGGACCAACGGTGATAAACAAACAAATGCCTGATTTATAGCCGTAACACTGGATTATTCAAGACCTGACCAACCCTGCAAGACATGAAAATGCGTTTAACTTTGCCAGGGAACGAAACGTTTTAAGGAAGTGCAACTACCACCACCTCCTGAACCAGAAGCATGAACTAGTTTATCGGTAACAAAGCACTTCCACAAAGTGGAAACGTCCGGTGTTTGTTTAAAATAAACACCAGTCCCACCAGTCCCACCAATCCCATTCACTCACCTCATCTCATTTCTCATCTCACACTCAGTCGCCAAGTGAAGTAGTGCTCTGTTGGCTTTGAAGGATTTAAGCAAACATTTTAAAGTGATTGGCCACAAGAAATATTCCAAATGTCACCTAGCCCCCACCCGACCCAGTCAGAGACTAAATTGCCCCAGATTGCTCATAACAAAGCAGAAGTTAAAATAGGAAAAGGGACATGGGAACTCTGGGGCACAGCAACATTTAGCATTTGCGATTACAAATAATTGTTGAAGAGACACTGTTGCTCACTGGGTTCGGAAACAGAAATAAATTATAAATGTTCGAGAGATGCACTCCTTCATTCCTAACATCTCCGTTTACTGTTAATCGCCAACACTTACTCGGAACAAATTTCGTGGAAATTTGTGTTCACAACACATACCTGCATCATCTGAATGAAGTTGGCATTAAAAGCTTCCACTTGCACAATATGCCCAGCCATATTCCACATTTAGCTTTACATGTCGTATGAGTGTATGTGAGCATGTGGTGTGGGGGGAGTGGGGGTCGGGTCGATCGAAGAATGCAGTAATAACCCATGTTGATGTTGATGATAGGGACACATAAATTCCAACTATGTATGTTTAGTAGTATTACTTATGTGTGTGTTGACAAACGAACCCATATGAGGCAAATATGTCTCATAACCATTGTTCATTGTTCACAACCACATTGGAATAGGGGGAGTATGCAAACTTTGAGTGAACAGGATTTTTCTGCCCAGTTTCCTGTAGAAACTAGACATTAGCATAGCATTCTAAATATTTTATGTGGAATTAAAGAATTTTGTAACCCATAATTCCTAAAGCAAGAAAATAAATACCGAAAAAATGATTTTTTAGAAAAAATCAATGCCTTTTCATCATTTCAATCGAGGTATCGTGAAGAAGAAAAAATATTATTAGCAGCTACATAATCTTTGAATCATAATTTTTGAATCGGTGGTTAGCTTTTCTAGAATATCTTTTTTAATTGTGCCAGTTAGATAGATAGATAGGTCTAAGTCACACTTTATCCGTTTTGAGATATGAAATGGTTCATGTTAGAGTCAATTGAAATATATTTTTCCACCGAAACACAATTTTTGTTCTAAGAATATCCTACTCCACATAGATTGCATTCCACAGAATTTTTCGATTTTCGTAGAACTGCAGTAAAATAACAAGAAAATGTTAATTTTCTTAATATAGCCAACCCAAAACAAAAAAATATTGCAAACATTATTTATAAATAAATATAAAATTTGTGTTAATTCAAAGCACGCTTATACTACACCTTTTTCAATTGTAATTCGAAAGACATCACTTGAAATTCAAAAGACACCATTTGAAGTTCAAAAGTTTTCATTTGAAATTCAAAAGTTTTCATTTGAAATTCAAAAATTATTCCATTTGTAATTCAAAAATTATTCCATTTGCAATTCAAAATGGGTAAACAAAATTATTTAAGCAAAATATACATTAGGTTGGGTAGCATTTATTTATTTCTGTAAATTTTAATATTCTTCTGTTTAGAAAACTGATTTACGTACCTCCCACACAAATAATCCAACACTAAGTAAAATGCAAGTCATTATAAATTATATGCAGATGCTCTCTGAGCTGGTGAAGGTTATAAACTATATATGAAATTACCGACATTTTAAATCATTATTATATTATTATATTATATATATATATATTATTATATTATTATTATATATATTATTATTATTTATATATATATATATAAGTATATATATATATATTATATATTTATATATATTATATTATATATTATATTATTATATTAGTTGCTTACCATTTTATTAAATCTGTTTCCAAAACTGAAGAATATCCAAATTTGCAGAAAAAATAAATGCTTCTTCTTAAATAAGTTTGTTTACATTTTTTAATTTCAAATGGAATCTTTTGAATTTCAAATGGAATAATTTTTGAATTTCAAATGAAAACTTTTGAATTTCAAATGGTGTATTTTGAACTACAAATGACGGGTTTTGAATTTCAAATGGTGTCTTTTGAATTACAAATGACGAGTTTTGAATTACAAATGACGAGTTTTGAATTTCAAATGGTGTCTTTTGAATTACAAATGACGAGGTTTGAATTTCAAATGATGAGTTTTGAATTTCAAATGATATTTTTTGAATTTCAAATGGAATTTTTGAATTTCAATTGATATTTTTTGAATATAAAATGGAATTTTTGAATTTCAAATGGAATTTTTAATTTCAAATGGTGTCTTTTGAATTACACTTGAAAATGGTGTATATATATCAAAATTATACTTCAATTCAAAAAGTATATATATAAAGAAAATCTTAAAAACCACAATTGGTTGTATTTCCATCCAATCTTTTTTCCAAATGTACAAATTTGGTTGGTACCATGTTTATCCCTTTTCCCATTCTGATCCCAAAAGTTACGAATTTCCAAAAACCCTTTATTTTACGAAAAGGAATCATGATGCAAGTTTTTGTTGTAGGGGGAATGCGCATACCCAATATAAAATAAGTACAATATTATATATACTTTATAGGGTCTCAGGTCGATATTTTAAGGTGTTACAAACGGAATAACAAAGTCAGTATACCCTCATCCTGGAGGTGCACTATGGTCCCAAATCCATATTTTATGGCAGAAATTTAAAAAAAATCAAATTGGAAATAGTTAAATGTGTATATATTTTCTTAATGGCAACACTCCAAAAACTAGGTGGCAACACTGCAAGCCTGAGAGACATTTAAAGTCTGCCGTTGAAACGAGTGGGATTAATTCGGGTCTAAAACAGTTATACAAAATACTTAAAATTAAGGCGCAAAAAGAAAATAATGAAGTGATTATTGAAATGAAAGGCCGGTGTAAGTAGTTGAAAAATTATATTTAATATTTTGTGATTACTGTTGTATTGTCAGTTTTCTTAAGTGTTTTGTGATTTGTCGTGAACCAAAACTTATATGTAGGACTCAACTTGACTCAAAATGTAAATGTGAAAGTGTTCATCTGAGTGTGTAATTTATGCTAGAATTAATATCTCGTCGGCATTTTTCGGCAAACTCCTACAATTGCCACTTTATTTTAGAACAATTTCGATTAGCCATATTACACATATTTTATCATATCTCTGAATCAGATATGTGTATGAAACCCATCAACATCTCATTTTAAAGGTATTGTATGTACCTTTAAAATGGTATATAAAGTCATTAACTTTTCTGTACATATGTACACATTTTATATTATTTCCTGAAATAATTATTTAAATTGCAGTGTCACGTAAGAATATTTGTATGCTATATTTTGCATTTGTAATAATGTTCAGAAAAATATTGTTCGTCAAAGCGAAATAATTATTTTAAGCATTCATAGAATTTTGTTTTTGGTCACCCTGTACTAATACAGGGTGATAATTATGTTGGTTATATATTGAGTTTATATGGGAGGTGGTAGTGGGCGTGGTTCGATCGGCCCAATTTTATTTTTTATTTTTTAAGTATGTTATGTCTAGCAAGTGTGCAAAATTACCAGGGTATAAGAATGGAAACTTAGTAGTTTTATCTTATTGTGAATTATCAAAAATTACAAAAAATGCACTACAATATTTCGAAATTATAATGGAAATGAAACTTATGTTAAGAGAAGCTAAACACGCTAAAAATCATTCACTTTCTTTTTATACCTCAACTGGTGAGCATCTCACTAAAATAACACCACTTGAATTTGAATTGATTTTTGGGTAACCTCCTTGGCACATACATATATTCAACTCAGACTTGGATTCACCTCATACTATTACACAACCATCACGATTTATTGGAAATTCTGTCGATTCTGTCAACACACAATCCTTCAATTTATTCAGAATTATTTCCATAATGAATTGATTTCTAACTTCTGTACAATGTTGCGTATGAGTGTTTTCTTTATGTCATAAAAGATAAAATAAAGCATACGCCACCGGTAAATGTTACAGTTTTCACCAATCGTTACAAGAACAAAAATAATGAAGTCTTTCGCATTTTGCAGGTGTTTTTGAATATAACACCTTTTTTGTTTATGTTATAACCATAAATAAGTTCACGCATTTTTATTATGAATACACAACGATATTCAAAACGATGCCTTAAGGCACTACTTGATGCTCCCCGCCGTAAGAGCGGCCACTTAAATCAACACAACATTAGGCGTGTTATGCAAAAATATTGTTTTTTATTTTATATTATCTACGAACGGTTTAAAATTAGATCAAATGATTCTAATTTCATAGCGCCTTTAGAGCTTATAACTGGCACAAGTTATGAAATAAAAATGGAATTATTACCACATAAAACTTGGAGAACTTGGGAATTAGAATCCACGAACAATAAATTTCAATTCTACCTTATGCAACATCTGTTGGTACACAAAGATATCACTGACACAATTTATTAATACTTGTGTTAATCACACGAAAGAATAAATATATTTTTGAGCATTTCTCGAAAATATGGCGACTTTCGCATAAAGTTCGCCATGTGTTTGGAGAATAAAATGTCTTAAGCACAATTTTAATTTGCTAAGTAAACAAGCAATACTGTACCAGACATGATCGTGGAAAATCCAGCGTATTCTCAAAGGATGATACATCGTCAGGAACGGTGGCATTATTGGCCCATTTTTCATTGAAAATGCTGCTGGACTTTTGATCTGGTAAACACTGGTCGATGGTCACTGGTCATGCGTTCAAGCATTCTTAAATGTTTAAATAATCGGTATAACCAATTTTAAGTTAGCATATTTCGCATGGCGACATCCATATTTTATGCAAATGTGGATTAAAATGGAATTTGCATAAAAATCCGCTACCTAGTTATTAACGATTAAATCTGGCAATTAGTCCAATATTTAATAATTTTCTTATTTTTATATCCTCCACCTCTAGGAAGGACTTTTGAGTTTGTCATACCGTTTGTAACTCCTTGAGATATCGACCTGAGACCCTATAAAGTATATATATTATTGATCGTCACAAAATTCTATGACGGTGTATTCATGCCCGTCCGTCCGCTAGCATCTAAAGGAAAGAAGCTAGGACGTCCAACTTTTCCATTAATGCGTCTTATATTCGTAGCTCGGTTGGGAATGCAACTGCGCGAATCGGTCCAAAGGGAAATTTTTTTCCTCATCCCTAATATTTTAGAGTAGTATTGGGTATGCACATTACCCCTATAACAAAAACGTGAAACATAAGTTGACTTTTACTCATAGGGGGTGAAATTTAAATAATTATTTCAGGAAATAATACAAAATGTCTACATGTGTACAGAAAAGTGAATGACGTTATATACCATTTTAAAGCTACTTACAATCCCTTTAAAATGAGATGTTGATGGGTTTCATACACAAATCTGATTCAGAGATATGATCAAATATGTGTACTATGGCTAATCGAAATTGTTCTAAAATAAATTGTAGGAGTTTGCCGAAAAATGCTGATGAGATATTAATTCTACCATAAACTTCACACTGAGACGAACACTTGCATTTATACTTTGAGTCAAGTTGAGTCCTACATATAACTTTTGGTCCACGACAGTTATAGGTTATGCTCACTACGAATCACAAAATTACAACACTTGAGAAAACTGACAAGACTGCAGTAATAACAAAATGTTAAATATAATTTTTCAACTACTTACGCCGGCCTTCAATTTCAATAATATAGTCACTTCATTATTTTCTTTTTACGCCGTAATTTTAAGTATGTTGTATAACTCCTTTAGACCCGAATTAATACCACTTGTTTCAACGGCAAACTTTAAATGCCTCTCAGGCTTGCAGTGTTGCCACCTAGTTTTCTCCAATACATTTTCTTGATAGCTTGGAGTGTTAGCATTAAGAAAATATATACACATTTAACAATTTCCAATTTAAATTTTTTAAATTTCTGCCAAAAAATATGGATTTGAGACCATAGTGCAGGGAGATCATACTCCTCTAGATTATTTTTGATGGAACCATTTATTTTTATTTTTCTAAATTCCAATTTTCATCGAAGCTTGCTTTATTTATAAATTTGATTCAAGTAGACATTGTTTTCTTCGGTAGAAAGCCAGATATTAGAATAGTAAACAAGTAAAATCGGTGTTAAGTTCGGTCGGGCCGAACTTTATAAACCTACACCATGGATTGCATTTCACAGAGGTTGTCGGTTTACGTAGAAGTGTAGTAATATGACAGGAAAATATAAATTTTTTAATATAGGCAAACCAAAACAAATACAAATATTAAAAAAATAATTTTATAAATAAATATAATATTTTAATTATATCAAACCATTATTTATTTGAAATCAAAAAATAAATATTCTTATTTTATATTTTCAAAAAGGCTTAAATACCATAAATATCGGTAGAAAGTGGGTGCAACAGTTGGTTGTATTTCAATTCTATTTTAATTCCAAAATTACAAATTTTGAAAATCCATTATCAGACGTACATAGTGCAAAATAACCTAACTTCATGATTCAACCAATTTTTGTCGTAAAAGAAAAATTACGAATTTGGAAAAAATCTTTTTATTTTGCGTGTTTATGCAGCCAGAGTAATGTATACACCGAATTCCATGATTCCAGCTGCTCCCATTTGGTTGGTATCATTTTTACCCCGAATTGCATGACTCTTGTTGCGTTCATTTGGTTGGTACTATTTGTATCCCCTTTTTCCATTTTAACCCCAAAAAGAACGAATTTCGAAAAATTCGTCTATTTTCCGTGTCTACGCAGTCAGAGGAATGTATACTCCGAATTTCATGACTCTAGTTGCTGTCATTTGATTGGTATTATTTGTATCCCCTTTTTTCATTTTAACCCCATAAAGTACCAAGTTCGAAATTTTTTTATTTTAAGTGTCTACGCAATCAGGGGAATGTATACAACGAATTTCATTATTCCAGGTGTAGCCGTTTAGTTGGTACAATTTTTATCCCTCCGTACCCATTGAATCCCTTGAAAGTACGAATTTGAAAAAAAAACTTTTATTTTTCATGTCTACGTAGTCAAAGGAATTTCATGACACTAGCAGCGGCCATTTGGTTGGTACTATTTTTATCCCCTTTTCTATTTTGACCTCAAAAAGTACGAATTTCGAAATATCCGTTTATTTTCCGTATCTACACAGTCAGAGGAATGTATACTCCGAATTTTATGACTTTAGCTACGGTCATTTGATTGGTACTATTTTTATCCCCTTTTTTCATTTTACCCCTTAAAAGCACGAATTTATATTATGTATCTACTCAACTAGAGGAATGTACACACCGAATTTCGTGTTTCTAGCTGTTGTCGTTTAATATGTACCATTTTTATCCCTTTTTTGCCCCATTTCACGCCCTACAAATAAGAAACACTTTATGGTGCACGTTTTTGCTATAAGGGGAATGCGCATACCAAATATCAAGCAAATATCAACAGACATATTCAAAAAACATGCTTAAACATGGTAAAATATTAGGGATTATTATGGGTATTTTTAGTCCTTGTGAGGGAAAAATTTTTCCCTTTGGGCCGATTTCGCCCCGTTTCAATCCCAATTAAGCTACGACTATAAGACGCATTTATGGAAAATTTGAACGTTCTAGCTCCTTTCGTTTAGATGCTAGCATGCTTTCAACAGACGGACGGACGGACATGGCTAGATCGCCTTAGAATTTTATGACGATCAAGAATATATATACTTTATAGGGTCTCAGGTCGATATTTCAAGGTGTTACAAACGGAATGACAAAGTTAGTATACCCCCATCCTGGAGGTGGAGGGTATAAAAATAAAAAATCTAAGTCTCTGACACAAGTTTTATTGCATAGTGTTATTTTTCATACAATCGAAATTGTATGATTTTATCAATTTTAAAATAGTTTCAAAAAAATATAATAACATTTTTCACCGAAATTGAAAAATCTTCAAAATAATTCCTTGAAATAATCAAGAAGGTAGAAGATAGAAGAAAGTGATTCTCATCCATGTATTTAATGTGTTTTTTTTTTCAGACCTCCCTCGAATGAGTACTTATGTCTGCTTATGCTTATGTGTGCTGCTGTATCGCTGGGGTTGTATGAAATATCATCATAAACGAATGCATCATAAAGTGTGCATGTGTTACATACAACCATCCGTTGCTTATTTAACTCATACACTCACCAGCCATTGAAGGCAACCTCACAAGAACACAAATACACAGACATAAAAGCATTTCAACAGATTTATGCATTGCCTGTGCACACACACACACGCACACAGAGCAAAGTATTCATATCGTGTGCTCTGCCTTATTGTCGTTTCGTTTCCTTTCGTTGCAGCTGCTGCCGGTGCCGCTGCAGTTGTTGTGGAGTTCATTTCATGTCGTAAGTATTTTTTTTACTGACACCACTACAGTTTAACTTTACTTGGGGGTATGTGTGCGTGGGAGTGTGTGCCAGTGCATGTGAGTGATAAAAATTTTAAAATATCACATTTCTTTCACTTTTTTTATTTCTCCTCCACCTCCTTCTTCTTTCACTTTTCTCTCGACCACCTACCAACATTGTGCACAAATAGAAAAACGAGTGAGCAAATGTGTGTGTGTGTAGACGACAATCAATGTTGGAGACGATGAACGACGTCTGCTTTAGTGTTGTTACTTTTTGGCATCTCCATTGCATAAAACATGCTGCTTGAAAGTCAGCTTGTTTTCCTTCTGGTCGTATGACTTTCTATTTTCTGCTTCCTCTTCTTCTTTTTCTTCGTGTGTTCTTGCTTTTGTTGCCGACATTGTTTAGTTGCTTCGCCGAGGAAAGAAAGGAAAATTGTGTTTTTGTGATTTTGCTGGTAATTGCCACTTGATGCCTCAAGAGCTGTTTCATCAGTTATTCAGTGATTTCAGTGAACATCAGCCAACATGCAACACAGAAGCGACTTTCGAAACGGAGGTATGCGACAAATTGGTGGAAGACAAATTGAAAAAGGAAGCACTGTTAACGGACGGGTTGCAAATAATGGATATGGAGAGATGCTTACTGTAATAAAAACAACAAGTAAGGAAAAGTCCAACATCACTCTTTATTGAAAAAATTGGCTTTGAACACTAAATCAGGCGGAATTGTGTGTAATGGAGTTATATTAAGGCGACCTTATTGACTAATGGTCCTATGTGGGCCCGGAAACGACTAATTTTTCATATCTGGCAATACTACTATCAATTGTGCTCTGTTTGGTTAGCCAGTTGCAGAAATTAAAGCCATCATATTTTGCAAACGGCCAGTTAAAGGGCGTAAAATCAACTGGAAGTCAATCCATTCTTATATCGTAATATTCTCTTCAGAGATGAGGCTCATTTCTAGCTCAATGGACATGCCAATTGCAGTAAAGAGGAACCACTAGAAATGCAGTAGTCAATGTTACATCTACAAAAATTAACTGTTTGTTGTGCTTTGTGGTCGGTATAATCCGGTTGGTCTTTACTTCTTGAAAAATGTGAGTGACCAGTGCTATAGAGCCATGATTGCCGAATATTTCGTGTCTCAGTCGAATGGAATTTTGACTGAAGTTATGTTTTTCGTTCGAATAGGACGGCGCCACAGAACTATTTGATGGACACGTTATTTCTCGAAATGGGACATTCAATTGGGCATATCAAAAAAAATGAAAAAAAAAACTATATTTGCAGTTTTTGCATTTTTCCAAAAAGTAGCCTAATTCCCAAAATGGGGAAAATGTGTTCCAAAATTTGAGATTTTTAATAGAATTAGTTGCCATGTCTTTATTTACCGTTCTTTCGGATTTGAAGGATTTTAGGTATTTTTGTTGAATCTGGAATTTGTAAAATATTGAGAAATGTGAACTAGCATGAGTAAAAACATGTATTTTTGTAAAAAAAAAACGTTTTAGAGAAAAATGCAATAACTCAGTCTATTACCAACGGATTGTAAACAACAAGGTGGCATTTGTAGAAATCCACTCTATACTTGTAGAAATCCAATATGTTATAAAGGGTGATTTTTTAAAAGCTATAGGAAAGTTTTTCAAAAAAAAACACATAAAATTCAGAAAAATGCATGCAAATGAAAATCTTTATTTGAATCGATAGTACAGTCCATATAATTTAATGTTTGAAGATTATTTCATGCAAATGTTGACCTTGACTGCGCCCCAAATGGTCCATCCGCTTAGTCCAATTTTGCATTTCCACGTTTTTGAGTAACAGAGGCCCAATTGCTGCGAACGGCGACGAATCGAAAATTGGTGGTCATCATTAACACTGGCCGATACAGCTGCGATATTTTCTTCAGTTCGCACTCTACGTAAGCGTGTTGGTGGTTTAATGTCCAACAATGTAAATTTGGTGCGAAATTTAGTCACAATAGCCCGAATAGCCGCTTCAGTGGATCGATTAAACAGACCATAAAATGGAGGCGAAGCGACTCTAGACATTTACACAACCATTTACAAACCACAAACCGTTGGGCAGACTTTGGATCCATGCAAATCCCTCTCGGTCCCAATTATGTGGATTTCCTTGCAAACTTTGATTTCAAAGTAGCTTTTATGACGACGAAGTCGAATGTAAGCTCCGAATTCTCCTCGAGAGCTCTGAAGGAAGGGGCTGAGAGCCGAATCTAGGGTGAATGATTACGAATTTATTATTCATCAAATAAATCATTACAAACTGCCAACGAGTGACGAAAGAATTGCATCTGAAAGTCGAAAGGACGAGAAATTAGGGGCAATTTAGAAACTAACTAAAGATTGACTGGTGGTTGCTTGACTTTCGAGCATAGAGGAGACGTTCCTGAGAGTCTGCACGGCAAAATTATTCATAAAATTTGTCAAATTTTAATTGGCACAAATACATTTTTGTCGAAACCGTAATAAAGCTGAGAAACCGTAATTTATAATAAAACAAATTCGAGTAAAATGTGTTAGAAACTGTTCCACGATTTCGGAAATAGAAATTATTTTTTTTTTCAATTAAATTGGTTTCAAAAGTTGAAATAAATTAAAAATGTTTTCTACGCATTATGTACAAATACGTAAAAGAATATTAAAAATCATAAAAGCAAAAGATAAAAATTTTAATTTTCTTTAAAGTCGATAAATACGAAAAGTATTCAACTTTGGTCCAATTTCTAAAATACATCCAATTGCCCGATTTTAAATGTTAATTTGTCAAAATAATTATGGGTCCTTGTCTAATTTCATTTTTTTTTCAATTTTACAGAACTCAAAACTTTGTAACAAGAAAAAGTTATTATATTTTGGACGATGGATTTTGACTGTGAACCACTGTGCCTCGGTGAAGCAAATTTTCAAATGTTTAGTGCCTTACTTGGGCTACAATAGGCCTTTTCACGATATATGATATTTTTTCTCAGGTTTGCAAATAGTGGCCTACCCTATTCGCCGTAATTAATTTTTGGAAATTTGAATGTCCATCTTAACCGTTTTGTATAAACCTAAGAAATAATGATCATATGGGCATCTCCCAAAAAAGGACTACCAAAAAATAAAATCAGACCACACTAATAGCTTTTAACTTTATTTTTCTCTTATTTCGACAATTTTTTTATTATGAAACTTTCTTTTTCTTTTATTTTTATTAAAAGTTGAAGTGTTATAACGAAAATTACTATTTTTTTGTACTACGCGTGAAAATATTTGTAGCGTCCGTTTTGTCACGTCCATATTTCTGTTGAACCTAATTAAAACAAGTAAGGAAGGTTAAAGTCGGGCGTGGCCGACTAAATTATACCCTACACCTAGTCATTATAGCCTGTGGTGTAGGGTATAAAAACGTCGTTACATTTAAACCGGGTGATAGACAATACAGCTATAAGAGAAGAATGTACTACAAATTGTATACTTCTATCTGCATTTGTAAATCTGAACCGATTTGACCCATTTTTAACATAGGTTTTCTAGCTGATATATAAAACGCTTTCCCAAATTTGATGGAAATCTGTTAAATATGTGCTCTCTAGAGCGGAAAGAATTAAATCGAGGGAGTCATTTATATGGGAGCTATATATAAATATGAACCGATGTGACCCACTTTCGCCATGGATGTTTCTATTTCAAATATTAGCTGATGTGCCGACGTAGAAGAAAATCTTTTAAAATATGTTATTTCTAGGGCGGAAATAATCAGTTCGTTGGCGAAATTTGTATTGAAGCTATATATATATCTGAACCAATCTGGACCATTTTTACCAGAGCTGTTTCTAGTTGAAATATAAGTTGTTTTGCCAAATTTGAAGAAAATCTGATAAAATATGTGGTTTCTAGAGCGGAAGGAATTAAATCGGAGGAGACATTTGTATGGGAGCTATATATAAATCTGAACCGCTCTGGCCTATTTTTACCCGAGCTGTTTCTAGTTAATATATATGACGTTTTGTTCAAATATGCTATTTCTAGAGCGGAAATAATCATTTGATACCAGATTGATACTAGATTATATTTCAATTAAAGTACAGAGATGTTAGCAATTATATGAAGATACAGCGTAATATAAGGAAATACGACCCAATGTGTGATGAGTAAATGATGAATTTATATACTCGAATTCTAAGCCATTTCCCTCACACCCTGCACTCATTTATAAGGTTTTGGTCATTCTATCAAAATGTTGGCTATTTGAACGAATACATTAGGGCTTTCCTGAAATTAAAGTGGTTAAATGTAATGTAAGTGCAACAGACAAGCAGTCAGGCTGCTAGGGAATTCTTAAGGGCTAATAGATGAACGGAGTCTACTGTAGTCATTGAAGCCATAGGAAGAAGTTTTTGTCATCATCTCTCTCCATACCTCTCTCTTACCCTCCTGCAGTTGTCCCAATTAAAGGCCTACAAAAAGTTCATTTCGTTACAATCTAAGAAGGCCGAAAACTTTCCTTTTCACATAAAATATGTCTAAAACTATTTGGAAATGTGTCTGTAACCAATAAACACATGTATACATATAGACTTGCCGATGATGACGATGCCTACAGGCGGCATATGTGTCTATGTAGGTATAGCTACACAAACATTTACACAATATACGTGCATATGGATATATACATACCTACTAAGTATGTCTACATTCTATTTATATATTTATATGTACATGGGCCACCACATGGAGACATTAAATGGTTCCATGGCAATGTATGACTTCACTGTGTATGTGTGTGTGTGACACACAATCACTTTCAACCTTGACCGCGACCCAACTCCTTCCCCTGAAACCCCAACACTTGCTCACGCACTCTATGCTGCACTGACACTGTGACTCACTCACACACTCACTCTCGCACAAAGTTTCAGTTAAAGCCTTATTGGGGATTTTTATTTCGGCGGCAAGGACACGTTCAGCAACACAGGCTCACATCTATGAGTTCCATTACTAAACAAAATCCTTTGCTTGTGTGTGTGTGAGTACGACTGCACGATGTATAATCACACAATGAAAATAATGGAAAGGCAAGGCAAAGCAACGAAATAATAATTATTGAATATTGAATGAAATGACAAAGTGTGGTAGAGGACTTTGTGTGTTTGGGTGGAGAGTGGAAAACCTCCCCCCACTCTACGGTACTAAAAGCAACAGCCAAACACCGGCCGATCAAATGTTTGGCGATTAATGAAATTAAATATGAAAAATACAAGAACACCAAAACGAAACGAAATCGAAAAATAATGAGTGTGAAACGTACATATTAATATACAGCATCAGGGCAGTGAATCAATGTTGCTGAACCCAATTCCATTTTCAACCAAAGAAAATCACGGATCCAACAGGAATTTCCAACTGTATGGAAGGGGAACGAGAACAATTTTTGGAAAGTCAGTAGAAAGGACGAAACATTTTTGGAAAAAAATTATTTTTTTGAAGAAGGAAGAAAAAAGGACGACAAATTTCTGAATAAAAAATATTTTTTTTGGGTACCTTTTTAATAAAATAGTTTTTTATTCCATCTTTTCTTAGTTTTTTATAATAATTTTTTAAATTAATATTATTTAAGGAAGAAAAAATGACGACAAATTTTTGAATAATTTTTTTAATACTTTTTTAATAAAATTGTTTTTTATTCCATCTTTTATTTTCATTATTTTTGTAAATAATTTTAAAATTAATATTAATTAAAGGAAGAGAAAAGGACAACAAATTTTTGAATAAAAAATATTTATTTGGATACTTTTTTTAAAAAAATTGTTTTTTTTTCCATCTTTTCCTTTCATAATTTTTTCAAATAATTTTTTAAATTAATATTAATTTAAGGAAGAAAAAAGGACGACAATTTTTTGAATAAAAATATTTTTTATACTTTTTTAATAAAATTGTTTTTTTATTCCTTCTTTTCTTTTGATAGTTTTTCAAATAATTTTTTAAATTAAATTAATTTCAGGAAGAAAAAAGGACGACAAATTGTTGAATAAAAGTTTTTTTTGATACTTTTTTAATAAAATTGTTTTTTTTTTATTCAATGTTTTATTTTCATAATTTTTGAAATTAATATTAATTTAAGGAAGAAAAAAGGACGACACATTTTTGAATAAAAAATATATTTTTTGGATACTTTTTAATAAAATTGTTTTTTTTTCTTCTTTTCTTTTCATAGTTTTTAAATTAAATTAATTTAAGGAAGAAAAAAGAGAGACATATTTTTGAATAAAAAATATATTTTTTGGATACTTTTTTAATAAAATTGTGTTTTTATTCCTTCTTTTCTTTTCATAGTTTTTCAAATATTTTTTTAAATTAAATTAATTTCAGGAAGAAAAAAGGACGACAAATTTTTGAATAAAAGTATTTTTTGTTTTTGGATACTTTTTTAATAAAATTGTTTTTTTATTCCATGTTTTATTTTCATAATTTTTGAAATTAATATTAATTTAAGGAAGAAAAAGGGACGATACATTTTTGAATAAAAAATATATTTTTTTCATACTTTTTTAATAAAATTGTTTTTTATTCCATCTTTTCTTTTCATAGTTTTTTCAAATAATTTTTTAAATTAATATTAATTTAAGGAAGAAAAAAGGACGACAATTTTCTTAATAAAAAATATTTTTTTGGATACTTTTTTTCAAATAGTTTTTTAAATTAATATCAATTTATGGAAGAAAAAAGAACGACAAATTTTGGAATAAAAAATATTTATTTTGGATACAATTTTGTAATAATTTTTTTTAAGGAATAAAAAAAATAATTTTAATAAATTCTAAATATTTTTTTTAATTAATTTCAAATAACACCCATCGATCCTAAATCACTGACCTGAGGCTGTGCATGCTAAAGTTGGAGAAAAGGTGTTGCTTCGACGGCTGTTGTGGCCTGGAGTGATTATTTCTCGTTTATAAATAAACAGCGATGACGTAAAATGACAAAATCATTAACGAAACGAAAAATGTTTTGCTACACACACACACATTCACGCCCGTGTAAAAGCCTAAATACCAAAACACTTTACATTTGCAAATGCTCACTCATATATATATATATACACACCAAACACACAATACAACAGCTTGCTGATTATCAGAGCCCACCAAGTTGTCAGGAAAGTGTTGGTGTGCGTGTGCACGAATATCCTTCCTAACAAGCCACAGGTGTAGGAAATGCTTATGGATATCATTTTGCCAAACAAGGGGATGGTTGCGAGAATGAATGAATGGATGGGCTGTTATTATTCTGATAATTACATGTAATTATATAAAACTAAATGCCGTTAAATTAGAATTAGAATTCTAGCCAAATTACAATGCGAAGAAGATACTTTATCACGTTTGAAAATGACAAACATCAGGATCATCCGTTACAAGGATAATGGAGAACACAAATGTCTTGGTCACTTTTTTAACTTCGTAATTTGATTTGGGTTGTTGGAAATAATTTGTTAGTACTTGGACCTGCAAAGTTTTCAGCATAAATGATATGATGGATATCTCTGTAATTTTTTTTTGTCGAAAAAGGTTTTTCAGAACCAGAATTTTCAAACATAACACTTTCGAGATATCACCACAAACTTCAGTCAAGACAATTTAAAGACAAAAAACTGAAAAATTAAATCAAAAAAATATGATTCTAAGTGCTGCATTCCTATCTCAAAGTAAAATAAGGTTTTCAAAAATAGTTGTTTTTGTTTCATTTCAACAGTACACATTAAGACACACATCACCTTATATGTCAATAGTAGTGGCAACTTGTATGAAGAAAACAATTATTTCTTGAGGAAAATGAGTGAGTTTATTAATTGTAATCATAATTTAAATTCACAGAAAAATTTCTTCGCAGCATGTACCTTTTCATTTCATAAGGTTACTCGTCTTTTTATTGTAAAGGAAGGGCCATGGAAATATTAAATTTTAACTACCGATTTCATTGACTATGAAAGGTAGAATAACATGCATTTTTATTTTCAGGTTTACGTTTTACATTTGCAACATGGGACGCTGAAACAAAATGGGGAAATATTAAAAATCTTAACGTCTTTATGGTGAAATTTTTCGAGAAGAGATCGGCCTTCTGTTCAGCCTTCATGAAGCTCATTTTTATCTCGGTGGCTATGCCAATAAGCAAAATTGCCGCCTATGGGATTCAGAGAACCCATACGTGACTATTAAGAGGCAATAGATCCACAAGGAGTCGCTGTTCTTGGCACTGAAAAATTGGGTTGATCGGATGAGGTACTGCCGAGTCAGTCGTGGTAATCATATGAATGGTATTGCGTTCCATTATTAAATGACAAACCTTCCAATAAAACAACAAAAATCAAAAAAATAATCAGTATTTTTTTATAGACGATTCTAATTTAAAATTTTACACTTCCATATTTAATTGAAAAAGGTTGTTCAACTTTTTATTGTAGGGATATCCAAAATTCTCATATGTTTTGCTTTTTAAAAAACCATTAACCTATATGTAAAGTTGAGTCTAAAAGTCCTTAAGAGTCTTAGAGAAACCGTAAAAATCACTTCAGTATTAAAGTAAACAGAAGAATTATGCGAGGCATCCCGTGGTGCATTTTATGGCGTCAGGGAGTCAGTTTTCACAAAACTGATTAATTCCCCGTTCCATAAATTCGATCCTAAATGTTAACAGTATTTACGCAATTTTTATATGATTAGTCCACAGTACTGTTGATACCTTCCACCATTTCCACAAACTGGAACAACAATAAAACACAACTAATTCGCTCTTTAATTTTTCATTCATGATCCTCCCCACTGAACACCGCTTGCCGACTGTCCTACAGTCAATTGTAGGGCTACTGTAAATATCAGCTCATCTCCATTTGTCATATAAACTGTTCCTATCAGTAGTAACAAACAAACTACATTATCAATAACAGCTTATCTAAAAGATACCATTTTTTCAAAACGTACAAAAACTAAAAATAATTTCTATTTTTAAAAAACAAATGACACTAATCAATCGGGAATACATAAAGATACAATTAAATTTCATTAAAAAGTGTAATGAAATTATCGTTTTTACAAATCAATTACATTTCCTTTTTCAAATCTGTCAGCGAAAAAAAATCAAACCGAACTAACATCGACATGCTGATGCGGAGCAGTGATTGGGAATACAAAATCAAAATCATTAACACAATTAGCAGCAGCATCAGCAGGAGGAGTAGCAGCATCATGAGCAGCATCCGCATCATCACCATCGTCAAGAGCTCCATCGCCCTCAGTGGCTGCGTCATAATTTGTATATGACTGTACATTACTTTGCTTTACTTTCAATCGAGTACCTACATACACACATACAGTCACTCGTTTATATTTGTATACATACCTACATACATACCTCGTCATGCATACTTTACATTACAGCCATTATCAACGAGCCAATGTAGTCAAGCGAAAAAAATTTCCAAAGCTTTTAAAAACTTTAGCACATTTCGCGCTGAGTGTTCGAAAGTGTAGATATATTTAAATACAGTCACTGGGCCAGTGAAATGTGAAGGATGGTAATTCTAAGGAGCAAAATCAGAATAAGTTATGGCTGGTTTGAAACACATATTCGCAATTAGAAAACAGCTTAAAAAGTCTATGCGGGATCTTTCAATTAATTTTCAATAATACCAACACTTACAATTTTTATGGATAATTAAAAAATTGCAACCCATACGTTTGCTTAAATTTTTTTTCAAAAATATTATATATTTAAAAAAGATATATATATATATATATATATATATATATATATATATATGAAAATAAGAAATATTTAAAAAAATATATTAAAAAAAAAATATTTTTTTTTGAAAAAAATAGGTAAAAAAATATTTTTTAAACAAAAAATATTAGAAAAAGAAATATTTTTGAAAAATAAAGAAATATTAAAAAACAAATTTTTTGAAAAATATGAATTATTTAAAAAAATATTTTTGAAAAAAAAAAGGAAATAGTAAAAAAGAAATATTTGATTTGAACTGGGATATTGTCCTGACTGAAGACCATTTGTACATATATTTAATAGAATACAAATTTATTTACAAATAGCATGGTGACATTTACTTACTTAAAAAAAGAAATATTAAAAAAAAATCTTTTGTCACGGTCATAAAAAAAATTGAATAATATATATTTTATTTAAATCCGCAAAAATAGGGTAATCGAAAATAAAAAAATTAAAAAAAAATAGATATTTTTTGAAAAATAAGAAATATTAAAAAAAATATTTTGAATAATTAAATATTTTTTGAAACAAAGAAATTTAAAAAAAGAAATGTTTTTGAAAAAAAGTATTTTTGAAAAATAAAGAAATATTTCTTGATTATTGTTTGAAAAAAGAAATAGTTTTTGAAAAAATGTTTTTTGAGAAAAAATCTTATGTCGAAAGAAGAAATATTAAAAAAAGAAATGTTTTTGAAAAAAGAATATTAAAAAAAAAGAAATATTATTTGGAGAAAAAAAAGTATTGTTTGAAAATAGAAATAGTTTTTGAAAAAAACTGTTAAAAAAAAAACAAAAAGAAATATTTTTGGAGAAAAAATCATATGCCGCAGTCACGAAAAAAATGAAAAATACATATTTTATTTAAGTGCGTAAAAGTCGACTAATCGAAAATAAAAAGATTTTTTATAAATAAAGGAAATATTAAAACAGAAATATTTTTGAAAAAAAAACAAAGAAATATTTTTTAAACAAAAAATATTGAAAAAAATATTTTTTAAAAAAAGAAGTATTTTTAAAAAATAAAGAAATATTTCTTAAAAAAAATATTGTTTGAAAAAGGAAAGTTTTTGAAAAAAAGAAATATTTTTTGAAAAAAAAAAAGAAATATTTTTTGAGAAAAAATCTTGTCGAAAGAAGAAATATAAAAAAAAATTTGTGAAAAAACAAAAAAAAAAATTAAAGAAATATTAAAAAAAAAAAAAGAAATATTGTTTGAAAAGAGAAATAGTTTTTGAAAAAAAAACTATTTTTTAGAAAACAAAAATAAATATTTTTTGAGAAAAAATCGTATGTCGCAGTCACGTAAAAAAATGAACATATCTTATTTAAATCCGTAGAAGTGGACTAATCGAAAATAAAAAGATTTTTAAAAATAAAGGAAATATTAAAAACAGAAATATTTTTGAAAAAAAAACAAAGAAATATTTTTTAAACAAAAAATATTGAAAAAAAGAAATATTTTTTAAAAAATAAAGAAATATTAAAAAACAAGAATATTTTTTGAAACATAAGAAATATTAAAAAAAATGTTTTTGAAAAGAAAAATATTTTTTGAAACGAAGAAATAATTAAAAAAAGAATAGAAATATTTTTTGAAAAATAAAGAAATATTTTCTGAAAAATAAAGAAATATTTTTTGAAAAATAAAGAAAGATTTTATGAAAAATAAAGAAATATTTTTGGAAAAATAAAGAAATATTTTTTGAAAAATAAAGAAATATTTTTTGAAAGAAAAAAATAAATATTAAAAAAATAAATATTTTTGAAAAATAAGAAATATTTTTTGAAAAAAAAAGAAATATTTTTTAAAAAAAGAAATATTTAAAAAAAATATATTTTTTGACAAAAAAAATAAATATTTAAAAAATAATATAAAAAAATTATATAATTTATTTAAATCCATAAAAAATATATATAAAAATGGAATATATTGAATGGTGCCTAAACAAAGCACTGAACAAATATAAAATAATTTATAATAATTTAATTTTATTTGAGTTTCTTATTGTAGCAAAAAAGTCGCGGCGGTTATAATACGCCTGACCAGCTGCTGTCTATTTAACTAAATATGTATGTGAGTGCTTGTGTGTGTTTGCCGTGTTGGAAAGTGGAAAGAAATCAAATTTATTATCCATTAAACTGACAATTTGATAGAATGTTGACATTCACTTTAATCAGCGGATTTCCACATGGTGGACTTTTCCAGACAAACGGAGAATATGAAATGTTAATTTCTCTACTTGCCGCCATAAGGCAGGCAGACAGGTAGTTGCCAGCCTACCTACCAGGTGATGATGCAGAGTGAGTTGATATTGGATATTTACCAACACTAACTCAATCAAACAATCCACCTAAACACACATTCACGCACACACACACAGACACACAAACCCAAACGCCTAAACCAACATATAAAGCTAAAAGGACCCACCGCTATGCTGATGTAGGGTATGTATGTGTAAACATGCGTGCGTGTGTGTGACCACAAGGCCTCATATTTCATGGCAGTTTAAGCTGCCGCTGCCGCCACCACCAATGCCATCCCTTTGTGTGAAGTATTGATAGAATTACCCCGAAAAAGTTTATAACAAATTTGAACATTTTATGAGGCAGCCAGCCACTCACAACTCAAACATAAACAAATTTGGTGGTGTTTAGGCGCTGTTGCTGTCGACGATTTGTTGATGTTGGTTGCTGGCTATGCCATTGTTGTTGTACGTGTATATTATAATATTGGAAGATTATCGTTTTTAATTTTCATATTCAGTCAGTCATCAATTCAAAACTAATTTACAAGTCCTCGTGTACACACACGTCCCCGGGAACGAACGAACGAACGAACTCATTTCTCCACACATACACTCATGCTTGCATACATGCCATACGGGCGGGTACGCATGTACATATAGCCCTCACGCACACACATTTACACTTCATCCATTGAAATTTGGAATATTTATCAGATACTTGTGGTGTTTGCTTTGCTGGAGTGGGTGGCTTGTAAAGTTTCAAGCGAAAGGATAATATTGGGGAACATTCCCAAACTTGAGTAAGAAGAGTTCAACTAAAGTTTTCTGATTTTTATCGTTTGAGCTACTTCGGTCTGTAACACCGTGCGACAATCAATATTACACTTGAAGCGGCCGATATATGTCTGAAACAATAGGCGAAATGGATTTAATTGGTGTTTTTAGTTTTTCATTTCCTCTTGCAGTTGCTCCTTAAAATGATTAATATTAATATGAGTAGAAATGTCAAATTAAAGAGTAGAATATCGGTCAATAATATTTAAAGTTGTATGTTTTCAATTCTTCCCTCTTAAAAAGTAAAATATGAAAAAACTAAAAAACTAAGGGGAAATTTGAAATGCTTTTTAATGCTAATTTAATACAGATAAATGCATGAAATTTGAATTATTTTTAACAGGCATTCTCCTTTCTAATTTGACACTTATACCATTATCATAGGGTGAGTATTTAAAATATGTTTTCAAAAATTGTAACCTTTAAAACTTTGTAGACCTTTTAATAGGCAACAGAATGAGGAAATGAAAAAAGCCAAATTTGTCCATCTTGCCTATAGTTTCAGACGTATATCATCAAGTATAACGACGTTTTTTTAAATGTCGTACGTTGTAATCAATTAATTTGACTTGAACTGTAAATTTAATATTTATCGTGAAATCATGATGATCGTGAATCCAGCTGCAGAATAATTTGCAACTATTCGAATATTTTAAGTCTTTAAGTTTCAGATTTATCTATATATATTTTCCAATTACGCATTAATTTCTTTGTTAGAATTAAAAAGTAAAACAAACAATTTCCCCCAATTTTTTCCCAGTTTTATGGGCTTTTTTATGTCAACAAAAAACTATTTAAAAATATTTTTTATCATTTTTAGTACTATTTTTTATTCGAAAGTTCAATGTTTTCCATTTTTATTACTGTTTCTCTCTTGTAGATTGTAGCCATCATATCTTTAATTTTACTTATAAACGAGCGTAATTGGACTACGTGCAACGAAAATAGCAGTTTTAATTAAAAAATTAAAAACAATTATTATCCATAAATTATTTTTTTGCTTTCATGAATCAGAATACGCGAATGCACACAAAAATATATTTTTTGGTTCTATGAAAAAACATTTTTATTTTAATATTTAGAGATTCTTTTGTGGAAACAAAACACGCTTTAAAAAATATTTTTTTAAAAAACCTGTCCAACAAATTAAGACTTTTTGATTGGAACAGACCATATAATTCTGAAAGGGCATATGGAGTAGATTGTTTTTGTAGAATAAACATATAGTTCAGCAGGCCTGAGTTTCTGTTTACAGTGGATCAAAGCTTTAATTTTTGGTCGAAGGGAGCATTATTCTATCTGAGAAAATTCTTATTGTCCGTACTATATTGTGGAATTTTATGAGGATTATTTTTGTGGAAGATCGTAACTCTCTAGCTATTCTTGTTATGGGTCAATTTGACCCTTTTTCGAAAAAAAAAAACGAAAATATTCATTTAAAAATGTTCTACGTAAAAAATTAGTGGGGGTCAAAGACACCAATGTTGTAAATAAAGCTCTTCACGCTTATTGCAAAAAAATGCAATTGCAAAATTACACGCCAACATACACAACATTTTTTTGGAAGATTGATCTTTTTCGACACAATATGTGGGTATTTAGGTATGTATGCTATTGTATGCATGCAATTCTTGGTTCCATTCCATCCATTTTTGGATCCATCCGGCTGATTTTTTGCATGTGTATTATGAACCTTATAACATATGTGTGCCGTTCATGAGATATGCAATAGTTTAGGTTTGAGTCAATTGAAAAATATTTTTCCACCGAATCGAACTTTAAAAAAAATCGACAACGTTGGTACCTCAAAGGGAACCACTACTTTCAGAGGATGACTTAGACCACTTCTTTGGTTTTCTATTTTTGACAACTTTGGAATGTTGGTGTAACTAAGGCTCTTCCAACAAAATGAATATGCGCTAAAATATGAATATGTGATCACTTTTTTGGGTCAAAAAATAAAAATCAATTTTCAAAACTTTAACCCTTCATAACTTCTAAACTAGACGTCCTACGAGCAAAAGGACAATAATCTGTGATCACTTTTTTGGGTCAAAAAATAAAAATCAATTTTCAAAACTTTATGAATATGGAATGCAATCCATAAAAATCAATTTTCAAAACTTTAACCCTTCATAACTTCTAAACTAGACGTCCTACGAGCAAAAGGACAATAATCTGTGATCACCTTTTTGGGTAAAAAAAAAAATCCATTTTCAAAACTTTAACCCTTCATAACTTCTAATCTAGACGTCCTACGAGCAAAAGGACAATAATCTGTGATCACTTTTTTGGGTCAAAAAATTAAAATCAATTTTCAAAACTTTATGAATATGGAATGCAATCCATGGTGGATGGTGTGTAAAGTTAGGCCCGGTCAAACTTAACTCCTTTTTTACATGTTAATATTTATTCCATGTAAAATGTATTATATACAGCCCCGTCACAGAACGCAACTTTGTTGGAAAGTGAAATCATTGGTTAATCTAGCAAACACATTTTTAAAACAATTTTTCAACTTTGGCAATGTTTTTGTACACTATTTTGTTTGGTAACCGCACCACTTGTAAATTTGTAAATCCGTTAGTAATTGACTGAGCTATTGAAGTTTTTATTAATCGTAAATTTTTGCAAAAATACAAGTTTTAGTCATTCCAGGTCACATCTCTCATAATTTACGAAAATAAATGATAAAAATGATGAAAAATTACTAGATTTTCCTTTTTTTCAAAGATACCCGAATTCCCAAAGCGGGGGAAAATGTGTTCCAAAATTGGGGATTTTTTATTAAAATGGTCAACATGCTTTTTTGCCATTTTTATCAATTTTGATAAATTTTATGTATTTCTAAATTACGAGAGCGATTTGATCTGGAATGACCAAAACTTGTATTTTTGCAATAATTTTGTTTTAGCGAAAACTACAAAAACTCTGCCAATTTTTGACGGATTTTTAAAAACCATGCGGCGTTTTACCCCACACAAAATGTGTTATTTAACTAAGCTTACAAGTGGCACGGTTACCAAACAAAATAATGTGCAAAAATATTGTCAAAGTTGAAAAATGGCGAAAAATTATCTGAAAAATATGTTTGCTGGGCAAAAGCACACACATTTCTTATGTTTTCTTAAATAAGATATATATATATATACCGATCGAAAGCTCCAGGTTTCTTCTTTTTAAATCTGAAGAGAAATTCGGCTGATAACTAACTGAGTTACAGGCGTATAAGTGTGTAAAAGTACGAAAAAACGACTTTTTACCCGTAACTCAAGATTTTGGGGGTGTGTGTGGCAAATTTCAAGTACAGATTCTTGTTCTACTCGACTATACCTACGGCAAAAATTATATCACTTTCCAGAGCTTTTGGTCTGTCTTGTGTTTTTGTTATTGTCTCTTAAATGAATTACATGAAAAAGTGAACTTACTTTTTCAATTATTTTTTTAATACTT